>CM040244.1:277116629-277197804 GCA_022545495.1 Chrysanthemum lavandulifolium
ATAATACTTGCAATTTCCATACTTCAAGCAACTAATAATCATGTACACGTGAAAATCGACAAAAAACGACACCGATAACAGCTTATAAAGTTATAAATCACGTGAGTTTTGATCAATCACCAAAAAGGACAAAGATATGATGAAACGCCTCTAGAGTAAGAGTAGCGTAATTACATTTCCATAACCACCAACACACACGATAAATTCCCATGCAACGGATATTTGCTCATACATTAAAGCAACTATAAGAGTCATACGGCCTGCCTAAGGAAAAGGTAACCCTAAAATTTGTTGTTGCGTGTCAAACCTTCTATCTACGTTAATTGATAACAACTACATTCCTTGAACTAGGGTCATATAAATCTCTTTGAACATGAACCAGACTTTCTAAACAACAACAAACTGTATCATTTTTATGTATAGCTATTATCAGCACGATACTAACCTAAGAAGGTGACACAGCACAGCTTGCCCTAGGTCTCGATATTTTTCATGTAACAGTTTCTTATAAGGTGGCAGGCAGATATCGTGAAACTCACCTTCACCTATAAACATATCGGTCATTTTTGGCAGCAAGCATTTTAGAACGTCTTGGAGCAACTAGCGTTTTAAATGCAAAAACTAGCATTTTGTGTAACTGCTCCTAGTCAAAACGCTTCTTGAGGAAGCATTAGAATCTTGCTGCTAGCATTATGCTTACTAAATTACATATATACCCATTTTAATGTGCATCTGTCCTTTTACGTCATTTTACATGTTATAATTAGAGCTACAGCTACATTATCTAAGGCTTTAATTAATCAAACACCTACTGCTACTAGTAACCGCTACTCCTACGTTTCGCCAAACATACCCATCGAATTCCTACTAGATTAGGATACAACTACATTAGATCATAATATATGTGGTCGCATGTCAAACCTACTATATCTATATTGATTGATCATAACTTAACAACTAACCATCATCCATTGAAGATTGAACTAATAGTACAACAACAACAACAACAAACCCAATCCCGCCAGGGCAGGGTATGGGGGAGGTAAAATGTAGACAGATCCTACCCCTACACCAGGGTAAATCCGTGGGTAGAGAGACTGCTTTCAACGAGACCTCCGGCAAGTGCATGTGTGCTAGTGCGAAAGGATAGAGAAAGCAAACGACAAAAACAATAAGCAAAAGCGTAGTAAAAAGAAAGCAAGCAAACAAGCAAACAGGGCATACAGGAAAAAGAAACACGCACAAAATAAGCCAATAGCAAAGCGCAACAGACATAAAACCAAAAGCCCAGGCACACCAAAAGCAGACCAACCAAAGGGGGCAACACAGAGCAAAGCAGAGTAGCACACGAGGCATAAAGCTAAGGCACAAAACACGTAGTACCAAAAGACCAAACTCAGGGAGCAAGACAAAGCAGGCAAACCTAAGAGTAGTATCATCTAAATCTCCTCGAAAATTGAACATGAACAGAAGTTTGTAAATAACTGCAAACCGTATTACTTATACACAGGGGTCGCCTCGGCACGATACTAACTTAAGAAGGTGACCTAGACCAGGCGACAAACTATAACTATCGCAGCCTAGGCCCTAACAGCCTTCGCCTATAAACCGTTACGTATAATACACAGTTCGATACAGTACTACTGCATTAACACACTAGCATTAGATCTTCAACTTACTTAAATCAGCTCAAAATAGCATTTATTATATATATACTAACAGATCACAAACCCTAACAAAAATAACAAAATAAAATAAATAAATTAAACCTTCTTGCACTTCTTCACCAGCAGTCCGTTCACCAAACACCTGAGAAAATCTCCACTCCAGCGGCGCGTGACCCTCACGCGCCCCCTCACCACCGTCACCACCACCAGTCATTCAATTTCCAACTTAATTAACTAGATCAATCGCTTATCAGATTCTCATTTATTTAACTAACTAACTCATCAAATCAATCAATAATTATTTTATTAATTTTATTAATTAATTTTCTCTCACATACAAACACCTAAACACACACTTGAAATGGATATATATTTTTCACTTCGTGTCGTTTGTGATGATGTGATGGTTAGGGTGACGGGTTGGTGAGGTGAATGGGTGACGGACGAACGAGGGAGGGGAGATTGGGTGGGTGGAGAGACGGGAGTGGTGGGTGATGGGGGGAAACTGACGGGCTGTGAGGGGAGTGGGAAAGTGAATTTGGAACTAGTTACTGATATCGACAAGTGTTTTTTGTTACACGACCGGGGATTGAGTTGAGTTGGTGTGAATGTGAATGATGTCATGTGGTGTGGAAGTGTATTTAGACCGGTGGTAATAAGTTTTTGACGGCGTTAAGACGCGTCGATGCTAGTAAGGGCACCACGTAACAACGCGTCGTGTGTTAAAAAAATGGAGAACTTGGTTGTTATTAAGATCGAGTTGTGAGAAGCGTATTTGATACCAAACAGTCGAAAAAAAGTCGTTGACAATTTAATAATCTATAAAATTTATATAATTCTCCTTATGATACTCTATTGCTTTTTCATTTTTATTCGCACTTAAATTACATTTTTCATCTAAAAAAATATATTTTTAAAAACTCCCAAAATCATAATATCAAAACGCTAACAAAAAGTTTCAACACTCGATTTCAATTTTCATTTAGGATACTTATCAATTGTTAATTTCAACAACAAATTTGTATATAAACCACAAACAACAACAAGCTATTTACCTAAACAATTCGTTCGTACATCCGTTTAACCAACAAATGTACCAACAGCAACAATAAGAAGTTTGTATCGTCTACAAATGTATAATTCGTCATCATCGCCTTTGCTTCGCGATTCATCGTCACTACCAACGTACCAATCTCAAATTTATTCTTCGTTTCACCATTTTAATGTTGATGATGTAAAAGATTTAGGTCTGTTTTTTTATGGTCAACATTATTTTCCGACTCAAGCTTCGGGTGTTCCATCCAAAGTCGTATAAGACGACTCTCCTATCGAAGAAGTCCCTATCCTAAAAATGAAGCCGTAAAAAAAGGCAAGAAGACAACAAAATAAGATATTAGAGTTCAATGGACACAGACGGAAAAGAGACTGTTGTGTGAAGCTTGGATCAAAACGTTCAAAAAATAGCGTCAAATAGAATGCTCAAAAAGGTCGTGGCTTTTGGATGGACCGATGACGTAATAGCATACTTTGAGAGGGAAATGGGGAATCAACAAGAGGTTATGATGCCCTCAACTACAAATGAAAATCGCATATTCGTCATAAAGCTGGTCAATTTTGTGTGATTTACTATAATCTTGTTAGAATGAACCAGAGTGGGTAAATGACCTCGGAGTGTTTGATAACTAAATATGTTAATATCATATGATGTATGCTCAAAACTTCACATTGTTTGAGCCGTTTAAACGTTTGAGATGCCATAAAATAGGCAAAAGATAGAAATACCAAAATTTTACAAGACGAAAGCTGGATCAAACAAAAATCAGAGACATCAGATACCACCTCATTCAACACATCGGACTCACCACATGGTTGTTTTAATTTCAACGTCGAAGCGGATGGTTTAGAAGAGGAAGGGGTTTGTGAAATTTGACCTATTGATAGGGACAAAACTAAAAGAAAGTGTCATCCTCGTCCATTCCATCGGAATCTTCAACTGTTACTCCTGCTCCCGTGCCATTTTTTGATTTGTTGGTCGATAAATGGAAAACGTCCACTCGGGTATCTTTTCTCAAAAAAATAAATAAAATAAATAAAATAAATAAATAAATAATAACAGGCGTCTTTTTTGTAGATGAAACAACAATGGAATTGCAAGAAAAGAATTGCGCACAAAGGAAGGAAGAAATTGAGCTACAACATCACATGTTTAGCTTTCAATGAAAGAAACTTTTTTCAAAATATCTCTATCCAATTGAGAGAGAAGAGAAATGAAACATGATATATGTTGTGTAAAGACTAATATGACTATTTTAAAATATTTTATACTAAGGCTATGCACAATGGGGGGTGAACCGATTGGGTTGAGGTTCGGTTGAGCAAGGTTGCCCCATTGTGGGGTGATCGGTTGTCACCGGTTGAGTGGGAGGTTGCCACGAACTAGTTTGGCCATTCGACCGAGATGCAAAGCAAGAAAAGGTTAAAAAAAATCCAACCGTTTGGATTAAAAAAAAAACAAAAAAAAACTTTACCACTTTTACAACATTATAAAAACCAACCTAACACATTTTTAAACACACAATTTCAAACACAATTCAAATAACTTCTCATCAATATTCATCATGTCGCAAAGAAAGACTCCCATATCAAAAAATCGACGATCCCGACTTCCCCAAAATTCCCCGCACTTGAATTTCTCACTGGATCCACCGTTTAAATTAACCGGTGTAACACCACCACAAAATCGGGGTATTCGTTTTCGAGCACCCGGTTTTGAATATGAAACACGACTACCACAACCCTACCAAAATCAAAACCCATTTTACGTCAATCGTCCATATTTCCCACCGGGTCGTCATAGTATCAATCAAAACCAATCACCAAGCGGGTCGTCATATCATCCTAACATGGATTTTTCCCAATCTTCCCAACCTAATCAATCGTTTTCACCGCTTCATGGTGTTAATCTTGATATGGATTTTGATCATTTTATGGAATTCCCTCCTCAAAACTACACGTCTCAATAATACCCGACTCAAGATGCTTCGATGGGCCAAGGTTCGGGCACGGTTCATACCACGGTTCTATTCGTATTGAAGACGATGTCGAAGAGACGTCACCCGTCAAATCAAAGAAGGGTTCAAAACGGGCTACAAAGGAGAAGGGCAAGAATGTTGCAACCAAAAAGGTCGAAGCATGGACAAAAGAGGAAGAGGTCGCGCTTTGTAAAGCTTGGATACATGTGTCGGAAAATTCGGCTAGAGGGAACGCTATCAACCGGAATGGGTTTTGGGATGAGGTGATATCGTACTTTGAAAAAGAAACTGGTTCAACAAGAACCTACGACTCCATAACGACCAAATGGAAGGGTATGATTCGTTCTAGGGTTGGTTTCTTTTGTGCAATTATGGATAGTATCAATAAGAATCTCGGAAGCGGTGAGAATGACGAAGACGACTATGATAAGGCCGTGTGATTGACAAGCATGAGTTTACGTTGAAGGAGTGTTGGAAAGTTTTGAGGAAGCATTCTGCTCGGAAAACTGTTAAGATGTCTGCTTTCACCCTGAATAGTCGGAAGAAATCCAAGACTTCGGAAACCACCTCGGGGTCAACAAAAGGTCCTTTTAATCCCCAAGACGTGGATGATTCTGAAGAGGACGAGACTCGAGAATCACGACCAAAAGGTCGTGACGCAGCCAAGAAGAAAGCACCCGAGCCACCAACATCATTTGTTACTACGATGGCCAAGAACTTTTTCAAGTTCAAGTAAGGAAAAAAAAGAATATAGAAGAGAATACATAAAGTTGAAGCAAAGAGTTGGAGCTTGCAGAGAAGAAGGCGCGCGAGCCGGGAGTTCAAAGGGAGAAACTTGAGCTCTACGTGAAGAACAGATTGGCGAAAGACAATCAAACCGGACGCAAGATTTAATTTTCTACAACACACCCTCGACCCAAATATGCCTCGAAGACAACTCTGAAACTTCAACAACTTAAGTGCGTGAATCAAATAACGCCACAACTTAGATTATTAGTTTCGCTTTTAATAAGTATTGTAACGTCCACGCTTTATTAGTTTAAGTTTTTAATTATTGTTGTAATGTTAAGTATTTTTATTGATGAAGTTTAACTTTGTTTTTAAAAATATTTGAATTAATTATTAAAAAAATAAAAATCTCAAGTCTTCACTGTGGCAACTAGGTCGTCGTCAAATCATCGGAGAGAGAAAGCTGATGTGGCAGGGGTGACCCAAGTCACCATTGTGTTTAGCCTAACACTTCTTTTATTTTACATTCTCTTTTCCATTTTCTATTCCTTTTGTTTTTCTTCTTTTTAAAACTTAACAACAAAGTGTAAAAGTGAGAAAAAAAAAAAGAAAACCCTCGTTACAAAATAACATAACTACTGATATATAAGCACTCATCAATTTTATGCAAACTTAAAAGTAGTTGGTTTATAATCGTTGGCATTTTTCTATATAAATATCTTGTAAATACAAAATTGTTATAAACTTTAAGAGTTGTTTACTTTTGAAACTTAAATAAATTAATTAAGGAGAAAAATGTCTTTTATCACATGGTGAGCTATCGTTCAGGTTTTCAAAAAATTTAGGGCGAGTTGGGCGACCGCACATGTTTTTAAATATTTTAGAGGCCTCTAAATTTATCTTGTTAACAATTATATGCATGTGCACAAATATATATTTTTTTTTAAATAATTAATTTTCACATAAGAAAACGGTGACAATTTTCATATAATATCCATTTTCGAAATGCCTCATTATGTATTCTCGCGCAGAGCATTTACAAACTCGAAAGCCGCTCTGATGAAAACGACTAATAAATAAAACCTGTATTGAAATTACTCTATCGAATGCTAGCTAACCATGTACTTCCTCAATCTCAATGTAACGAAACGCTTTAGGCAAATTGCATCATGCGGAGTACTTTTTATATAGTTGCATATATATCTGTTCAAAAATGCAAAATCGCATATACATATTCAAAGCATGTGTAAAAACCATTATACGATATGCATTACACGAAAGATATAAATGCAATTATTCACTATTACAGAGATATATACGCAACTTCCTCTATTTTTATTTAACAACAATTATTCATCATAAGTAAAATGTTCAATAATTATAACTTGACATAACTTTTAATTTTAAAGGTTCGTGCGTCTTTTGAAAACTTGGAGCATTTTCATAACTGAATAAACTGGGCCCCTAACAGTCCATTAAATGACACGTAAAGTTACTTTTCTTTAAGTAATATTCGGCCCAATCTCTTTTTATTCATCTATGAAATGACAAAACATCATTTATATTTAGAAAAAGGTTATGTATTGACATTTTTGTTTGACATAAATTTAACGTAGTAAAAAATAAATAAATATATAACCAAAATTTGAGCAGATTATTGTTAAAAAAAATTGCAACTCCTATGAACAAAAGTGTGACCATATAATCTTGAATTTTTATGTTGACATTCAGAGTTATATGACCGATAACATGACACAGGTGTTGCTATGAAGAAGACGATATATAAAGAGAATATTAAACATAATCTAGTAGCAAGCAAGGATAAATTAGTATCATTGTCAATTTATAAAGAGTTTAAAGGGTAGCTTGATGGTTGCATGCACATCTATTATACAATAGGTCGCATGTTCGATACCATAGGGGTGTTCTTTAAACTTTTTATTTTTTAAAATAATACTCCGTAAGAGTTACTCTTTATGATAAATTTGAAATGATAAAAACCGTGTTTGCTTTTATTATAAGTTATTATCAAGTAGCAAAAGTTACAATAATCGCAAATATGAATGTGATTATGTATGACACTTTTGTTTCACCACTATATGAAATGCTTATTTAGTTACTTTTAACATGTCGACATAGTAAAAAATAGATGAATAAACAAGCATATGTTTGTTACTGTTTTGGCTGAATCTTTTTGATGGGTACAGATTTGATTGTTTGTTGTCCCTTATTTTATTTTTTTTCCTATTAGCAAAGTTATAAATAGCGAGAGGTGTGGCATGGCGACACGGCCAGCCCTCAAGACTTTCATGCAGGGTGAAGAGCTTATATATAAAGCGTGGCGTAAGACGCATACAAAGATGAAAATATTTATATATTCATCATAATTCATATATCGAGTTCTAAAAACATGTCTATAAGGCGGCGCTGACGGCATTTACCAAGTTCTCACGCCATGGCGCTATGGGCGCTTCATGCGCTTTTGCAATGGTGCATATTAGTGAGGTGTTGTATCCTTTTTTGTTTGCTCGTGTTTGAGAGGTTCCTTTGTTACAATTTCTTGTTTGTAGCTTCGGTCCTCGTTATTCTAATCTTTGCGATAAACAATTACAACTTTACTTGTAAGATTGAAGTGTCAAATTAAATTTTGGATAGAATCAACTCTCATAAATAAAAGTTTGACTATGATGAGTGAATGACAGTATAAACGAGTATTGAATCACATGCGTTCTTTGAGATCCTTTTAAATCGTGATATGCAAATGCATTTTATTAAAATTTTAGTTGTGTAAAAGTTAGTGGGCCTATGTAATTTGTTGGGTTTCTTTTAAAAAAAACATTTGTAGTTAATGTGTGTTCTTTAGTGCATAAATTACGTCTGCTTTATTCCTCCGTTTTTCTCTTTTGGTAATATAAGGCTTTTTTTTTTTTTGCTTTTTTTTGGTTGTGACTCACGGAGAGATCTAGGGTTAGATCTTTAGCAGACGATTGTTCATTTTCTCATGTAAATATAAGGTTTTATGCTAGTACAATAACAATGTTGTTTTGTTCAGTGTGTGTTTGTTATAGCACTTTATTTATTAGTAGTTAATGTTTTGTATTTTGGCATACGGGTTTTTTTATGAGTAACGTTTTCTTTAGAATTTGGTATATTGTTATTTTTATGAGTAATAAATTTTTATGAGTAATAAATTTGTTATTTATGGTTTGCTTCCATTTTAGTCCATAAAATTGTGTATTTATTATATATTATGTGTGTTTTAATGTATTATTTGGTTTTTAAGTATTGGGCTTTGTGTAGTGTGATTGGGCTTAATTTTTTTTTGTTTTTATTTGTTTTTGATAAATAGAGTTGACAGTAAGTCCATATATATCCATTGTCTTGGTTTTTTAATCCGGATAAGAAATTGGGGATATCTTTTTCACGTTAGGGGTCTTCTCGAGCCACGTTAAAATTGATCGGCGAATTATTGTCATAATTCATCAAGGTAATTAATTTGGTGTATATGATAGTATGTAGGTTTGTAGTCCATTCTGTTAGTAATTGGATACTATTTTCGTTAGGTTAGACTAATTGGTTGTTTTGTTCTTTTTGATTGCCTATATTTTGTTGCGCCTTGTTTTGTCACATAATTGTGTGTAAAGTTATTAATAGTTTATAAGAAGTTGTGAGAAAAAAAAAAAAAGAAAAACAATGGTGTTTACTCCAAACATTGATCAGTTGAAAGAGGGATGTGGTTCAGGTGAGTTGCACCATATTTTTAGATCTTTATTTGTGCAATACCAAGTTGAGTATGAGCAGTTTATTGGGTTGGTAGGAGAAAAGTGTGATGGTGTGCGTCGTCGTATTCAGAAAAGAACTGACTTGCTTGAGGAGGTTCGTAAGCTTAGTTGTTTTAATGGTGTTGCTGCTGGTGTAGTTCATTGTTTGGAGGAGGGGCAAATTAGGGATTATCAGATCCTTGCTGGATTGATTCGGGTGCTTGATGTGCTTCGTGAGGGGAGGTTTGAGAATGGTCGCCATGTCTTTATGATGGAGTTATATGATTAGGCTACTTTGGTGTGTGTTTGTTTAGTGGTGTCTTTTATGGTGCTTGTGTTTTAGTGGACTGTGTTAAGTGTTAGTTTAGTAGGTTGTTGTTGATGTAGGTTGTGGCGCCTTTAATGGTGTTTGTTTTTTAGAGTACTTTGTTAAGTGCTGGTTTCATAATTTGCTGTTAATCTAGGCTGTTGTATTTGTAACTTGTGTATCATATGAATAAAAGTTGCAATGTTTATTGAATTATGTTTTACATTTAGCAAATTGTTTTTTTTTTGTGTAATTTGTACTCTTGGTGATGTCCATTTTTCTTTTGGTGTCTATAGATGGCACCTCGATGTCCTAAGATGTCAAAGATTGCACAACAGATTGGTGATAACCGTATTGAGAAGATTCTACATGCGGTTTTTTCTCGTGAAAAAGTGGCGTATAAGGCTGATTATAATAATTATCTTGAGATGGTTGAAGAGTGCAAGCTCGTATTGATCATAGGCGAGTTTAATACTTGAACCGAAAAGTTTGAGAGAAACACGTTAATTGATGAGTGTTTGGTCGCTTTAAAGGTCTGCGAGCATGAGGATCTTGGAGAAGTGGCTTGGTCGCTTCAAAGGAGCTATCTTTACGACTCTACGTCTTTGGTGAGAAATCAAGACTTAAGAAGAAGCTTAAGAAATTAATTTGATGTCATTGCTTTTAAGTATCTTTTGTAGGCTCAAATAGTCTGAAGCTGGTACTTTTTTTGGGTTAAGCTGATTGTGTAGATGGTGTAGATTTGGATGTCGCTGTTGTACCAACTTGTTTGTTGCAATATAGGTTGTATTTTGTAGATGCTTAACTTAAATTTTAGATGGTATGATGGTATGAAGTGAAGTAGGAATGTATGTAAGTTAGTTGTGTTAGCGATGTCTTTTGTTGTATCTGTGTTAAACTGGTGTTTGATCGAATGTAGTTGGAACTGAATGTATGTTTATATTAATATAAATGAAAATAGTAGTGTTTATGTTATTTCTTTGGGTGTTTTATTTTCTTCAAGTGTTATTGGTTTATATATAATTTATGTATTTATGTAGTTTAAATAAATGTGTTATGGATTTAGAAATTTGGGAAAACAGAAGAAAATGTAGATAATATTAAGTATAGATGTTGATAAATTAAATTATGTGGCAAACTTAGTTGTGGTGATAATAAGTGTGACCATTGTCGTGCATGATTTTATTTGTTTTATGATACATAGAGTTGGTTGCTAATCTTGTTTATCTAAGTATATAACATAAGAAGATTTGGTGGTTTGTTATTGGTGCGGATCATATGTTTATTGGTAATGGTTATTGTCAGTGTTCTTTGGTATGTATATTAAAATAAAATGTATAGACAGATATTGATTGTGCTGATTGGTTATATAGATGAGGTTATATTTATTACACAAAAAATTGTTTCCTATGAGTTTTTGTATATGCATACAACAAAACAGGTTTGTATAAGGTATTGAAGCTTTATAATTATAGCGACAATATTGTTGTCATATGTTTATTGTAGATTTTTTTGGGTATTTGATAATTGGATACAATAATAATGTTGTAGTTTTAGTTGTACCAAGTATTTGCTACCTTTTTAACTTTTGCATAATAGGACGGTTGTACTTACTGTTATTAACCAAGGAAACTATATAATAAACTTTTACAAAAGCTAGGGATACCAAAGTCTGATAAGTTAAGTTACTGCATCCATGTAAGCTTGATGCATTTTTATGACAAAATAGGATAGTTTATTGTGATGCAGTGCATCTGATAAGAACTAACTACTCCTGTTTTTTCTTCTTGCTGTCACTTGCTTTGTCTTGGAATAGTGGTCGCTTGACAGTTTTATGGCTGGCTGTTTCTGCTATACTTTTGTCTGATGTTGTTTTGGGGTTGCTTATTGTTGGTGCTGGTGTGTTTTCCGCTGTGATACAAAAATAATTGGGTTAATGAATAGGGGTGCCTGTATGGTGTAAACATGTGCATGATTTTCATTTTAAGTTTTGTACCGTAAGTTCTTCCCCGTGGTTGTGGTTGATTTGGTGGTTGCTTATGTCGATGGTGGTCAACTCGATGGAATTGGTGGAACTAACATTGAAAAATTAAATGTTTAGTAATTGTTTTTTTAATAAATAATAATGTTAAGATGGTTCATCTTCAAAGTTTTATTATTTTCTTTACCTGATGTGGATGTATCTGGATTAAGAGTGATTGTTGTTTGCTGAGTGGTTTTTTCCGGTTCATCTCTTGTCGCTGATCCTGTTTGAAAAATAGAAAATAAAAACTGATAAGATTTAAGTAGGTATACATTTTGTAGACGTGTATATAGTGTCTTTTACTAAGTGTACCTGATGGGTTCATTTCAATTTGCTGTGGTGGATCTGGTTTGTCTAAAATCTCGTTTAAAATAAAGTTTGGTGGTGGTATGTCCGATTTACCTGATGATGTTGTTTCAATTTGTTGTGTCACATTTGGTTCGTCCAAAATTTTGTTGAGAACAAAGTCTGGTGGTTCTTGTTTGGAGCCTGTATTGTAGTGAAACTGGAAAATGTGTGTTTTGCCGATGATGGCAAGTAGCTTTTCTGGAAAGACTTTTGGATTAGGGTCTTTGATTGATGCAAGGAATGTGTTGCAGTCCTGCCCAATGATGTCGTCTGCTCCTGGTGTGAAGAATGTCATCATGGCTGTTTCTGAACCATCTGTTATATATGCTTTAAAGTTGTACCTGTTTGTATAAATTACGCTTGTTAGATTACTTGTTTATGTTTTTTTGTTTTTCTTTTAGCAGATATGCTTACTTGTTTGTTGGAGATGTGATGGGTCCGTGAACTCTGCAGTTGTAGATATTGTTATCATGTGTAAGCTTGATAGAACAACTGGTGCAAGATTTGTAGTACCACTCAAGTGATGTGTTCAGGCCAGTTATGGTTCCTTCACAGGTAAATCGGACGCCCTGCATATGGTTTTTGTTTGTTTTTTGGTGTATTAATAATTATTTAAAATAAAATTAATTACTGTATTTTTTTTTGTTGGTACTTACTGCATAAGTGTGACGGCTGTGTTTGAGAAGTATGGCTAAGGGGATCCTGTTTCTAAACTTTTCCTGTTCCTTGTCTTGAAACGGTTGCCTTATAACTTGTAGTGGTGGAAGTAAGTTAAAAAGTGCTCTATACCTGTTATGAATGGACATATTGTAAAAAGGGAAAGTGTTGTATGATCTATGGTTAATAATAAAGATGATATTGAACTTACTCTGATTTATATTGCTCCAGCTCTGGGATGTTTGGGTTCACATAGTAGTATGTTGCTGGTGTTGATGATAGTTGTAAGTTATTCAGAAAACGCGAGACTCTGCAAGATGTTACAGCTATTATAATAGGTTTTTCTAATGCATCAATAGCTTCCTTGTTGAATGTTTCGGCAAGAGTACCCCATAATGTTACTTCAACGGAGTTTCGGCTGTTTTAAGGAACAAAGCTATGAGAACCAAAGTTTAAGGATGTAGTTAATGTGCAATATTAACATTGAATTTAGTATGTAGACTTACTTTAGGTTTTGTATCTCGATTTTGCGGTGGAAAACTTGGTTTCGTTGGGTTGCCAATTTTTTCTTTGTCGGTGGATTTTATGTAACAACCTATATAGTCTGCTTAAAACATAGCGGTGGAAAATTTTTTAATAAAAGAGTTCATATATTAATAATGTAAAATTATATGGTCCATTACCGTAAGTCGGGATGGGGTTTTTCGTTTTGTCTTGTGTATCGATGACTCGCTGTGTAGTTGATTGTAAGAAATGAAGTCAAAATAGTGTTCGAAATCCATGTTCTTGAAGCTCGTCAAACTTTGTGAATCTTGAAAATGAAAGTGATGTCTGCTTTGTAGTGTTTCTTGCCAGTTCTCGTGGGATGCATGTAAATTCCGAGATGCGATAGATTTTCCCGGCACCATTATTGGGGTGAAGTGTTGGATGTCGTTGGCTTCCATATTTGCTTGTATTGCATCACCACATTCATATGTAATATTAAAAGTTAATGATTATTTGTGCGATTAATTTCTTAATACTTTTTTTTTTGTGGTATTAATTATTTTTCTTTCCTTTAGCATATAACATATATAAAATACTGTTTGTCCAATAATATTGCTCGAAACCTTTATCTGTTGTGTCTGGTGGATCTCGATGTATCCATGCTCGATATACTTTTGCATCTAGTATCTTGTTCCTATCTCCGGCTTTAGATCTTTAATATGTGCTTCACTCATCCTGCAGCTTGATAACATAAAATATTTATTAGTTTTATACTATGATAAAATATATAACATAATAAAATGTATGTAAGAATAATATGTATTGTTAACATGAAGAATTTGTAAGTGGTTGTTTTGTAATCATATGTTTTGTAAAACCTTTTGTGTTACAAATTTTGTTTAAAAATCTTTATAAACTATATTCATTGTTGTATCTGGTGGGTGTTCAGGGTGGGGTGTGATAAGGATTTTTAAACCGTAGGGTGATGTAGCACGTGACAAAGCAACGTATAGTTGGCCATGACCGAAAATTGGTTGTGGAAGGTAGATGCCTATTTTGTAAGAGATTGTCCTTGACTCTTGTTAATTGTCATAGCGTAGCAAAGTTTAACCGGGAATTGTTTCCTTTTGAAAATGAAAGGGTAGTTTGGGTCTTTGTGGGTTAAAGGGATTCTTGGAATATAGACTTTTTCTCCTATTCTTGTGCCTGTAATTATTTCTGCCTCAATGAGTTTTGACATAAGATTTTTGACAATCATCCTTGTTCCATTGCAGAGTCCGCCACCTAGGTTAACGTTTCTGAGTAGCATGATTGGAGCTCCAATTTTTAGATGAAGAGTACTTGGAGGTAAACCTGGGAATTTTAAAGTGTTCAAGTACTCTGGTGGGTACAACATTTCAGTTGCCGCACCATCTCTTCCAACTGGGATTGCTTCATCTGTGCTTATGTATGTGGTAATTTCTCCTTTAATCAGCGATAGTACCTTTTCATTTATCACATCAGCAGTCTCATTTTTTGGACAAACAATTGCTTTTTCTTGTAGGAGTTGTGGTGTCGGGTTTTGTAAGGTGTGTTTGTCGTAGATAAAATCAATGAGTGTTTGCATGGCATCTTCGTTGTCTGGGATTAGATATTCAGAAGGGATTGTAATCCATGAAGCATCTTTTGGATTACTTTTATCAGGTTCGCCAATTTTGCCGTCACCTATCTGTAATAACCATGAAGAGAATTCATGAATTATATGTTTCTCCTTTTGATTCAAATGATTCTGGACCAGCCGCATATTTTGTTCGAGCTTGAATACTTTGAAGTATGGCCACAGGTACGACTCGAGCTATCGATGAATTGATAATGTCTGTTTTTGAGCCGTTTTTCTTAACTGGTAATGTTTGCCTGAAGTCACCGCCTAACATTATTGTTTTGCCACCAAATAGCCGGCCCGCATCATTTAGTATATCTTTAAGTGTTCTGTCTAGTGCTTCAAAACAGCGGCGGTCATTCATTGGTGCCTCATCCCATACAATTAATTGAGTTTCTTTTAAGAGTTTAGCCATCATTGTGTTTTTCTTGATACTGCAGATTGATTCGTCGGATAATTGCAGTGGGATTTTAAATCTTGAATGAGCAGTTCTTCCAGCTGGCAATAATAATGAAGCAATACCTGAAGAGGCAACAGCAAGGACGATTTTCCCATCTGAGCGTAAGCTATTAATTATCGCCTTCCATAAAAAAGTTTTACCTGTGCCACCATGTCCATAGACAAATATCAATTGTTGTTGGTTGTTTTTTGATGCAGAAACAATGAGATCGTAGATCTTTTTTTGTTCCTCATTTAGTTTGTTGACAGAAATGGTGACCTCTTCTTTTAATTCTTGGCGGTTGTAGTTTTTTTCTTCCATGAGAAGTCTGTTTTCAAGTTGAGCAAGTAAGTGGGGTGGAGGCAAAGAGAAACCGTACTCTTGAATCGATTTTGAGCAGGTATTGAGTATGAACTCAATTTCATATAGAATGTAATCTTTTACCTCTGGTTCATTAACATATAAATCTCTAACATGAGATGTTTCTGCAGCCTTTGCGGGGATGTCATCTGCCATGGCACGCCAATGTCTGTCCCATAACTGCAGTGGATCTGCTACGTCACAATACATTAGAATGTGAGCAAATAGAGTGCGAATTTCTGAAGCAGATGCTGATAAGGATGCTTCTTGAAGTGCTATATCCCATTCATTGTCATCTTCTAGAAGGCCTAACGCTTGGCATGCTGCGCGATAAGTATGGAAAACATGCTTGTTGACAGTGCGTACATCAGCAAATGAGGTGCAGCCTTTTTGGTGTGCTAGAAGCATTCGAAAATAGAATAGTTCACCTGCAGTTGGGTGGACATACGCAAGGCGTCCGATCGAGTATTTGCTCTTAGACTGTCTTGGTTTCCAGATCTTTGAATTCTCGTACCAAGCATATTTAGAAGGGAAATCTAAATATGTGAGGTGTCTGCCGTCATGATACAACTGGTTGTAAGTGAACCATTCTGTCAATGTTGTTAATTTTCTATTTTCGTCTGCCATTACATTTGTTAAGGCTTCTTTCTCACGGAAGGTAACTGTTTGCATATTTTCTAGATGCACAGCTAAAAGTTGGACTGCTGGTTCTCTATGGTGTATCGGGAATTTAAATATTCTCCAGCAAGCTTCGTGTGGGCAAATAAACCGACCGTCAATGAAATTCTTGATTTCATCAATGTGTATGTTAGATGCTGATGATGATGGTCCAGAGTCGCCAATTGGCCGGGTGATGCGCGCTGCAATACGATCTGTGCCTTTAGAAATGTATTTGAAAAGATACTTTATCAACATGCTCCATCCACAATATTCAACATTTATGTGGGCATGAAACATGAGACAAAGGAGCCGATTATAAGGGACTACGTAAGTATTATCTAATTTGAATTCACCTTTTGGTACGTAAGATGATGTGTTTCTTCTTTTGTAATGTATGTGACCATTTTTATCAAAGTAAGTGGCTTGATTAATTTTTTTGGGGAATTTTTTTTTGCAAGCACCACCTTCCATACACGGAGCAGATGGTTTAGCATTTCCACATGGCCCATGCATCATCAGCTCTGCAACAACTCTGTAGCCTTCGGGATCGGACTCCTTATCAGGTAACTCTGCCGAAATAAATTTATCAACTTCATCTGGATTTTTTATTCGGTCCTTTGAATCTATCCATAACAGTGTATGGCAGTGTGGGAGTCCACGTTTCTGAAATTCAATTGTGTATAGTACTGTTACAAAGAGAAATAAAATTTCAGTAGTTATACATAGGATAATAAATATTTTTGTGAAAAGATAATTAAATTTATTGCGTACCTCCTGTGCAACGACCAAATATGTTTCTTTCTTTCAATATTTGTATGAAGATTTCAACTTTCTGTTGGAATACACGAACTATTATATCAGCTCTATCTGAAGGACTAAGCCCTGGATATTTCTTCATGCGTCTTTTTATCTCTGGCCAGTTAATATTACATGTAAATGTAATGAAGAATTGTGGGTTCCCTAATACACGGCATATGGCAAGAGCATCAAGATAATGACTGTACATATATCTTGGTCCTCCTGTAAAGCTTGATGGGAGAATAATTTTCTTTCCTATGTCAGCACCAATGTGGTCTCCTTGCGATATTGCATCACATATTCCTGATAAACATTCACTCCGTATGTTATTTTGCTTACGCCTTATAAAATCAAGCCTGTCTTGTTCTAGAGTACAGTAAACTGAGACAACGTATTGCTGAAATAATCGTCCTGTTCTGAATATATGACCATATTCATTAAACCGTTCATGTAGTTGATACATGTAATACTGATTCATAGACAATTTTTTGTTTTTCCTGTGTGCGCGAACACCTGCAAGCGTCATCTTTATGTTGTAACCTGGTTGGCCATACACAAAAAGAAGAGGGAACTGCAGGGACATGTATGAACTGTGAAGTTTGTTGATTCTTTTAGGGTGCCTGTCTTTATATTCTATGATCACGTCATACTCATTTTTTGTGGTTGAACCTTCTTCGAATACGATCGCCCCAAGAGTGCCACTGGACGGAAGCGCGTACTCTTTTGCACCGATGACGTTATAAAGTTGAATTTTTAGGTTTGGCACATCTGCGTCATTACACCTGTCTCTGGCTGTTCTGAATAATTGAACCAACCTATTGTGGTTATTTAGCATTTGTATTAACCCTTCCACAATATCAGGTTTCAGACAACTGTGATTGTCACCACCGAATGGTTTCATTCTATTTGCGACTTCATTCTCAGTATCATAAATATAGAGTTGTAAGAACTTAGGGTCGTCATTATTGCTAGGCAATAATGTCCCTATCCAATGGTGTATCTGACCTGAAATCTTGAATACATATGGTCCTCTGCCGTCATTTATTGTTTCATCTATTTGTGCGCCAAAAGATGTCATGCTAAACATCTGGTTGTACGCACGGATGTTGTCCAAAAAATGTTTATCCTGCAATAATTGTTTCAAATATTCTGGAGTCTCTAATTCTTTTGGCAGATATACTTGTCCTCCTGCACAACATCGATGGTATTTGTCCTTTGACCGTGAAGACTTGCCTTTTAATCTTTCTCCATACCAAAATAAGGCATCACAGTATTGACATTTTTGGTCACAGTCTCCTATATCAATATATAAGTTGGATACATCTGTAATGGCCAAATTAATAAAGTATTAGTATTTCATGTGTACTAATTTATGCATACAGGAAATATAGACACATATTGTTTCTAGTAGTTGTTGCTACCTTCACTATAAGGTATAGGTGAATTTTGGCACATTGAATTTAACATTGGTTGCTCCGCTAGAGTGATACGTGTTTGTTGCCTTTTCACATTACATATAAACAATACAACATACTTTTGTAAATATAGTTAAAGGAATCATATATATTAGGAAAACATTATGTGTGGAAAATATACCGTAATATGATTGTGTTATTATCATTACTTGTAGGTGGGCATTCCCTTTTACGCTGTGTTGAATTATTTTGTGCCAAATGCTGAATTGCATTATCGGTTTTTCTTTTCTTGAAGTTGCTAATGGTACTGTCCATTTGATGATTCAAATCTATCACTTGGTAACTGTTTCCTGCTTGCGGTAGTATTTGTGTGTAATCTTTTCTTTTGGTTCTTTTGATATTGGCAGTAGTACATATTTCCCCTGATAATTAGTCATCATAGATGTTATTCTCAAATATGTAGAAAATATAATAAGAAAATAAGATAATATAAATTACATTTACTATAACAAAAAAACATGGACAACTTTAGGAAAACATTTACCTTCATTGTGTCCCTTTGTGCCTTTTTCCAATGAACAACTTTGTTTTTTTAATATTTCATTTCTTAATGTGGCCTGAGTGCCATTGTTGTTTTGTAATTCCAGGATTGGTGCAACATGATACATTGAATTTAAGATTTGTTGCTCAGTAACATTGGTATGCATATGTTTGTTTCTGTTGCCTGTTAGACATAAATGAATTAGAACATATTTTTTAGAATGTAGGTAAAGAAACCTTATATGTTAGTAACAAATTGGCTGTGCGCAAAGTGTACCTGCGAATATGGTGTTGTTACTGTCGTCATTTGTGTCCAAATGTTTTCTTTTACGGTTTCTTGAAAGACTATTTGCCAAAACCTTAACTTCACCTGTTGATTAGACATTGTAAATATTCATGTCTAATAACGCAGTAACAAATATGTAGGAAATAATGATTTGGATTACCTTCCCAATTTTTAGTGTCTCCTTGTACATTTTTTTCAACTGAATCATCTTTTCTCTTTAATCTTTCATATCTTAATGCACCTTGTCTGCGTTTCTTTTTCTTTGGTTCCAGGATTGGTGCAGCGTCTGAAGGGGGTTGTTGATGAACACCATGCCTCTTTCGTTTTACATTTGCAGGGTAATTGATATTTTGGGCAGGAAGACGTTTGTGTTGTTGTTGTTCGCAAATACGATTTGGCAGTTGCACATGAGGTACATGTTTTACATTTTGATTATTTAAATAATTTTTTACGGCATCTAGTGTCAGATGGTTACAAATACGATTTGTCGGTTGCACATGAGGTATATGTTTTATATTTTGATTATTTAGATAATTTTTTACGGCATCTAGTGTCAGATGCATTTTTTTTTACTATCGTCTATGTGTATCAACTATAAAAGTGACCTGAGTACTAAGGTAACTATGTTTATGAGCAAATTGTAATAAAGCATAATTTTAAATTGTCCAAGAGACAAAATTAATAAATTAGTGTGTAATAGGAAAAAATAATATTCATATAAGTAGTGGAGAATGATGTAAAGTGTTGTACCTCTAGGTTACTTTTAATTGTGAATTTAAATTGATTACCTGCATAAATGAATAGCAATAAAAAGAATGTGTAAGTAAAAATGATACATACTTAAAGTAGAGCACAGGTGACTTTAAAAACACACTAAAGGTAGGCATGATGGATTAAAAGTAGAAGCAATAAATGTATGATGTAATAATCTTATGCACATGGATATGTAAAAAAAATAGTAGCAGATAGCCTACCTTTGCAGATATTTTTGTGAGTATATTAACTTCTTGTTCTCGAACTTGCAGGACCTTTATGAAGAAAACCAAGGATAGCTAATGGCAGATGTGATAAGTAGTAATTGGATGGAACAATCTGGCTTCCCTTTAAGAAGATAGCTTATACGGTTATCAAGATTTTTTGATATCTAAAATTGTAACATGCTTCATTCAATGCATATACATACGTGGTGTGTTAGGGAAGAGTCTACCACTGTTATGTTAAAGGCAAATTTAATGACCTTACATCCTTGTGCAGCCACATGTATAACTTCATTAAATGTTAGGCAAATTAGATTGTGACAAATGGCATGTTAATACTCAATCCCCGCATTTTAGTTATATTGGATAATTTGATAAGTTAAAAATAGTAAAATATAAAAAATACGAAAAAAATGTCTTTCCTGACAATAAATCGAGTGCTAGGAAATGTAATAGTTGTATGAGTAAAGTCGAAAATACATTTATGTAGTTTGTCATGTGTCTCGCTTTACATCTTTAAACTTTTTTTAGCACAAAACATCCATCCGTTAGTAAAGTTGACACAAAACCATCCCACTATTAGTAAAGTCAATTAATGAGGACTAACGGTGCAAATTATTTATCTGTTATCTCCTAACGGAAGAGAGAATATTTGCATGGTCAGTCCCAACGACTAACTGTACAATATATTTTCGAAAATAAATTGCATCACCGCCACCCACCACCACAACCCAATGCCACCACCACCCACCTCCACCGCCACCACCACCACTGCCATCACCACCACCAATCAACACCCACTGCCACCACCACCCACCTCCATCGCCGCCACCCAACACAACCACCACCACCACCTACACCATCACCGGCACCCAACACCACCACCACCCACCACCATTCACTGCCACTACTACTACCACCACAACCACCACCTACTAGCGGAAGAATGATTTTATATATAAAAAAATATAAATATGTAAAACGAGACACAAAACAAACCACAAAAATATATTTTGGACTTTACCAATATTGATACCATGTATGACCGACAACAAAAACACAGGTGTTGTTATGAAGAAGCGGACACTATTGTATCAAGAACTTTGGTTTCAAGATAGTGACACATGTCTATTAACTGGCATAAATTAAAATGAGTGTCACTTTATAATAGAATCAAGAGAAGTTTAATGGTAATATGCATTTATTATACAATAGGTCGCATGTTCGATACCACTTAACGCCTCTTTATTCTTTTATTTTGAAACAATAAGAGTTACTCTTTATGATGAATCGGACGTGATAAAAACCAAGGTTGTAAGAATCAGGATCTTCCAATTGTTTTCAATTTTGTAAGATTGTAATCGTAAAATCGGATCAGGATCGTAAGATCATATGAAAATGTATTTATTTTTGTATAGGGTTGTAGGTTTATATTTTTATATAATATTTCATATAATAAACGAATCTAAATGAATGATAAAAGAAAAAAAAGTATATGTTCAAATACTATAGTAATAGAATATTAGATAAATTGCAATGCATATTTGCACAAAATTACTATATACGCGCACCTATTTCTTGTTTCAATATGTTATATTATAAGGTTTTTTTTATAACATTTAAATTAAGGCAAAAAGATAGTATTAATTTATTGGTACGTGATTCTGTGACTTTTTTGTTATAATATATATATTAATGTAAAAGATAAATGGATTGTATTTAAAAATGAAACAACGTAATTTATAATAGAGAGCAACACATTTTTTTTTCTTGGTGACTAAATAAATTAAATTAGGATATTCTGATAATATTACTGAAATTTTTTAAGATATAGTCATGCTTTTATATGTAACATAAAATAAATTATGAATAAAACTGGGTCAAGCATTTAAATGGTTTACTTCAAAACAAGCTTCTGACATGTTACAAAGTACGAAATCGTTTTTCATAATAACCTCTAAAAGACAAATCTAAACTATTTCTAAATTAGTCCATAAAAACATAATGATTTGACACTCATTAATCTTGCAAAAGACAATCAATTAATAGCACCAAAATAATAGCTTTCATAAAGAATTCTTAGTTATTGGGCTTTAAGACACGGGCTTATGCTTAAAAAGTTCATAGAGCCGCGATCCTACGATGTTATGCGCGATCCTACGATCCTGATATGATCCTACCTGAGTTACAATCTTGTTAAAATTCTGATCGTTTTTTTTGTAGCATCGTAGGATCGTACGATCCTACGATCAAGATCGCGATTTTAACAACTACGATAAAAACAATGTTTCGCAACGAACGTTTATTATAAGTTTTTGTCAAGTAGCAAAAGTTACAATAATCGCAAAAATATATTTGATGATTAGTGACATGAAGGTATAAATAAAATTCCCGCTAAATGTTTTAGTTTATCTACACCCATGTTTTATTTCAATCTATATAAAGTTAGAGTAGTGATTGACATGACTAATTCATATGCCTAATTTGATGTATAACAAGAATTTTGGAACACATGGCAAAATCAATAATAGATAAGAGGAGTTAGAATAAGTGGAATACATGTATCACTAAATAAATAGATTAGGCTTGAAATTAGTCACATAAATTAGGCATCTCAATCATTTTCTGTAAAGTTAATCGATATGATTTTTTGTAGGTAAAATTATGTTCGGTTTTTATTTTGTTTTATGAGGTTAGATTTTATTGGAATCATCAAAAGAAGATGGGCAGATCATCTTAAGCCTTGAGGTTAGCAGACTAGGCCCAATCTCTTTGTAGAAAAATGTTATGTTCACCAAATAACATGGCAAAAGGCCTGAATGTTATTTTTTTCGTTTTAAAATAATTGTTTATTTTTAAAATGCATAAAAATTCAATTAATTACATTTTTCATCAACCAGATATTATCTTTACTCACTAAAATCAGTTCTTGTTAGTTGAAATATAAAATGGATGATTATTTTGAAACATTTTAAAATTGAAACGAAGACAACTACTTTAAGACGGAGAGATTATGTGTTATGATACTTTTGTTTCACCGGTATATGAAATGCGTATTTATATTCTAATACTAATTGTTATATCTAGAAGAGCTATGTATGACACTCTTGTTTCATGACCACTACATGAAATGCTTATTTATTTATTTTTTTACATGTCGACATGGGTAAAAAAATAGATGAATAACAAGCTTATTTTTTTATACTGTTTTGCCAGGATC
Organism: Chrysanthemum lavandulifolium; assembly: GCA_022545495.1. Lineage (NCBI taxonomy): Eukaryota > Viridiplantae > Streptophyta > Magnoliopsida > Asterales > Asteraceae > Chrysanthemum > Chrysanthemum lavandulifolium. The sequence continues at coordinate 277,139,974 of CM040244.1, forward strand.
TTTTTTATGGGTACAGATTTGATTGTTTGTTGTCTTCTTGCTGTTTTTTACTTGTCCCTCGTGTTTGAGAGGTTCCTTTTGCTACAATGTCTTGTTTGTAGCTTTTGGTCCTCGTTTTGTAAATGTTCTTGTTGTTTTAATATAAAAGCTGCTATTCGGGAAAGGAAAAAAAAAAAAAAAAAAAAAAAAATTGGTACGCCAATAAACAAAACCTCGACCATGACTAGTGAATGACCGTATATTATCTATAAATTTATGTTGATATTTGGAACGTGAGATGATTTGCACACATCAATATATAAGTATTTACTATTAATCTTTGAAGTAGGGTCCTAGGGAAGGTCCGGTTGACATTCTTATGATGCATGGGACCAGAGTGATCCCACCGTTCTTCACCTTTTGGAAAAAGCATGATATAAACATAGTACAACAGTGTAATGCTGTAAGTTGAGTATTTCAACAAAAATGCGCAAATCGATTTTCATTCAAAATATAAGACTAATAACAAAACATATAGGTGTGTTTAGTTGTTGGAAAATGAGAAGTTTTTAATAAAAGTTTTTTAAAAAACACATAGAAATCCAAAAGTGTTTAAAATGTGCATTCTTTGAAATTTCTCTATCTAAAACAGAAAATCTGTTTTCTGCTATTATAACTGTGATTTAAAGAACTTGAATTTATAGTTTTTTAGTTTTCAAAATGTTTCTTTGAGAAAGAAGAGTTACTCCGTTCTCAAAAAAATATAAAAAAAAATTAAAAAAACTTTCCCGCAACTAAACGTACTATAAAACGTCATTCATTGTCTTTGAATGTAAATCATTAATATACAATCTACTAAATGTATAAGATCTATTTGACTACCGTGACCATATAAAACAAGATCTTTAATTAAAAATTAGACATGAATCCAATGATGACAATAATAATTTGTTAGGTGATGTATCTAAGTAGGTGTGCAGACCATTGAGGCAAGATCGGATCACATGATCTGATTCTATGTACGTGGATATCTCAAAAGTTTTTTTCTATGAAATTACTAATACTTACGTGATTATTCTAGCTTAAGCACTTAATTAACCAACAAAATAAACAACAATTGATTAATCTCAAACAAACATCATATTTATACATAGTTAGACACATTCTATCGTTACACATAGAAGGTTATTAGTTTTAAAGTCAAAGATTGTTGTTAGTTGGTCGATGGGTTGTGCCAAAAGTTTTTTTTGGTCGAAGTCATTTATATATCAACTTCGGTCATGTTTTTTATTTTTTTATTTTTTTTTTAATTTTTTTTCCTTCCTATAAGATAGATGTTTGTCTCCTGTATAGAGTAACAATGAGATGGTTCTCCTTTTAGTTTAATTGGCGTTTTTTAGCCGATGGATATCTTGTATTTCAAACCTTTTTTTATATAATTTTCCGCCGTTACTAAAACAAGATAAAATATGCTTAAAAAGATACACTCCTGTCAGTTTTCTCTCTGATCAGATGACTTAATAATAAGCAAAGTATATGGATAGGATGGTGCGGAAATAACCCTTTCTTATGAACAAAAAGTATCACGATATATTTTTCTCGACGTATAACCAAATACAATACACTATATGATGTACAATAACAATGTTATCTTACTAAGATGGTGTTTGAATTTGATTTAATTGTCTTCATACAAAGTAAAATGATTAAAAAAAGGCATGTAATAAGTATTTGTTTACGGCTTAATAGGAAATGATGTGTGAAAATATAAAGTGATAAGGTGGAGGGTCTCCATATTAAGTAGACTTTGGGGTTTATCGGCTAGATGGTGTGCTTTGTACATTCCGGAGGTCTCAAATATTGCGGAATGGTTTTCATGGTTAGATGATGCTCATGTGTCGAAAAGTCAGGGCAGTCTTTGAGGGTGTGCAAGGTGAGTGACCGCTCAGGACCACATAATTTTAGGGCCTCAAAATTTGTCCCGATAATAATTATATGCATGTGTAGACATATTTTTCACAAAGAAAAAAGTATTTATATGGAAAAATATTTTAAATGAGTAATATGCTAGAATATTTAAATAACTAATTGCATTATATCTTATAAACGGTGACACTTTATATATAATATTGCTTAACGAAAGGCCTCATTATTATATTATTTCTCACAGGGCCTTCAAAAATTTCGCCGATTAATGGGACGACCTTACGAAAAGTGCTAGAATCATTCTTGAAAGGATTGCTTCTATAATGATGTGGTTTATTTGGAACTTTCATAATGCTTGAATTTTTTCGACGCCTAAACCTAAGATGGTGAATATTTGGGATTTTATATTTCATCAATCGTTTTTGTGGATTTTATCTAGAAATTCTAAGTGTAGATTTAGATGGATGGATTGGTTAAGAAACTCTATTGATACTCATTCTTCTTTGTAATTTTTTGGTTTGCTAGCTTTTATATTATGCTGCCCGTTCTTTGGGGGAAAAAAAAAATAATAATAATAATAAAAAATAAGACTTAATCAAAGTATAATTTTCGTCTTAAACAAATACAAACTCTAGTCGTGAGTATTATTGCAAAAGTTTTTTCTTGTCTTTTTTTATTTATAAGATAACACCAAAATGAAACGGTGGAGGTGATGTGTAAATAAGAGGTTTGGTCTTTCGTGGATGGCCTCCATTCTAGCTACCACCTTTTCCAAATACCATGCAAACCGCATACATACAATGACCCAAATATAGTTTCTTTTTTGGGTTACTTTTCACTTTTTTGTAACAGAAATTTTGGATAAATGCATTCTTTCTTTCTATATCAAAAAAGATATATAAATATATCTACACATAAACTATAAAAGGTAAAATGAAGTTTAGGTGCTTAAGTACCATGTAATAATGTAATAGTACTAGTTTATGTATTTATTTCGTGTAATATGGTAAAAAGATCTTGATTTGGAGAAAATTTAAAAAAAAAACATTTTACCTTCGCTTTTACTAAAATGAACAATCTAAACTTGTTTTACTAAAATCTACATTTTGACCGAGCAAGCATTTTTTCTCTATGTTATTTGTCTTGTAGTGAGGCGGACAAAGATTGGAAAGGAAGAAAGATTCGCTCTCCATGTTCTTTATTCTTTGTAGAAGGCGAGAGAGAAAGATTGAAAAGGAGCTAAAGCATTTGCTCTCTATGTTTTTTGTCTTATAGCGAGATAGAGAGTAATTGGAAGGGAGCGCAAATCATTTGTTCTCCATGTTCTTTGTCTTGTAGCAACGCAGATAGCAATTTGAAGAGAGAGCAAAGCATTTGCTCTCCATGTTTTTCGTCTTGTAGCGAAAATATGTTGGTGAAAAGAATTGGAGAGCAAATTGTTTGCTCGCCCAAAGTGTCGATTTTAGTAAATTCCTTTAAAAGTGTTCATTTTTGCAATTGAGTGTGAAAAGTGTTTGGTGTGATTAGGGCTGAGCGTCGGTCATAAACCGACCCGAACCTAGAAAACCGAGGACCGAAAACCGTGAAAACACGAATCGAAACCGAATCAATGCTTTTTCGGTTCGGTTTTCTTCGGTCTAGGTGTATTTGGCATGTTTTGTCGGTTTGGGCGAGCCGACCGAACCGAACCGAAGATAACTTGAATAAACCGAACCGACGGGTCAGTCGGTCCGGTTCGGTTCGTCGGTCCGATCGGTTTATTGGGTCGGGTTCGGTTTGAACCTTTGGTGCTCAGCCCTAGGTGTGATAATTGATTTCTTGATTTGTCTTTAATGGGTCATGTCAAAAAAATTATATTCAAATTAGCTTTTACATTATTAATTAATGAATTGTATTAAGTAAATAGTAACTACTTATTACCATTGAATGGTTTAGTGGTAAATCATTTTACCTCCTCTTCCTCATAAGATAAAAGGTACACCTCCCTTAGCAAATAGTAGTGTATTATACACAAAGACATAACTTTAAAAACGACTAATAGTTACATTGATATTTGTGTAAGTGTTTTGTTATCGTTAATTGACTTACAAGTTTTCATTATCATTTGAGATAACAACAACATTATACGAGTTGCAGTTTAATAAATTGAGATTAAAATATGGATCGATTGAAAAAAATATGTAAAAAAGGAAAAAAAAATAGTAAAAATTAGGTAATTTTACAAACAATTTTAGAAACAATGTTATTAAGACAACATTTTTGTGACAAAACATGAAAGCATATTAGTAATAAACATTTTCTCTTTATATATAGTCGTTATAGAGATATGAGGTAGAATTAATTGAGAAATATAATTTAGATGAAAAGAATGAGAAGAAACCACAACCACAAATATTAGATGCATCTATAAAAATAGATGCATCTCCATATTATTTCTTTTTCTTTATTTGAAATTTGTAACTACAATTCCTTTTCACTCTTCTTATTTAAGTATTTCTTCTCACTAAATCCATACTCATAGAAATATTACTACCTAAGATTGAGGGTATATTAGTAATTATATTTTCTCATTTTGTAAGTTTTAAACATAATTATACACATTCTATACGTAGTAGAGATATTTTGAGACGATCAAACGAAAGTATGTTAAAGAAAAAACGTTTATTATCTCAAAGTAACCTAAACGGGAAAACATTTGCATCAATATTTTTTTAAAAAGCAAGATATTATTACGAGATCCCGAAATAATATCTTGCCTTTCCAATATATATTATATATATATATATATATATATATATATATATATATATATATATATATATATATATATATATATATATATATATATATATATATATATATATATATAGAGTTAGGATCAAATAAGAAGAAAAATTAAAATAGGAATGATAAGAAGAAACCACAACCACTCATTTCATGCATCTGCTCTGAATATCGTGATCTCCCCAAATTTCTCCTCCCATTCAAATGTGTGGTGTAAATTCTTCTTATTCTTCTTATTTTAGTTTTTCTTCTTACGGATCTCTTCCTATATATATATATATATATATATATATATATATATATATAGAGCGCGATCTATGCAAGATCTGATTATTAGACATGATCTTTCAAGATCTCATTTAGACCAATAGAAATTAAGTATTAATAAATATTTTTATTTAATTGAAAGGGCATAATAGTCAAACACATTTTATTTTATTTTTAAATTTTAATTAAAAACGTTTTAAATTTCCTTAATTTTCGAATTTTCTTTTACTTTTTTTCCAAAGACATGTTTGAAAATGAAGTGCATATATGTTTTTTTTTTTTTTTTTTTTTTTTTTTAAATATTGTAAAATTTATATATGTTTCTTGTGGTAATTGCACATATGTTTCTAGCGTACATTTTTTAATCTTCGAAATTTATAACAAAACTTAAATAACAAACCAAGAACATAAATAATATACACAAAATTCAATATAAAATAAAATACAATACATGCACAAGTATCTTGTTAAATATAAATGTGGACACAATTTAAAAACACGTGTGCACTCTTCACGATATCATGAAATTCAATAGAACATATGTGCACGCAAATCTTTCTCATCAAATGTTTTAGAATATATGTGAACGTCTTCCAAAACATATATGTTTGCGGTGTCCACGCTGGCGCTTTCTCATCAAATTTATTAGAACATGTGCTCGCTTCCAAAACATATGTGTACGCTTTCCAAAACATACGCACACATCACTTTCTCATCAAATTCATTAGAATATATGGTCATGGTCTCCATCTTTGTTAAACATGTTCAATACCGAACTACAAAACAATTGTTATTTTTTTTAGAAACAACTAACAAACACATATCCATAATTCAAAACATATATGCATGCATCTTTCCTTATTTTAATTCAGCTTCCAAACATATATGCACAACATTTTATTGATTTTGTACCAACTATAAAACACATATGCACCATTTCACTAATTCTATGTTAACATACATGCACATTTACGTAATACATGAAATCAAATTTATACCAACCATAAACCAATCAACTACATGCTCGTAACAGTTCTTTTACCATTTTACCAATTATAACTACAACTAATTTACATCATTAGCTAAAATTAGTGAATAATTGTAACCTTAATATTTCATACTTCTAACAATATCGTATAATAAAAAGGTATACTTTCTCAACACCAACTAACCACTTATCTCTCTAGAAATGACACCAGATTGTTCCTATTTATCAAGACACTTGAACAACTCTTATTGCTTTTGATATCAAGACACTTGAACATCTCTGTTTGACCTTAAATCACAGCATCCACTAACAAAACTATCACATCTGACAATCCTACCATATGACTATCCACAAATCACGATTTAAGAAAAGAAAAAAAACATACAATAAAATAATTTGGGGTTGATTTATCATGAAACATCATCTAAAATAAAACCAAACATCAAACCATCTCAAACCTACTTCACAAAATGGGTTCTAACCCAAACCCACCAATCGTTTTAACCGTAGGTAACTACTGTCACCATATCTTGATCACGGTTTCGATTCACAAACAGAAACAAGCTTTCGATTCACAAAAAAAAATATGCCAATGTTTCGATTCATAATATCATGGCACGGTTTCGATTCACAAACATGAACAATAAAAAATATTACGTACCTAATTTTGCCATCCAAGTATTCAAATCTTTAATATAACCGTCGTCATTGCTGTCCTCCCCTCCAACCGTCGCACCCGCTTTCCTCTTCCTCCAGCCGCATCCGTCGTCGTCTCGTCGACCTCTCTAGCACAACCACTACACATATTTTTGATTCTGAATTTAAAAGTAGATCGATATATGAAACAGAGATAAAGTTTATGGTAGTTTTTCCGAAATATAGATCTAGAGAGAGTGGAGAGGTCAGCTTCTTATGTGGATTGTAGGTTTTAGCACCATTTTAGGTTTATATCCTAGAATTAGAAAAGATGAGATCCGGTGGTTAGGTGTGAGGATGAGAAAAAGTAGATATGGAAGTGAGAAGTAGTGGTTAATTGGTAAAAAGAGAGAAAATTATAAACGACCAATTTTATAATGCGACTATAATACCCTTTTTGCTTTTATCGACACCCTTGATGATTTTGTGAATTAAATAAATGAAATTAATTTATTAAATTCGATTGGTCAAAATAGATCAGAAAGATCAGATATAAGATTGGTCAGATAGAATACATATATATATATATATATATATATATATATATATATATATATATATATATATATATATATATATATATATACATCAATATTTTTTGGGTAACTTTTGATACCGAGTGCTTATGGGCTGCTTGCACCAAAGTTGAAACAAAATCTGATTTGTTTATAAGAAAACTGAGCACACAATTAATGAAAAGATTAGCTTTTAAAACTAAATATTTGTTGCGTTTAGTTTACTATATCCGTGTTCAGAATAGCCGCCGAGTGTCGCCCAACTCCACAAGTTTCGTAACACTTTCCTAATCCACATATTCTAAACCAACTTGGATTCTAGTTTTATCTAGACAACGCATATCCTTGTTCCAAACCATTACCTTTTTATAATCATTGTTACACTTTGCATCGTTTTATTTGTCCTGAGGTCATTATGTGAGGTTTATATTTGATTTTATATTTTAGCTATGGTGGATATTGATTTCATATCTATGTTCTACGAATGGGTCTATTTCTTAACACTGCTTTCTCAAGTTTTTTTTTGAAAGAATAGAAAAAAAAATGGGTAGCAAACAAAATATATTCGTGTTCCTGAGTTGTTTTTAGAAAAGAAGATAAAATAAGAGGAGAGTAATTTTGGGTAAACTTCTCTCCAAAACTTTTTCTATAAAAGTCGGATGATTTGGAGAGAAGTTATATTATGAATCTTTAAATAAATAAAGTTACTTAAATAACCTAATATAAAACATAACTTTTTTATATAACCAAGAGTATAATTGTAAAATCATCTGTTATCTTTTTTTCTTCTTCATAACTTGGGAACATGATATAAAAAGTTTAATTTCATTCATCTCATCTTCTTTTCTGTTTAACTCTTCTCTTCTTTATTTTCATTTAAAAATCTTAGGAACGGAGTGTAAATCTTTTTTGTAATTTTTCATACATTTTAATGCATTTTATGAAATTGTAATTGTTTCTACTATACTTAATGTAGATTTAGAATATCAAAAAGTTTACCAATAATTGATGTGACATTTAATAAACTTTTACAAGATTTACTATAGTGAGTAAATAAAAAAAAACTTAAGAAGCTAATGCATAAATTTAAAAGAAACTTTGATAATTATAACCATCTTGATGTATGCTAACATCAATACTAATATTACATACAATTATTTCTTTGGGTAATTTCGGTTTTTTACTTTTTGACTGACTAATTCACGTGTTTTAAAACCATCGCTATACAACTTTGAACCAGGTGAAACCTTTTCTTCAGAAGATTGACATGGTCACTTCTGGTTTGTTTTCTTATTGAAACAATTATTTACAAATTAGTCTCATTGAAACAATATATAGGTCCATCCTGATTCAAGAGAAAAAAAAAATGTCTCTTTCTTATCTATAACAACATTTTTAACATTTGGCGTGTCAAAAAGAATAGTGACACCATATGTCCATGTGGTACGACCTCGGCCACTTCTAAACACACATTCTTTATGACTCACATACTTTATGTCGTGCTCGCAAAAATTGGGCCTTGTCAATGTTTACCGAGGTCACCAGACAATTCGAGCCACTTAATGAATACCACATACCATATTCAATGACGATGATATATACTCACTCCATCCCGATTTAAGTGTCCCCAAATACTCCTTCGATCTGTCTATGTACAAAGTTTTAACAAGTTTCACTAACTACATTCACTACCAATCAAATACTATTTTTTCTTACTAAATCTCTTCTCATTGATTGAAATGCAAAGTAGATACTTATTTTGAGATATCTCAAAATTACGATGTAGACACTTATTATAGGACAATAGCCGTTTATCAAGAACACCTAAAGTGCACCAAGGTATTAGGTCCGAAATAAATGACCAACTTTAATAAAAAATATTTTGGCATATTCTATTTCATATTCCCGCGCTTTACGAAACACAAATCCTATTTAAACTCTAATCTTACTTTTCATATCAACCGTTGGATCATTCACGTGACCTAAACCAACGGCCAAGATTAACCCCACAATATTCATTCAGTAATATTCCTTTAGCATCTTTATTTTTAACCTTATATGTTCCTTCACTATAAATACTCATAATAATGCATTGCAACAAAATATAAAACCATATACCTACTTCCAACCATCGGATTGTCTAATATTCAGGCTAAGAACATGTCTAATGTTGTGGTGGTTTTCGATTTCGATAAAACGATAATCGATATCGATAGCGATAATTGGGTCGTGGACGAGCTAGGTGCTACGGAACTATTTAATCAACTTCTTCCTACCATGCCGTGGAACTCCGTCATGGTATGTATTGTACTTTTATTTTTACGCATGTATTATTATATATGTAATGTACTTGATCTTTGTGTTTTATTCGAAAAAAATATTACTATTGGTTTTGACCCTCATAGATAGAGTTGGTATTAGCAAAACCCATGCAATTTTACTTTTTTTTTTGGAACGACAATTTTAACTATATCACAACATTCACACCGCAGGACAAGATGATGAATGAGTTGCATTTACAAGGTAAGACGATCGAAGATCTCGAACAAGTACTAAATCGTGTCCCGATACATCCTCGTATCGTTCCTGCTATTAAAGCTGCTCACTCTTTAGGGTACATAATTTTAACTTTTTTACTTATATAGAACTATGATCAATCTATAATGTTTTGTTTGTGATATGTAATGATTATTAGTTTGATTAATTTTCAGATGTGATTTGAGGGTAGTTAGTGATGCGAATACATTCTACATCGAAACGGTTTTAAGGCATCTTGGCGTACGAGAATGTTTTTCGGAGATTAACACTAATCCTGGTTTTGTGGACGATCAAGGCAAGTTAAGGATCTTGCCCTACCATGATTTTCACAAAGCATCTCATGGTTGCACCCTTTGCCCTCCCAACATGTGCAAGGTATACCTTTACACGTGTCAGATATAAGATGTAGACAGTCATACTCCTATCTGATAACGATATAACATTACTAATTAGTACTTTTTTCTTAATCAGGGTAAAGTAATAGAAAGAATACAATCCGCATTCGCGGCAGAAGACAAGAAAAAGATTATATACTTGGGAGATGGAGCGGGTGATTTTTGCCCGAGCTTAAAGCTTGTGAATGGAGATTTCATGATGCCAAGGAAAGATTTTCCTGTTTGGGAGTTGATATGCAATAACCGAAATCGTGTTAAGGCCGAGATCCATGAATGGACCGACGGGGAGGATCTCGAGCAAGTACTTCTTGGTCTGATTGCTGCTATAATCTCAGCGGAAGATACCAAGAGCAATGTCGAAAACACGAGTCACTTGTTTGATTGCAAGTTTGAGACAATTGCTCTTGAAGCCTTGCCGAAACCTCTATATGTTCCTCATTGATTGGTTTTCTGATTTCAATTGTACTATCTATTTGTGTGATGTTCTAGTTAGACTATCCTTTTAAAAGTTGCTAAATGGAAAATAGTTCGTAACGAATGTTATTCCTTCGTACTTTATGAGATTTGGTTAGAGGGAACTATCACACTACATTTACTAAATCACCAAATGTACATTGGAAAATTATTAAGAGCTCAAAGATCAAGCCCAGAAAAACACTACCTTTGCATACCTCATATTGAGCATGCGACAAGCTACTTTCCAAATTGTACCGACTTAAAATACGTACTTTTGATTAACAAATAACCTAAGAAAGCTTGCGTTAAACTTTCTGCAAAAGCTGGACATACGAATATGAGATGCAGCATGCGTAATTTGGCATATGCTCTTGAGATATACTAATATAGCTGTAACAATTTCATAGCATATCATACATATTCGTATGATCATTAAATCATATTTAGAGATACTATAAATGTTCTCAGTACATAAGGCCATGTTGGCGAGAACCCAAAGGCGCCAGATTCTTTCCTATATCACTTTGCGGATAGGCAAAAGTTCAATATGGATCTCAAATTTACCGTTGATTCAATGAACCAATTATAGTCATTCATTTTTTAAATAAAAAAAATAAAATAAAATAAACTTTCACCTTTTTTTTTAAAAAATTAATTATCTCGCAAACCATTAATCATTCTTCGAAAAAATATCTGTCCGCGACGAGAATTAAATTATCTTTATAGATATGCACTTCATATATTTTAACGATTTTTTTCAAATTTCACCAGAAAATCATATATGATTTGTAAAAATCATATGTGATTCGATTTCAAAATCATATATGATTTTGCAAATCATATGTAATTTAAAAAATCATATATGATTTGAAAAATCATATATGATTTGAAATCGAATCACATATGATTTTCACGAAAATCATATACGATATGATTTTTACAAATCACATATGATTTCTCCTGGCGAATTTTGAAAAAAAACTTTGTCGAAAATATAGAAAACGATATTATGAAAAGATAATTAATTCATCGCTCATGCACAGATTTTTCAGTTTGAAGATTTATCGTTTGCAAGATATATAGTTTCTAAAAAAAGGGTGAAAATGTTATTTTTATTAATTTTGATCAAAAATAGATGACTAAGATTGATTTATTGGATCTATGACAAATATAAGATCTATATTGATCTCAACTCTTGCCGGATATCTGTTTGTAAGATATGAGGTCGTCGACGGCCACCCACACAAGTTGCCGCTTGCCAGTAACTTTCCTAAATCACTCGTGTAGTCGTGTACTAAAAAGTAAACTACGCCTGATTCTAATATAATGACATTTTTAATATGGGTTTACATTTTTTCAATAAAAGGATCTAAGAAACTATAATGAATACCACAAAATTAACCGTTATGGCATTGTCGAATTTACATTGATATACGACTTGATGCTAATATTGATTCAGACTCATTTTGCGGTTTTATAAGACATTTACACAGGGACGGGACTAGGGGTGTCTCAAATTTCTAAAATGCATTCGGTCCCATCATCTAGAACAAGGGATGGGTTTATTCAACCACAAGTATCATCTCACACGGACCGTGTTAAAATAACTTATATTTAATCATTTAAATTAGGGGTGGCAATCGAGTCGTGTTCGTGATGACTTATTCGGGGTCGCGGGTTAAAATAACCTCTATCAAAAAACGACCAATTTATTAATTGTGTCAAAAATCTTAACCCTAACCCAGATTTGCGTAACACGTGTAACCCATTTGTGACCCGTTTAACCTGTTTAAGCAGTGAATAAGGTTGGTGGTTTGTTGATTTAACTAGTTTAAATGCAAAAATGATATAAGGATCTAAAATATGATAAAAATAGGGATGAGCACGGTACCAGAATGGTACCGAACCATACCGAATTGGTGGTATCGATTTTAGTGGTTGAATTTCTAAAAATTATATAGAGGTAAATGTAATTTTATAAGCCTTCATATTTTTTAATAATTTTAGATTATAAACAAATATCCCTTATACTTTATACCCTTTATACTTTATATTTTAAAAAATACAATGTATATGTTGTTTTAAGATAACAACATATAAATTTGCATAAGATTATAAGTATCAATTTTTTCTTATATACGCTCAATAAGGAATCATTTATTTCATTTTTAAAAGTTTAACCTATGTGACACGAGTTTACATTTAAATACAATTAAATTACTCAATGCGAACGAATATAATTATCAAATTGTAAGACGGGTTACATTAATATAAAAATAAATATACTGATCGTTTTATAACAACGACTCACGTGTAATTTTATTTATTTATATAAGGATATATAGAAAACATTTTAAAAAACTTTAAATAGTATACCTTAACTTTATCAACGCCATTATGTATTATTAAACTTGCGTCACGTGTCTGTATATAATATCGTGAGTGAAATTTAAATAACATCAACATCTTTGTCACCTAAATAAAATTAAATCTCGAAATACCTAATGTAAATTTTTACAAATATTTTACCAAATTTAATGGATATTATTGATAATGAAAACTCGTGCATAAGTATAGTTGTACTTATATCACAATTTTAATGGACAAATTCTTATATGTGTATATATTGAACTAAAATGTTAAATTAAATTTGATTTATGTGTAAACTTACGTGCGTGCATCTAAACTTATAACTATATAATTATATGCAATTACTTTTAAAGACACAATATTCAAGATTAATACAAAATAATTTTTTTTTTGTTAAAACTCGCGTCTTGACTTTATTATAACTAGTTTATACGTAGTATAATGCAATAAAATTGAGAGCAAAAAACAATGAAACGACAACACCTAGCTGGTGATTTCAGAAAATCAAACCAAAGGAAAACAGAAAGAAACACTTTAACAAACACGTCGCCTAACCTGTAGGCATTTACTCAAAGCATCCAACATGTTTGCAATAATTTCTGAATCGGGCTCCTGCAGCATATATATTTATAGAATTACTAACAATATGGAATGCACATATCTTTACGAAGTGAAAGAAACAAAAATAAATAAAATTAATCTTTAGATATAGTACCACCATTACATTAAGTAAAGCTTCCACTAACGCTGAAATTATGTCCTCAGACAGTTGTTCAAGATTTCCATCACGGTGTTGAGCAAGCCCTTTCTCTATAGCTAATTCTGAAGATCGCAAGAGATGCGGCATGGCTGAAAGAAAGAAAAGAAATAAGAATGGTAACTTGAAAACATATTACAAACTGCAAAAAGGATCAACATTTAAACCTGAAACAGCTGCTTTCCTAACTTCTTTGTGAAAATAAAATTTGAGAAGCGGCACTAATATTGGGAAAACCTAGTGAGTAAAACATGCATATTAGCAATCCTGTAAAACAATATATAATTAATTAACAACAAATTATCAATGCGGACAAACCTGGTCAATCCATGGAAAGAAATCCTCCTTCAACTCACCTGCATAGAAACACAAAATTTTGCAAGCTGTAGCTTTTTCCTCAAGGACACTAGTCTTTATCCTTATTATATTATCACCAAGTGTGATGGTCTTCATACTGCATAAAGTTACAGAATATACAACTTCAGTTGCCAAAATAAAACAGTGCGTGAAAAGTCGGAGCTAGAATTATCAGATAAGATATGTTCCATAACCACATTAAAGGTCATTAACCTAGATGCATATAATACCTTTCATCAACAGGTTCAATTTCATAATTGGGATAGACAGATGTGATGATCATATAAGGTTTAAGTTGAGCAGACTTGAGCAAAGGAGGCATAACAACTGCCATAAGCGGAAGGAAATCCTGCCCCAGACACTTGCATAGCCTGGCCCATGCCTACAACAACAAAGACGCACACAGAGTTAGGACGAGGGTAAACATTAGATTTCCGATGTGCTTTCTGTTGAAATAACACTTACTTGAAGCATATAACGTGTGGTGGGGTCATCAGTCTCCATTTGATCATCTTGCATGGACATAAGAACTTCCATCACCTAACAGAAACAGCAGGTCAGGACCAACCATTTTCAAGATTACTAAAAACATTATAATTACTAACTTCCGTTATTTTAAACCACAATGCATGAGATAACTTTGCATAACGAAGTGGAAGCATCAGATAGTGGTTTACATGCACATACACAATCACATCTACAAGCATGCCAAGTAGATATTGAGATAACTCGATGTCATAACATGCAAGCATACAAAAAAGTGAATGTATAAATGTGAATGATTACCTGCTTAGCGTCATCTCTAAATTTGTCCTTTCCGACAGCCATTGCAGCCAGACTAATGCATTCAATGGCCTGAGCTCGATTCATACGGTTAAGGTTGTCATCTAAGTAAACTAATATTGCTTTCAACACGGGCATTACTGTATCATAGTACTCTTGGATTTGTTCCTATTGATGCACCAAATACCCACATTAGTCATATGAGCTATACGACTGATGAATGATGACAGTAGTCATATTTATATTATGTCGACTTATACCTGTGATGAATCAGCAACCGATGCAAGAGAAGTCGAAGCCCCTTCTTGTACCATTTGTTTACCATTCTGCACAAAAAACCATATGAACACGGTGTAAAACTAAACAAAGTACCCCAATGAATATTAATTATATTAAACAGTCTTGATTCTGTTTATATATTCTTCTTGTCCTCAAGAGTTTTACCTGTAGCAGTACAAGCAGTTTTCTCGCTACTGCATCCAGATAAAGCGGCAAAACAAAGGATACCCTCAAAATATTAGGTGTAGAGTTCTCACTGAAATTTAAAACAGCAGAAGCAGCATGTGCCTGCACATCAGCAAAAAGCAAACATCACGTTTAGGCGCTTGGGTTAAGGGACAAAAAACCGGTTACTTAGACCGACCAAACTATCCATATCACCAATTCACCACCCTCAGTAACGATAATTAACGCACAATCTACCCAATTTTGCAATAAAATTGTTTTTCTAATCTTACGTAGCGCTTTACCTTTTGTAAGAAATTGAAAAAAAAAAAGGAACAAAAGTGTTCTTGGAAAAAGATGCATAAAACCTCTGTAATCAAATAGTCACGCTTTCAATAGTATTACCTCAGCAGAAACCATTGGACGAGTGAGTACCAAAACATTAGCATAACCACGATCAATCCAAATATATCTTACCTTTCTATATTTTGGGCACCCTTTTGATAACTCCAAAAGTCCTATATCAGATTATCATGTATTGCATAGAGAGACTAGAGATATCTCAAATTATGACCATACTTCTGATATGAATCATATTATTATTCTCCTATTCATTATTATTTAATTAGCAGATAATTATTAATAGTCTTTTAATAGGCGAGTCTTATTAGATAATGATTAGGAATTAGAGTTTTAATAGGCGAGTCTTATTAGATAATGATTAGGAATTAGAGTTTTAGTAGGAATGGAGTCTTGTTTAGAAGTCTATAAATAGGGTATTAGGGTTGTAATTTACTTTATGCTGAATTATATGAATGGATTAGTGACTTAATATCATTATTGGGATAGCTTATTCGACCTCTCAAACGTTGATTACTCTATCTTTACTCTTTATTTATCGTTTATATCTCATTATCGATTCGGTTCATATTAACTTCCCTATGTATCCTAAACCCACGCCCGTCAATGCACCGAGACGAAGCATGATATCTAACCTTTCGAGTTTGGTGCAACCCATTAGCATAGCTCGAGCCCATTGTCTAGCGGTAAATCTGTTATACCATCTTCAATACCCAACCATATACGTAAATCACGCAGATTCTTTAAATGAGTTTCTACACATTCGAGAGCTTCATTTGACTGAAATATTTAAGAGATTAACATTTAAATAATCCAAATTAGGACATCCTTGTGCCAGAGCTACAAGTCCCATGTGAGTCGCAAACTCACGATGGGTAAGTTTGCGCAATTTCTTGCAAAACTGACCAATAACTTGTAATCCCTCGTCTCCACATATATCTTGGGCAATGGCGCTGCCTTCGGAGATCATATAGTTATTAGATTTCATAAATCTCATTAAAAGCACATACACTAACTAAGGGAATATATAGACACTAGCCCTATTTAAAAAGCTCTCAAGATCCTTGTGTCAATTAGTGATTCAGTTCAAGAATTTATATCTATACTACTTTATAAAGCATTTGAGACTTGCTTATAATGGAAAAAATTGTAACTAAAAAATTACTATTTATAACTATTTAAAGCACAAATACATTAGCACATACAATTAATACATTATTTAAATCACGCCATCACTCAAATATACAACCATTATATCACATTGTACAATCTAATCAAGCTACTATTAACAACTATATAAAGCACAAATACATTAACACATACAATTAGTACACTATTTAAATCACCCCCTCACTCAAATATAAAACCATTTTACCACATTGTACAAAAGCTACTATTTACAACTATTTAAAGCACAAATACATTAACACATACAATTAATACACTATTTAAAACACTCCATCACTCAAATATACAACTATTTTACCATATTGTACTAATCATCTATTGTTAAAATCTAATAAGTCAAAACACTTAAAAAAAACCACGCATATTAAAACACGTATAGCTATGTCAAATGCAAGTCCCATCAGGTATGTCATTGAGATGAACAACTTTAATTACAAACTAGCCGGGTACCCGCGCGTTGCGGCGGCAGGTACCCGTGTGATTATATTTTTTTGGCTATAACAAGGTTTTTTCAATGCATTGATTTTAAAGAAGGAAAAAAAGAATGTCCAACACAGAGGTTATTAATTCGAAATTAGTTTGTTTTCTTACTTACATGTTTAGTAACATAATAAAAAGCTTTTATAGCAAGGTGCCTATGCGATTATATGTTTTTCATAATGCTAACTTAACACATGGCGTTAACTTAATGGAACAACTTTACCGCACAACATTGCTTTAAAAAAATGGCAGACATGCATCACAATGCAACGACGATATTGCTAGTCGTTTAGGACGTGTAATATTTTATATCACTTAAAAATAAAGGGTGTTTTAAAATAGCGGCTTTAGCACCATCTAGTGGTGTCTACATTGCTAAGTTGTTGTGGTAAATGGTAGTCTGTTGCGTGGTCGAAAAAGGTGGTGTCAGAAAGTCCGACTACATAAAAGATTAGTTTCTATGATCCACTTAATGATTTATAAATTTTATTTAGCGGATGTTTTAAAAAAGAAATAAAAGATAAGATGATTTATGCGCTATTGTTGTACCATGTGATATATTAAGTGTACTTTTGAGTGAAGAGTATTTTAATAATAATAAAATTCATTTAGTGGGTGTTTGAAAGATGTAAATGATAAAATGATTAATGCATTATTGTTTTGTACTATTTGATATATTAATTGTACTTTTTTGTGATTGGGTATTTTAATTATATTATTAATGATTTATAAATTTCATTTAGTGAGTGTTTTAATAAAAATAAATAAAATTAGATGATTTATGCATTATTGCTTTGTACCAAGTGCTATATTAATTATACTTTTGAGTGAGAGTATTTTTATGATATCATTAATTCTGGCATTAATATACACAAATGTTATAAGTTAGATGATTTATGCATTATTGTTTTA
This sequence comes from Chrysanthemum lavandulifolium, assembly GCA_022545495.1. NCBI lineage: Eukaryota > Viridiplantae > Streptophyta > Magnoliopsida > Asterales > Asteraceae > Chrysanthemum > Chrysanthemum lavandulifolium. The sequence continues at coordinate 277,158,169 of CM040244.1, forward strand.
TACCAAGTGCTATTTGAATTGTACTTTTGGTTACAAGTTTAGTGGGTTACTTTTATTAGAAATGTTTTTTGTCTTAAAAATTTTAAGACTTCTTTATTTAGAGTATCCTAAACACTTTATATAGTAGTATAGATTGTATAAATGTTTTGAACAAAATAAATAACTCATACAATGATAATAGTAAGTACCTCAAAGAGATTTAAAATAAGAGAAGCACTCGATTACTTTGGAGGCACTTATTATACATTTGTTATATTTTGTCCTCAAGCGTCATGCATGGCGGTGCCAAAAGTGATTATATATTTTTCTACGATAATCTTTTTCAAAGTACTATTTTACGATGACACAAGATTTCGTAGTAGAACCAAAGTGGTTCTCATCTTTAGCAAAATTCAACAACTCAAATAGTTAACGAGTCGGGTCGGTCAAGTCGTGTCAATTCAACCCAACCACTTATACCAAAACATCGAACATATTTTTCTATCAAGTGTTTCCGATCAATCATCAATGCATAATATTATTGGACTTTGGTAGACCTTTTTTGAACATTAATGTACTTATTAAAAAGAAAGTTAGTACTTTGACTTTAAAATCACAAAAATACGTTTGCAACTTAAAGTCTAAAGCTAGACATAAATACCAATTATAAAGTGGGTTGTTACATGTTTTTGAAATGGGTTGATGTTACAAGTTCAAATAATTTAAGACAATTAATCAACTTTTAATTATGTGTATGCAAGCTTATTAACTATATTTTTATAGCAAGTGTGTAGGCTTATTTTGTTAAGACTTCCTTTTATAGAAAGTCTAAAATCCATTATAAAGTAATCTAGATAATCTAATTATATTGGCCTAACATGATTATCCCGTTGGATACTGATTCATATTAATTGAAGTTAGACTTTTTTTTTTCCTAAACAATAAAAGCACAAAAATAAACGAGCAATGAAAAAAATGAGAAGTTTAAAACTTTACAGAAAATATATTATAACATCAACAAAACTCATGCATCCAAGATAAGTTTTATAAGAAATGATAACTTATTACCTTAACTTTTTTAATAGAGATGAAGAGTAACATAGATGATAAAAAAGACTCAATATCTTTAGAAATCAATAACAAGAGATTTTCAGACCAAAAGAACAAGAGAAGTTCAAAGATAGAACCGGAGACGTCATTATGCGGCTTAGAGGGAGAAAACGGAGAAAAATGATTTGATTTACACGACGATAAGAAAAACATATTAACCATAATATTCATGTATAAGATAAAAAAAATAGAAGCCCAAAATTCAATATATCTTTCGTTTATTTGTTAGGCCCATTTGTAACAAAACAAATTTTACCGTAATACTTTTTTTTCTATAACTAACTACCACGTATATAATAACAAGTTATAATTACCAACAATCATTATGTGCCCATAATTCATTTATATGTCTTTTTTAGGGATGAGCACGGTACCGGTCCCGTACCGAATTAGTGGTACCGATTTTTTCTCGAGCATAAATTAGTGGTACAGACGGAAATCGGGTTTCCCGTTTTTTGGGAATTTCGATTTAGTAGCGGTCCCGCATCAATTAGTGGTCCCGATTTTTTTCACCTTATTTCGTAGTCCCGCATCAGTCTTGTATTTAGAATCGGTGCAGTTCGATTCCGGTTCGGTTTCGGGATTCGGGTCGAAATGCTCATCCCTAGTATTTTTAGATAAAATAATGATGTGATCGTTTTTTAAAAATGGTGAACACGTGGGTGATTTGATGCTACGTAGGGTTTTCAAAATAATGATGAGGTCTATTACAATATACGTTTTTATCAAACTTAATAGATTTTTCTATATAATAGTTTGCTATTGTGTAAAGTGAATTTCAATATAAATTCTCATAAAATTATTGTTAAGAAAAAGCTTATACTCGAAAAGTATGACTCTGCAACACGCGGGTACCCTGCTAGTATCACAATAACAAACTCTAGTTATATTATATTAAATTAGTGATTTCATTTTTGGCTATATTTCCACCAACATGAAGAACAAAATTCTCATGCTAGATAAGTCAACCAGCAAACACAGCTAAAACTAAAGCAATCTATGCTAGTATAACTTTATGAAGGAAATCTCATCAAAATCACAGCTTATAGTAACTAAAACCGAAAGAAAACACAACTGTATTAAGGCAAGAATTTTGACTCATAAAACTGACCAGATGATTCCAATTAACCACACCACTCTCGTCATCCGGCTCAGCCCCACGAAAACACGAACAAAAAATTCCCATTTAACAAATCCAATCACTTCAATCCTCTACATATCACAATTCAAAATAACCCCATCAGTCTCAACTCAAAACATATAAAAAACACCTCAAATCTAAACCACATAAAAAGGACTAATTATATACCAAACCCCACATAAACAAACATACCTCAGATTAACAATGAAGAACAAGATCCAACACATAAAGTAACCTTTGTATAAAAGAGAGAGAGAGAGAATAATAATACCAACAACAGCAGTCCACTAAAGATAAAATTATTTATATAAGATTATAAGATATAATAGACGAGAGCATGTTCTAACTATATTATTTTATCTTTTTAAATAATAATTTAATCTGGCCCCGTTTGGTGAGCCTGTTTTTGGCGTTAACTTCGGTCCAAAAACCTTCCTTTCGTTCCTCGCCGTTTCCCACGTGGCGGCTTCGCCACTTCAATTTGGCCCTCGCCACGACACCATCACAACTCGCCAATTTGGCTCTCGGCGTTACAACGACACGGTAAACGACAAAAATCAACAATAAACCATTAATCAAAATCAACAAAAAAAACACAAAAAGAATACCTTGTGTAAAAATCAGTTGAGAGATTAATGAAAGTTTGAAGGCCTAGTTTCTGATAAAGATTGGTTTGGTCAATAACAAATGCATCTTCATGGTCAACGCAACTCCATTCTGCAGCTTTTTCTTGTAGAGTTTGCATTGTATTTTGATTTGAAAATGAGCCTGTGTGTGTTTTGAGTGTAGATTGGTTGACTAGTGGGTACATACTTACAGACAGTTTTTTTTTTTTTTTTTCCGCCTATTGAAGTTGTATTTTATTTAAGTGAATGGAATGAAATTTATTTTGTTTGAAAATATGAAAAAGAAAGAAAAGAGGTGGGTGGGAGTGATGAAGATAAGTAAGTTAATTGTGATTGTGATTTTTTAAACGAGTGTGTTGGAGTGATGTGGAGCTGATGTGACACGTAGCGTAAGCCAAGCCAACCCACGACACACCATGCTCTTGCTCCCAAATAAATGACCAACTTTAATAAAGAATATTTTGGCATATTCTATTTCATATTCCCGCTTTTACGAAACACTAATCATATTTAAACCTTAGGGTGTGTTTGTTTAGCGTGTGTTTGTTTATTAAGATGTTTTGGCCTCGAATCGATACTATATTTTATTGGTAAGAGGTGGCTAGAAAGTCTAAATCGAAAGAAATAATGTTGTTTGTTTTGTATAATCGTCCGAATGATTTAAGTGCTTCGTTTTGCAATTTGTTTATTAAACAACGAACGCGATAATAAGTTACTTATGTAATATGAAACAAAGACTTTTATCATAAATATAACATAGTTAATAAACAATCAAATATATTATGAAAAGTGAATATGGGGTTGTCACACATCTAAGTTCATGCAAACCATCAAAAAAAAAAACATTTTGATTATTATTTTTCAAAATTTTAGTAGTGGAACTAATATATCTTAGTGGAATCGTTTTAATGGTGAATTAAATCAAACCATCATTGAATCTATAACTAATTTGTTAGTAAATGAAAACACCTAACAATATGATGTGGATTTCGCACGATCAACGAACCCAACATAAATATGATGTGGATTTCGCATGATCAACGTGAACCCAATATAAGTGATGTTGAATGAAATCGAGGAAAACACTAATATAGTGAAAGATATGATACAAATAGAGAAGATTTGATGTTTTTCTTTTAAACGATGTAATTTTGATGGTTTCATATGTAGTTCTGATGTGAGATGACCTCATATTCACTATCCTCATATATTATATAAAGTTTACAAACGAGTAAGAGACAAGAAGACAGTCCTCCACCTCTTCGAGTGAAGATGTTATATGTCTAACCCGCTTTCTACTCAAAGAAAAAATAAACAAAGAAAACGTCTGCCAACCTCTTACTGGTAAAAGTAAGAGGGCTAGTAAGACTTTTTTTTAAAAAACAAACACACCTTTAATCTTACTTTTTATATCAACCGTTGCATCATTCACGTGACCTAAACCAACGACCAAGATTAACCCAAAAATATTCACGTAGTAATATTCCTTTAGCATCTTTATTTTTAACCTTATATGTTCCTTCACTATAAATACTCATGTTTATGCATTCCAACAAATATAAAACCATATACCTACTTCCAACCATCGGATTTTCTAACATTCAGGCTAAGAACATGTCTAATATTGTGGTGGTTTTCGACTTTGATAAAACATAATCGATATCGATAGCGATAATTGGGTCGTGGACGAGCTAGGCGCGACGGATTTATTTAATCAACTTCTTCCAACCATGCCGTGGAACTCCGTCATGGTATGTATTGTACTTTTATTTTTACGCCTTTATTAATATATATGTAATGTACTTAATATTATTGGTTTTCAGCATCCTAGAGTTGTTATTAGCAAAACCCTATTTTATCTGTCTCGTTTTCGAGAATAACTATTTGACGTGACAATATGCTTACAAATTTTATACCAAAGGACTTGTGTTTTAATGGTACCCTTTGTTGTGTCAACATGGTTGCGGGTTAGTCCTGCTTAGGACATGTGAGATAGTCTGTGGTGTGTATATTGTGTGATAGTTAAAAAAACATGTTTACAAATTTTATTTAACAGGACAAGATGATGAATGAGCTGCATTTGCAAGGTAAAACAATCGAAGATCTCGAACAAGTACTAAATCATGTCCCGATACATCCTCGTATCGTTCCTGCTATTAAAGCTGCTCACTCTTTAGGGTAAATAATTTACAGTAACTTTTTATTACATAGAACTATGAATGTATGATGTTTTGTTTGTGATATCTAATGATTGGGTTGATTAATTTTCAGTTGTGATTTGAGGGTAGTTAGTGATGCGAATACATTCTACATAGAAACGGTTTTAAGGCATCTTGGAGTACGAGAATGTTTTTCGGAGATTAACACTAATCCTGGTTTTGTGGACGATGATGGCAAGTTAAGGATCTTGCCGTACCATGATTTTCTCAAAGCAACTCATGGTTGCACCCTTTGCCCTCCCAACATGTGCAAGGTATACCTTTACACGTGTCAGATATAAGATGTGAGCAATATACTCTATCGATAGCGATATAACATTACTAATTAGTACTTTTTTCTTAATCAGGGTAAAGTAATAGAAAGAATACAATCCACATTCGCGGCAGAAGAAAAGAAGAAGATTATATATCTGGGAGATGGAGCGGGTGATTTTTGCCCGAGCTTAAAGCTTGTGGATGGAGATTTCATTATGCCAAGGAAAGATTTTCCTGTTTGGGAGTTGATATGCAATAACCGAAATCTTGTTAAGGCCGAGATCCATGAATGGACCGACGGGGAGGATCTTGAGCAAGTACTTCTTGGTCTTATTGCTTCTATAATCTCGGCCGAAGATACCAAGAACAGTGTCGAGAACACGAGTCAGTTGTTTGATTGCAAGTTTGAGACAATTGCTCTTGAAGCCTTGCCGAAACCTCTTTATGTTCCTCATTGATTGGTTTTCGATTTCAATTGTACTATTTATTTGTGTGATGTTCTAGTTAGACTATCCTTTTAGAAGTTGCTAAATGAAAAAAATAGTTCGTAACGAATTTTATTCTTTAGTAGTTTATAAGATTTGCTTGAAAATATAGTTTCGGTACTTTCCAAACTGAACCGACTAAAAACACTTACTTTTTTATTAACAGATAACCAAAAAAACAATCGCACAACGTTTTTTTTAAAGCTAAGAAATGTTGCATTAAACTTCTAGCGAACGCCGGACACACGAATATGAGATGCAGCAATTATTCACATGCGTAATTTGGCATATGCTCTTGAGATACAATATAGCTGTATCAATTTCATATCATAAGGCCATGTAAGCGAAAACCCAAAGGCGCAGATTCTTTCCTAAATCACTTTGCCGGATATCTGTTTGTAAGATATGAGGTCGTCGACGGGCACCCACATAAGTTGTCACTTGCCGACAACTTTCCTAAATCACTCCTGTACTAAAATCTAAACTGCTGCAGATTCTTATAATGACATCTTTAGTATGGGTTTACTTTTTTTAATAAAAGGATTTAAGAAACTATAATGAATACCACAAAATTAACCGTTATGGCATTGTCGAAATTACATTGATACGACTTGAGGTTAATATTGATTCGACTCATTTTGCGGTTTTATAAGTCATCTACAACAAGAATCACCCACAAGTCGTATCTTACACACGGATCGTTTTATATGTTAAGAAAACTTATTTTCAATCTATCTAATACACAATTTTTGTCCTCGTATTCTCGTTTGATTGAATATATTGCCGATATATGAGCATGAACATCTACTTTCGAGTAACTTTGTTAAGGGTATGTTTGACAAAAGTAATTGTTGCTGGAGTTGTAGATGGAGATGAAGATGAAGATTATAAAAAAATATTATTTTTATAAGCTACATGAATTAACATTTGATTTTCAGAGATTATTTACGGATTATAAGTTTTGACTGCCAAACGAACCTTATATTTTAAATAACTTATTTTTTCCAAAGCATATTCTCTCAATATTTTTTGTACCAAATATACTTAAATTTGAAAAGTAAAATGTCGAATTAATTCATTTACTACAATTGCAAATAATAGTTGCACATTTGTAACGAGTTTGAGGTCAGAATATATCCTCAAGGAATATATGAGGCATATTTTTCATAATATTCCCGCATGTTTCTACAACATATTTTATCGACCGTTGGATCCTTTCATACCCAATCAACCAACGGCCTAGATTTACCTCTCAAAATCAAATTCCCAAACCACATAACCATTAGTTAATATTCACATAATATTCTTTTGGCATCTTCACTTTATTAGCTATAAAGTATCGAATTTGTCTTCTAAGCTCGTCACTTAATTACCTCCTTTCAATCAAAAAACATCTTTACATCGGCAACAATGTCACAAATTGTGATAATTTTCGACTTTGACAAGACGATCATTGATATAGATAGCGACGAATGGGTGGTGGAAGAGTTAGCGACGTTGAGCTCTTTAACAAGCTCGTCCCAACAATGCCTTTGAACTCCGTCATGGTATTGTTTATTTATCGATTTATTTACTATTTTACTTATGTTGCGTAGTGTAAAATTATGTCAAATCTGACGATTTTCTTAACGAACCTGGTCCTTATTATTTGGCTTACTATTTTGGTATTTTTCATAAAATGAACCTAATGACTCTTATGCAGGTTCACCACTGTATGTATGTAACGACTTATAAATTTTGTTGTTTGTTGAACAAAATAGCAAATAATGATGGAGGAGTTACATTTACAAGGTACAAAAATTGAGGATATCGAACAAGTACTAAAACGTGTCGCAATACATCAACGTGTTGTTCCTGCTATTAAAGATGCATATGCTTTAGGGTAACAAATTTTAACTTTCTATTTTAAGAATGTATAGTGGTTTTTAAAGTTTGAATGATTCAATGATTGTGACAATTTAATATGTTACAGATGTGATTTGCGGATAGTGAGTGATGCTAATACGTTCTTCATAGAAACTGTTTTGAAACATCTTGGAGTCCGAGAATGTTTTCGAGATCAACACGAATCCAGGCTTTGTGGACGAGGAAGGCAAGTTAAGAATTTTGCCGTACCATGATTTTCATAACTCGCCGCATGGTTGCACCCTTTGCCCTGCCAACATGTGCAAGGTATACTATTCGTTTTTGAGGAAATATTATCGGTCGTGTTCATATGAACATGAGATGATCTTAATTTTTATCATGTAAGCCTTTCAAAATATGATTTTTAAGTTATTGGTTGTCTTAAACAGGGTAAAATAATCGAAAGAATACAATCAACATTCACAACCAAAGAAAAGCGAAGAGTTATATATTTGGGAGATGGAGCAGGCGATTTTTGCCCGAGTTTAAAGCTTGTAGAAGGAGATTACATGATGCCAAGGAAAGATTTTCCGGTTTGGAACTTGATATGCAAAAACCGACAACTTGTTAAGGCTGATGTTCACGAATGGACTGATGGAGAAGACCTCGAGCGCGTCCTCCTCCAAATTATTGCTTCAATAATCGCGGTGGATGATATGAAGAACAACGTCGACATCACGAGTCAATTGTTTGATTGCAAGTTTGAGACGATTGCTCTTGAAGCCTTGCCTAAACCTCTTTATGTTCCGCATTGATCGATCCTTGGTTGTTTAACTACTATATTTTTTTTCCGTCATTTTGTAGTTAGATTTTTCCTTAAATTTGATGGAACAAGATGATATGGGGTTTGTTTTTATTCTCAATTGTACCATATTGTAGAGATAAATCTTATTAAAATTATTTAAGCAAAGTGATAGATTACAAGTGTTCAGATTTTGTTGTGCAAGACATGTTTCTATTTTCAGTTTAATATGCTCAAATATGTAGCAAGTTTTTTTTTTTTTTTTTTTTTTTTTTTTTTGGGTAAGGGTGTTTTCCACAAAATATTTTGTGTCAAACAAGTGTGTTTTTCTCCGTCTAAACGCACCAAAAACTTTGTTTCTTATAATTTCTAGACTTGAGCGACTCCAGAATAGAAGTGTTGGAGTCACATGGTCACACAGTCGACAAAAGTCAAAATTGTTGTGCGACTCGACTACTTTTGTGACACATTTGTCACAAAGTTAGTGGAATCGCACAGTATATCGGACTCGGTCACACAAGTCCTAAATTGAAAAAAAAATTGTCACAAAAGTAGTAGAGTCGCACAATATACCGATCATGCAAGTCTAAAATTAAAAAAAAAATTGAAGTTGGTGTCTATACAGTGGAAGTCAGAAATTTTTTGTAATAGTTTTGGGATTGATTCTTTTTAAAATATATATACTTGATTTTAGATGTAAAGAAAGCAAATTATATTTAAAATATAAAGTTGCAAGTGTAAAGAGATATGCTCCAACCTCAATATCATTAAAAAAGTGAAAGAGCAGAGCCCGGAGGTTTCGATCCTTAGTCCCTTCATAATAAAGTCACAAGCCTTACCTCCGTACCAAACCCTTCCATCAATTAATTTGTGCAACAAAACGTATATATAAATATTAAATAAACCCCAATATTTAGAGCAAACAATATAGACAAATTAATACTCGGTATAATTTAGAAAACTTAGCCAAAATATTTTGACCTTTATTAATTAATGGGAGGTGATTTATGACACCTCAATATTGGTGGGACATTCGAAAATATAGTGTTTGACATTTATACCCTTACAGGATAAACATAATTAAAAATGATATGAGGGTATAAATGTCCAATCACTCATATTTTGAGTATCCCAATCATATTTGGGAGTGTGCAAATCATCTCCCATTATTAATGCTTATTGACTTGCTTTGGTTTCAAAAAACAATAAGCTGGAGCTTGTTTCAAAAAACAATAAGCTGGAGCTTATTTCAAAGTTCATGAGCTTATTGGCTAAGAATTTTTTATGGCATATTTTGAAGCTGCGTAAGCTGATCTAAATAAGCTAACTCAAAGCTAAGATATTATGAGAAAAATTATTTGTTGTACGTTCGCAACACACGATAGTAACTTAAGGGTCTTTGATCTAGCGATAACGCTTTGAAGTATATAGATGTTCATTTCCAAAGAATCGAGAGTTCAAGTCTTATGTTTTGGGTAAAGGGTTTCTCCGGAAAAAGTTGTCTGATTTGAGCTAGCTATATTGCTGTTCAGAAAGAAACAAAACAAAAAAGCAACTTAACGCCACGTCGCAGCACTATAGCTATCGAATTTAATTTTTTGTTTTGTTTTGTTTTTTTTTTTTTTTTTCATTTCGGCGTTATGGTAGGAAATTGACTAATCCCGGCATTACCTTTTGGATAAATTTCGAGAGTCATCGCAGTGAGCTCCGGTAGTACGTAGGGATTAATTTTCCTATAGGGTTTGAACGCGGGACTCCAGGACTTTAACCACTTATGAGACCAAATCCAAACCATTGGGTCACCCCATGTGGTTAGCTATCGAATTTAACTTGTTTTCGAACTCATTCGAAGTCAGTAGTAACCATCCACCACGAAAGTTGTAGGAAGCCAAGCTTCACTAGAATCTCATGGCTGTTGTTAATTTACCTAATCCACAAACTCATGGCCAAAAAGAACCCAATTCGATCTTCTTCCTTAACGGATATTCCTAGTCATATTCCAACTTTTTTCCATACTAAAACAGTATATTCCTTTTAAACTTAGAATCACAACAACCATAAACAATGTAAAGATTTCCACCCCTCCTTTATTATTGACGGGACAAGACGGTTTTTTTTATCATTTTTTATTTCGTATATTATTTCTACTGATTTTGATTTGTCAAACTTTATATTTTATGTTTCGTAATTCTTCGGCAATTTTACCCATTTTATTAACAGGACAAGACAATTATTTATGGTTTTCTACTCCATATTTTTTTATTTTACTAATTTTGACTGATCAAAATTTATATTTTATATTCTGTATTTTTTTATATCCAGTTATATAATAAAAAAAAAGTAAAAAGGTATTAGTATTAATTTTAAAGGTGTACCAATAGTCACGTGATCACAACAAACCAATGTTTTTGAATTTTGATAGATATGCCACTCTATTAATATGCTAATAATATTCCATTGGCATATTACACTTTTCACTCCCTATAAATACTTTCAACTCGTAACATAAGTTCCACAACAAGCTAGCTAGCACATTTTTCTCGATACTAAATAGTACTTCTTCTTTTCGAATTTTACATACGAAAATGTCGGGAATCGTGGTGATTTTCGACTTTGACAAGACAATTATCGACATTGATAGCGATAATTGGGTTGTCGACGAGTTGGGTGCAACTGATTTGTTTAACCAACTTTTGCCTACCATGCCTTGGAACTCCGTCATGGTACGTACCTTAAGTTTTCGTCTAATGGTTTATATAAGTTTTCGCCTTTTTTTGACGTTTTATGTTTGTTTTTGTATAGGACAAGATGATGAATGAGCTACATTCGCAAGGTAAGAGCATCGAGGATATTGAAGAAGTGCTAAAACGTATACCGATACATCCTCGAGTTGTTCCGACTATCAAAGCTGCCTATGCTTTAGGGTAACGCGATACACTTGATTCTGATTGGATTATTTAGTTTTCTACAGCCAGTTGTAATAAAATTTCACTTCTTAACCACAACCTTTAGGGCTGTCATTAACAAAACCCTTTTTCTGACGAGTTTGTAATGAACTTTTTAGGTGTGATTTGAGGGTGCTAAGTGATGCTAATTTGTTCTATATCGAGACGATACTAAAACATTATGGGATACTAGAATGTTTCTCCGAGATTAACACGAACCCGGGGTTTGTTGACGAGGAAGGAAAGTTGAGGATTTTGCCGTACCATGATTTCCACACTTTCTCTCATGGCTGCAATCTTTGTCCTCCCAACATGTGCAAGGTAACACTTTTACTTATCAACTTTACTTATCATCTATGTTCAAGGACGGAACCAGAACACTAAGTCGTACATTTATTGAAAAATAAACAAGACTATATACCAAATTTTATTAAACCGTGTGCAGTTAAGAAAAATCGAGTATTTTTACACAAATTAACACTATATCAAGAAAATTCATGAGCATCCTGGGACATTCCCGGGACCCACCATTGTTCCGTCCCTGTCTATGTCCTTACAATATGTTCTTAAGTATTTATTTGACATTTTATGTATCTTTTGATGTTTATATCTCTTGTTTTTGCAGGGTAAAATAATAGAAAGAATCCAAGCTAAGTTAGCCACACAAGGAAAGAAAAGGATCATATATTTGGGGGACGGAGCGGGCGATTTTTGCCCGAGTTTAAAGCTCGTAGAAGACGATTACATGATGCCAAGGAAAGATTTCCCCGTTTGGGACTTGATATGCAAAAACCGAGAGCTTGTTAAAGCCTCGGTGCATGAATGGACCGATGGAGAAGACCTCGAACGAGTTCTTCTCCAGCTTATCATGACAATAATTTCTATAGAAGATGACAACACGAATCAATTGTTTGATTGCAAGTTTGAGACAATTGGGCATGAAATGTTGCCTAAACCTGTCTACGTTCCTTGATAATTTTGTGTATATTTATTTTTTCCAAAAGTATTGGAGCTAAATTAAATAATATATCCTTTTTTATGGCCTTTGTTTTATTGTACATCATTTTTTGGTCCTATGCTTATTTCAAGATATGCTCACATGATTTGCTTTTATAGAGGGGTAGAATCTTATCATAAGGAATATGCCTAGTAATCTTTGGAGAATTTAGTGTCACTATCAATTGTTTGACAATGTTTTTTCATCTGAGGTTACTATACCTTCTAATCTCACATTTATTTTAAATTATTCCTGTAGCACTAAAAAGAATTTAATAGAATATTACTTCATTATAGAAGCCTAAGACTATATGCAATATTAGCATGTCCATAGACTACAATTAAACACTTTTATCGTAGAAAGTGCTGATTGGTATGACCCAAGTCTATAAATAAGTGAAACTGTGATAACATATTAGATTTGTGTATTGCTAAATGGTTTCAATAAAGCTAATATTGATGTATTTTTCAAAGTTCAAACTTGAAATAGTTTCGGGTTTAACCTCATATAAGCTGAACCGCTTAAAGATTATCTATAGAATCAGTTATTTACGGATCTTAAAAGGTTTATTAAGTTAGCAATAACTTGTATGATTTGATAAAACACTTTATGACCTGCTCATGAAAAGGCTATTCTTCAACTTTGGAGGTCTGACGCACTGCTTTCTAATTTCGAACTTGATATTAATTTAGCACATATTTTAGGGGGCATATACTTTAGCCTACTTCAGCTCTCTGATTCATAGTATTAACATGAACATTTCAAGGAATTTAGGGTCTGCACTTTCACCTCAAAACATTATAGGGCTAATACCTCCACTTATTTTCTTTGCTAGATCAACAAATAGGTTGGGAGTAATGTATCTATTTCTGAAAAGAGTGGACCCTAACATGTTGATTTGAAGTATAGATTATAAGGTGGAAATCGCCCATGTATGTACATATATAATATCTGCATCCTCTGATTTGTTTATTAGTTGTCATACTTGACTATTAAATATCAGATGAGATATAGTTTATATTTTCAAGTGAGCTGGATATTTAGCCTATGAGGAGATAGCCATAACTCTATACAAACGCAGACATAAGACAACTAGACAAGATGTTTTGTTAACACTGTAGGAGAAATAGTTGATAATTTTGACATTGCTAAATACAAGTGCGACATTTAAAGTCAATGGAGAAAATTGACAGAAAACATGTGTATCCTCTATAATTATTGAGATGAAGATCCAAGTGTATGATACTGCTCTATTTACTCTCTATCAGGGACGTCGGCCAGATCTTCCCACAAATACAAAGCCAAAACTGTTGGAGTTGATGCAAAGATATTGGGAAACTGATCCCGGCAAGCGCCCTTCGTTTTCTGAAATCAAAGTTGAACTCGTTAGATTGCTCCACGAAATTCAGGTACAAGATTCTTTGATAAACTAATTGAAACTTAGTAAAAAAAACGATGTTGTTTTAATGTCTCTCCACTAATGAAAAATTAATGGATCTACAAGCGACTAATCTTTCACCTTTAGTGACGAATCTATGATATGGCGTTATAATACCACATTTCATTCAAGGTTTCTCTTTTAAAAGGCCTCCCCCTTTACATTGAGCGTAATGAAAGTCACCACAATAAACATTTATGTCAAATATGATTTCAAAAGTTAATTTACATCAATAATAATCCATTTTTTGGGCAAGTGTGTTATTAATGATAATTTTTTACTTAAAAAACCAAATTGGTCAAACTCAGGATTCGTTTATCACCTTTCGTTTTAAGCTGTTTCCTGTTCCACTCTTTATGGATGAGTTTATCATAAGTATATATCTGGTCATATTTGACAACTCTGTTGAACAAATCACATGTGATTTTTTCTGAATCACATGTGATTTTTTCTGAATCACATGTGATTTGTTCTCAATCACATGTGATTTTGTAGTATATAACTCTGAGTAATCATTTCAAATACATGTTAGTGTGTTACACCCCAATGATACTCTTCAAAACAGTTTTACCACATGGGAACGACGATCATTTCAGTAATCTAACGCTACAAGGAATTTTCCCAAATACTGTTAAATTATCCTCAATGGCCGGCTTATATAGCCGGTTTATGGCTTATTTGGTTTTGGGCTTATATTTCATAAGCTCACTTTTTGTGGCTTATTTTGACACATTCAAGCTTATATAAGTTCATTATTTTGTGGTTTTGGTTCTTAAAATGGGAAGATGTATATGGAGGTTCATACAATGAGTTGGAGGCTTATATATTTTTGAGCCGCGCTTGCCTTGAATGAATGCAGGTTTGTCGGTTCCATCTACTTGCTCAAGTACTAAATTTTGGAAGTTTTTTTATTGCTAGTCTTTAAAAGGAGCCTTTTACTAAATGCTGATGACTGGAACACAACCCGATATTCACAGTAGTGCTTCATATGGAAATATATTTCGGTGAAGCATTTGAAGTTCAAGTACGCCACAAAGATACTGTTACACAAGTTGAATATGAATGCGCAGTGGATGTTCGAATTGGCTTAATAGCTTGAAAATTAGATTGATGAGGATGTAATGAAATTGGGTAGAGTTCTATATAATTGTGAAAACATTTATATGGTAGTACGTAACTTTCTTTTGTGAAGTATGGGTTGTTTTTGGACAAGTATCCACAATTGTATGTTATAATATGTTTATGGAAATGTTAGAAGTAGTTTAACATGTGTCCCTGATATTTTTTATCTTCTACCTGTGTTTTGGAGCAAGTGTGTTTGTTATAAAACAAGTATTGAAAGATGTATCTTTATGAATTAGTGTAATTACATGTCTTTTGATAACTGTTTCAATATCTTACTTACTTAGACAGGTAAAATACATGTTTTGTTTTTAGGTAAAATCGTTGTGGTTTACACACGAATCACATGTGATTTACGCACGAATCACATGTGATTTACGCACGAATCACATGTCTTACATTCAAACATAATACGAATACTAAAAATGAGCATTCAGTAAAAAGTTTTGCATCTAAGTAAATGAGAATTTCATAAATTCAATTCACAGCACATATAAAGCATTGCATAAAAAGAAAATGAAAAATAAATTCAAATCAAAATTTATTTTGCATGTGTCTTAGTCTTCTCTCTCCAGTTTTCCACGTTTCTTTTTTCCTTTATGTTTTTTCCTTTCACACCACCTTTGTTTCCAGTGTTTGATGGATCTGGAAATAATTCAAAAAAATTACTAATCAATAAACTTCAAAACAGATTTATGTGTAACATGACTTTTAAAATTCCATTGCCTAATTTTGTTCTTTTAAATAGTTTCTTTATCAACAAATTTTACTCTTTTTTGGATCAAAACAGAATCACATGTGATTTAGCTTATAACTACAAAGAGTAAATCACACGGGCTTTATATTTTTTCATAACAAAACACAACATAACAATATCACGTGTGATTTACTCCTTTTTAGATCAAAAGAGAATCACACGTGATTCAACTTATAATAATAAATGGTAAATCACATGTGATTTACATTTTTACGTAACAAAACACAACAAAGCAAAATCACATGTAATTTACTTTTATAGATCAAAATAGAATTACATGTGATTTAACCTATACAAACAAATAGTAAATCGCATGTGATTTACTTCTTTATAGATCTAAACAGAATCGCATGTGATCCAGTTTATAATAGTAAAACACAAAAAACAAAATCACATGTGATTTACTCGTTTCGAGATCAAACGTAATTGTTTTATTAAAGGAAGCAATAAACGGTATGATGAGACGTGTAAGAAGATATTTAAAGGATGAAACTATGTTAATAGATCTGGTGTTCAAGTTTTGATGGCAAGTAATTACTAGAATCACATGTGATCCACCAAAGAATCACATGGGATTTTTGTACAAATCACATGTGATTGTTGTAAAAGAATCTCAGAATTAATAAATAGTGTATACTTTGAATTTTTATTAGAGAATCACATGATCCACCAAAGAATCATATTGAATTTTTGTACAAATCACATGTGATTGTTGTAAAAAACTCTTAGAACTAATAAAGAGTGTATACTCTAAATTTTTATGAGAGAATCACAGGTGATTCACCAAAGAATCACATGAGATTTTGTACAAATCACATGTGATTACTGTAAAAAAATCTCAGAACTAATAAAAAGTGTATACTTTAATATTGGGGCATTTACATACATCCCCACCCAAACTTCAATAATTACATATTTCCCCAAAGCATGCTTTAATAGCATTGTACATCATGCATTAGAAACTTGTGTTTTGGGGAAATATGTAATTTTTGAAGTTTCTTTGGGTATATATGAAATTCCTCCTAATATTAACTGTTTTGATACAGTCAAATTTGATTCAGTATACAACAACAAAGAACAAATCACACGCGATTTACATTTTCTCATAACAAAACACTACAAAAGAATCACTCGTGATTTACTCATTTGTGAATCAAAATTCAATCAAATTTTACCTTGAAATCTTGTATGTCAAACAAGTGGTTGAGAGCTGATAGATTCAGCACTTGATATTCTATTCCATCTGTGACCTCTTTCATCTATAAATAGAAATATAAATATACTATTTGACTTTTGTGACTGCCATACTAGTAAGAAAAACTAGTAAGAAAACTATCATCCAATTAACAACACTTGAATCTTAAAGTTACAACCTCTCGTCTTACATGATCTCACTAGCTGAAGCTACTTACATCTCAAATCATAACTGAGATTACAACAGATCCTCCTACAGTCCTACATAATCACAAAAGAAAATACCGTACAATTAAATAAACTCCTATTTCACCTGAAAAACTTTCCGATCACTTCCCGAAGACAAAACCACCGTCAACACCGTCGCTGATCTCAACTTCGAATCCAACGAGTTCGATATCTGGAACGTCACATCGTAATCTTCACCGAAACCGGCGCGTGAGATTTGGAAATAGGCGCATGTGGTTCGGAAACCAGTCGCCGCACCGGTTCCGGTTGATTTCGTGAACTGGTCGATGATACTGAAGAAAGCTGAGAACCGGACGAGAGGTGGTTGATTTTCCGGTGGTTGTTTGATTATATGAGATAATTGAAGATATTTTTTGGTTTTATAAAGAGGTGGAATTACTAATTTGTCCTTGTTTGCTATTTTTAGATTTCATCTCACCGTAGGATGAAAGGAGAATAGATGGTTGGGTTTATAATTTGTTCTTTAGATACTAGCTGCTTGTAGGGGTGTAATGCATTTTGTTAGTATTAAAAAAAATGAAAAAAGAAATAGATGATGATGAATATAGCATAAGATTTGTATTCTGCGTGTTGGATAACTGCTGCAAGCCCATCAATATATATATCACAACAGTTACAAGCCCATTATCTAGCCCAGTTTAATAGTTTATCATATCATTTTCAGCCCATAAATCAAGCCCAATAGTTGTTTAACACACTTTCATTTCTTGCACCAACTCCTTTTTTTCTTAACATTTCCGACCTTTTGGCTGACAAATCCAAAATCCAAGGGGTTTAAAGCGTTCACATGACTGCACCGCAGCAAGCTCTCCTTTCGTAAGGGTTGACGTGGGCTACTTAAAGCCGTTCAGATCACCAAATGAACTCGAGACCACACATTTAAAAGGATATACATGTTTTTTCTTGCCACTAGATCATGGTTACCTCCTTTTGAAATATTAGCATGTTTATATACTAATCATATCCCCCAGATGCGACTTAAATCTATAACTAACCTCATGGTTGAGGAGTACAGTCACATACTACTAGGGCCAAAGTCCTTTTTGGTAAACTGTAAATTTCATTTACTATAGAAGTTAGTCTTCTATTTCAAACACTTCCACCTTTAAGGGAAAGCAGTTCATCCCTTGAACGAATTTAATCTAAGTCCTAAATATGCAGTTTCCTATCAATATTTTTTCAAAGTTCGGAGATTGATATACGAAAGCGGACATACTTTGAAGTCATGGAGCCATATATATAACTTCGAATAGTAAATACTAACTTAATAGAGTCAAAGAGCAATGCTGGTTCTCAGTTGAGATATCACTTGCTGGTCATTTCAAACAAATAAAATGTCAAGTTCATGTCAATACAAACGACATAAATCCACATCAAGCCTTTTGAACATTCAAAACAACCTTTTATTGAACAAATTTCTAGTACTGTAGTACATATACTGATCTATGAGTTAACCGTGTTTCTAACGCATACTTCAAGCTCACATTTTTCTACCATACTAGCTCTTTGAAACATACTCAGGCCCAAACAACTACAAGCTCAAGCTGCACGCAGACCTAGAGCTAAATTATCTAAACTACACGTAGGTCATGAGCTGAATCAAGACGCCAGCCTACACTTGAAAAACTAATACTCAACTCAAGGCATCAAGCACGAGTCTCAGCTCGGCTTATACAAGTCAAAAGACATTATTGCTAAAAGTTTGATGATGATTCCTATAGCCACCATCAAACCGTGTTAAAATCCACACTATAAACTACTATTACCAAATTACAGTGATCTCAAACATACCAGAGATCACTATCTTACCATTGCCTTCAAATTACATAGATAAACGATGTATGGTCCATTGTTTCACCAGGCACGTCTTCATGAACCTTGGGCTGCTCTTTCCCCCCAACCAATCTCGCAGGATTCCCAACTGCTGTAGTCCAAGCAGGGACATCAATCATAACCAACGATCCCGCCCCAATCTTTGCCCCTTCACCAATCTTCACATTCCCTAACACTGTCGCACCAGCACCTATCAAAACACCATCACCAATCTTTGGATGCCTATCTCCACCTACTTTCCCAGTCCCACCTAATGTCACGTGATGCAATATTGAAACATTATTCCCAACAACCGCAGTTTCACCAATCACCACGCCTGTTGCGTGATCTAACAGAATACCTATCATATAAAAGATATGCATAGTTAGTCACAAACTCACAATTCAATATGAATCTGCATGACTATTAGTTTTTACTTAACTTTACAAGATATAATCCTATACTAATTTACATCCAACGTCTATCATAGACTGTCTTTATCTTGTTCAATTAGTCACTTGATATGTATTAGCGACTAGTCTTTCGTCACTATTGGACTTATTTAACACAGTGAACAAAGCTTATAGATCACATTACATGTACCAAAACCAAGTTTATCATTTCCAAAGGACCAAAACCACTCAAATTTCTATCTAAGTTGTTACGGTCTTTAGAATCCAATAAACATAACTAGCCAAATGAAACTAAGTTGCTACTTGCTAACTTCTGTTTTCAAGTTGCATTTTAAGTACTACACTGTAATTTTGAGCATATAAAGTCACTAATGAGTAACCAAGTTTCATAACCGCTTTTATAGAATTTCCACAAGAACGAAACAATATCAAAACTTTTGAGTGTAATTTTTTTTTTTTTTTTTTTTTTTTTGATCAAAATCTGTAATTTTTTGAGTGTATTTTGTAACTATACTTTTTGGCAATGTTGTAAAATCGGCCATGGCGGCCGCTTAGCGGCGCCATGGCGGATATCGGTGGTCCACCGCCACGATATTTCCCAAATCGGTCTAACATGGCGTTTTGGTCAAAATCGGTCAGAAATCGGTCAAAATCGGAGCTTGGCGGTCAAAATCGGCCTTGGCGGCGGTTTGGTCAACGCCGGTCAAAGCCGGTCAACGGCGGTCAACTTCAGATTTGGGTTTTTTTTTTTCAAATTCACGGCAATTAACTCCGATTTTATTGATTTTGTTCTAATTTAAGCTAGTTTTTATAATTAATCTTGCTAATATTCATTTCTTTAATAAATTCCTTTGTAATTTAGGGTCACCGCCATGGCGCCGCCTAGGCGCTGCTATGGCGCTTGGCGGGGGTCAACCGCCACGGTACCGCCGAGCGATTTTTACAACCTTGCTTTTTGGGTGATCTAAGATATATTGGCTAAGCTTATTTAAGGCACGCAATGGCTTGTTATATACTTCTAAAAACTAACTCAAACATTTGTTATGGTTTACTAGAGGCTAAAAATGAGCTTTTTGCTAAAGCCCTTTGCAGATATTTTTTTCGCAAAAAGCATACGCTAATCTTTACCCAAACACCCCGTTAACCAAAACAATCACCTAAATTTACAAACAGGTAAATGGATGAGGTTTTTCCCAATTCAGGTTACCCGGGGAGAGCGAGCCTTTTGACTCGAATGTACGTGGCCTCAGCGGGTTAATCCCGCGACCGTTTCCGACCCTTCGCTGGCCACCCCTAAATGACACACCAAAATGAAACAATAATGAAACTATGTTACTACTACATACTGACTCCATTTTTCAAATTGCACCTTAAGTACGAAGTAATGTCTACTATAAAAGATCACTAATTAGTAACAAAAAAGAACTTATTTTGCAAAAGCCATTTGAAGGCGCTTAACGGCTTCTTGCAGCTTATATGCTTCGAGTGACTTAGGGATATTTGCTGTGGGGGACCTAACGTCTATAAGTGACCATGTTCACATATCTTTCTACGATAAGACAATGTTCAAAGGACTAACTAAACAAGGCATGTGACACAATTTTGGGACCTAGTTCATTTCCAAGAAATTGAGATTTTTGACAAAAAATTACAATACGCAACAAAAAGCCATATGGTAATCAAATAATCACGGGGAACTCCCTTGGGTGCGCCCTTGGATATTTGGCGAAGGTTATTTAAGGCGCTTAATGGCATATTGTATTTTATAAATACAATATACTTACTTTAACATCAATTAACATTTAACAAGTGCTTAGCATAAGTTACTAAAAACTAAAAAGGAACTTTTCTTAGCAAAAGCCATTTATAGAAACTTTTTCAAAAGGCACTAAGCTTTTGTGATAAACTGATAATCTTACCCAAACACCAGCTTATTTAAACAATCACACAAAAATAATAAATGTCTACTAATTTTCACCAAATAACAACAACAACAACAACAATATCTAATCCTGGCACAACGTAGTATGGGGAGGTAAGAGCACAGGTGGGGTAAGAAAGTTATAGGAGGGGAAACCATTTCTAAAAACTACACTACAAATCGGTTCGTTAGGGGGCAAATTACAAAAACAGCCAGATATTATAAAAAATGTACACTACAATTTTTTTCGGTACGTGCCTACCCTGCCCCCTCCTGTCTCCGCCTCCGCCTATGGGTAAGAGGTAGGATGTAGGGTATGTTTGGTGCGGAACATTTAGGGGGCTACAAACATTGTTTCAATAGAATATCAACGTTACTTTTCCTAACGCGTTAAAATGAGCTTTATAATTTCTAATGCTCTTTTTAATTCATTTCTCAAACTTAGTTATATATGCGGAGCTAGATGAGGGGCAGCACAAACTTTGATAACTTTTAGAAACTACACTGCAATTTGGTTCGTGAGGGGGAAATGAAAAAATATCATGATATTTTAAAAAGTTTACACTACAAATATAGTTAATTCAACAAACAATGCGCGAAAGAAATACATGCGGATCACGCGCTCTAGCGCTAAATCCTGCACAGTCTGACTGGCAGCGACTGCCTCGAGGAGAGGTGTTGAGGAAAAGGTCGTAGAGGAGGGTGGAGGAGCAGAGCTTGTGCCTAAGTGGAAGGAGAGGGAGCGTGAGGAGGCGTTGTTTTACTTTATTTCACAAATATAGTTACATGTATATATCATACCAAACACTTTTATAAAACAAAACAGATACACATACACAGAAATATTTAATATATACCTTTCCCAACCCTAGCAGCAGGATGAATATCAACCGAAAAAACATCAGCCACCCGCGAATGCAGCGCAAGGGCAATGGGCTTTCTATTCAAAGCCCAAAGCCTATGCGCGACACGATGCGCCTGAATAGCCAAGAACCCCTTATAATTCAACAAACAATGCGCGAAAGAAATACATGCAGGATCACGCGCTCTAGCAGCGCGTAAATCCTGCACGGTCGCGCTGAGGAGCGACTCGTCTGAGGAGAAGGTGTTGAGGAAAAGGTCGTAGAGGAGGGTGGAGGAGCAGAGCTTGTGCCTAAGTGGAAGGAGAGGGAGGCGTTGTTTTTACTTCATTTCACAAATATAGTTACATGTATATATCATACCAAACACTTTTATAAAACAAAACAGATACACATACAGCTAGTTTCGCCAAACATACAGAAATATTTAATATATACCTTTCCCAACCCTGGCAGCAGGATGAATATCCACCGAAAAAACATCGGCCACCCGCGAATGGAGCGCAAGAGCAATGGGCTTCCTATTCAAAGCCCACAGCCTATGCGCGACACGATGCGCTTGAATAGCCAAGAACCCTTTATAATTCAACAAACAATGCGCGAAAGAAATACATGCAGGATCACGCGCTCTAGCAGCGCGTAAATCCTGCACGGTCGCGCTGAGGAGCGACTCGTCTGAAGAGAAGGTGTTGAGGAAAAGGTCGTAGAGGAGGGTGGAGAGGAGAGTGGAGGAGCAGAGCTTGTTGCCCAAGTGGAAGGAGAGGGAGCGGGTGAGTGAGGAGTGGGAGATGATGGTTGAGTAGAGGTAGGATGCTAGTGCTGGTTCGGATTCTGCGTCTCGGCGTGCTTCGGCTTTTATTTGGTTCCAGACCCATTCTGGGGATTCGGGTTCGGAGATGTTACCGTTTGTAACTGTTCCGTTTTGTATTGCCATTTGGTGGGGGTTGTAGAAGGTGAATGTGTGGGTAAGAAGATGGTGATCAAGTTGAAGTGTTGTGTTTGTGTGTTTGGATATGGGGTTGGAAATAGTCTATGCTGTTACTTTATTGCCCTTTTTGTATGTTGTGTTGTACTTTTTCACTCTTTGATTTTGTTACGTCTCTCACTGGTTCAATGAACGCATTTAACTAGTGAGATTCATTTTATGTAAAGTGGAAGAATCATTCATAACTTTATGAAAACATTTGCGTCTAGTGTGACATACTGTAATAATCATGTCAAGTCGAGCTGAGTACGTGACAAGCTATCTTACATTTAAAATCATAAGGTAGGTTTGAGCTTGATTGATAGGTTAACGGTCTTTTAATCATTTAAACAGCTCACTTGAAGTAAAAATTGAATAAGCGCCTAGATCTACCGAAAAACTAAATTTATAGATAATATGTATTCAATAGTCAAAAATACTCGATGAACTCAAGAGCGAATAGCTTTTCACCATAAATACTTAACTATTATACAAATATTTACACAAGCATTTAGGTTGTTTATATAAAATGTATAATAAAAATATTTATGTACATGAAGGCTCGAAAAGCTCGAGTGTGGCTCGTTATATGTTTCAGCTAGTTTATCGGTACTCAGCTCAGTTAGCTCGATAAAACTGATTGGATCGAGTCAATACGAAATGAGATCGCGTGATAAAGTTTGAACTTGTTTCATATTTTTATTTGTGTCGAGCTCAAAAGTTGATCTCAAAATTTGTTACTTGCGTCTTTTGTACTTACTAAACGGATGGGGTTTTTGTTCTTCAGTTTATTAAAAATTATGAGTTTTTGACTCATATGTACACGGTTTAATCAGAGTATTCGTGACTGTTTTCGACATTTTTACCGACAATCATCAAGATGTGCTACTAGTTAAGATCTCTTGTGAAAAGATCATGATGTCTGACCACTACCATACCCTTTTAATGGTTTAGGTTATAAATTACGTCGAAAATTCATATCCATGACACCACCACTAATCTCTAGCAATTATGATGTTTTCATTGTATGATTATAGAGTATGCAAAAGTACTTCTTACAGGATTTGAAGTTTTAATTTAGACAATCATGATTCATGATTAAATTTAGCAATGTTAGTGTAGAAAACTATAGTTAATAGTCGTGAACCTGGACAGAAAACCGGCCAAATAAATATTTTGATTCGTTAGAAACAAACAAAAACAGAATATGACTTCAGAATATGCGAGAACCATAGAAAAGGCATATTAGATTATTACTAGGAGACAAACGTAATCCTTCAACTTTTTTAATAGAATATTGGTCTTATAACCATGCCCAAAAGACAGTTTTTACAAAATGACAAATCATCTCTTTATTATCATCGATTTACTTTGAAACCATAATGAAAGTTCAGATACAATCCTTTCATTCCATTAAAAACACTAAGGGTGTCAATTTTTGACACGACACGATAAATGATACGAATTCGACACGAAGTTAAACAGGTTTGGGTTGAGGATAAATAGGTTTGGGTAAAAATGGGTCAACCTGCTTAACGTGCTTAATAAACGAATCGTGTTTGGGTTGAGAAGTTTTAAACAGGCCGGCCCGTGAGCCCGCTAAGTATATATAAGATATTAAAAATAAAATATATAACCCGATTTTTATGTTGGATGTGAATTAAATGTATTTTGTTATTTACTTAAGATGAGTGAATTATAATTTTATACCTTAAATATCATAAAAATTGACGCTTGTAATTCAGAAAATTATCGCATAGTTATTTGTATGGTATTCTTATCATATTTTAGATCCTTATATCATCATTTTTCGTTTAAACTAGTTAAATCGACAAACCACCAACTTTATTCACCGCTAACCTATTTACTTAAATGGGTTAAGCAGGTCATAAACTGGAAGTCTATATTATGCAGGCCCTGCAGGTTAGGGTTGAGTTTGACACGACATTAATAAATGGGTCGTGTTTGGGTAAATCTTATACTAACCCGCCAACACGCTAACTCGAATAGGTTAACACGAACACGACTCGATCACACTTTCCTAAAAAACTACACTAATTAACTTAACAAACCACAATTAGATGGATAGCGGGTTAACCTGCAGCGTTACGACAGTCGTTGCTTTCGTCATTTTATTCACGGAATGAATTCTTCAAAGTTTTTTTTTTTTTTTTTTTTTTTGCTGCACTGCTCATGCATGGGATCTTGTTCATCCCCATGAGTTTTAGTATATATATAATAAGTATCAATTTCATTAAGATTTTGTTAAATGGAATAAGTATTAATTTGTGATATATGACTAGTCAGTAGTTACCGTGCAGTCCTCAAATTTTTGCATTGGTTTGATGGTGCGGACCACTTAACCGATGCACCCTCTTATTGTATGTGTGTCTGTTTTTGTGAAGTATATTGTGAGTAGAAATGTTAATTTGTGCCTAAAATTAAAAAAATTGTTAATTTATAAAAGATTTGAGCACATATAGCATTTTTTTTTAAATGAGCATGTATGACTTATTTAAAAGTTAAACGAGCATTAACGGGTACATATGTTCTCTCAATTGGAGAACATTACAATTGTTTTTAAAAAAAACTTATAGATATAATATAATATAAATAATGTGTTACGTTTGAGAAATTTCTTCTACAAGTGATTCGAATATCGTTCTAAATGGTTAGCGCATGTAGTTTAGCCGGTCTTGCTTCGGTAGGATCTTATTTGGACCACGTCAGGTCCACCCCGCCCGTACTGTTTCTGCCTTTTAATTGTGAGTTATGTTTACATAAAATGGGTTATTTTATATTTTTAGTTTAGTGGTGACCATAACAACTATTTGATGATGGGTTTGATAGTGTGTTGAATAATGATATGACACTGACGTAAAGTTGATGGGTTTGGTGATCATGGCACCCGGATGTCAAAGATTCCTAACTTGAAAGTTGCACAAAGTAATATGAAATGGTTATACAAAAGACAAGTGTGGTTCTGCTAAACCAAAAGAAAAGATTGATGTGGGCATGCTACTTACTCATATTTTGTCTCCTCAGTCAAATTTTAGTACAATTTGACATTGTGAGGAAGAAAATAAAAAAAGTGCAACTTGCATCTAATTCTAGATTTATTACAGAGTATTATTATATAATGTGATACAAAATTCAATGTGTGTAAAAGAATAATCAAATAGCCTATATACTATATCACATACATACATGTGTGTATATGTACATACATACATGTTTATTTATAACAAATTGTGAAAATTTTACTTCTGCTAAAAAAAATGAGTGGAAATTACCAGTATCATACAACGTTTGCGATTCTCTGAAGGATTTCTCAAGTTTGAGTTTCGCCAGTTTTAACTCATTGGGTAGCCTTGTTTTTTCAAAAACAGAAATATGTGTTCCAACTCCTAAAAAAGTTTTCATGTAGGAGCGGAGCTACTCTTGCAGCTGGACCAGTACTCAGTAACAAGCTTTGAGAAATAGGAATCCGACTCCATCAGCTTTGATGGCTCATCATATTCCATCATATTACCTGGCATACGAAATAACACAGATCATATAACCTGTATTCTCATAGACGTCTTTTTCACCCGAGTCTAAATGCTTGCATAGTACTGTAATAACCTTTTGAAAGGGTAAAAAAGAAATTATAGTATCATAGGCCTAGTTTATATATATGGGTGAGAAGAACATACCCGAAGAGAGGACCATGACCATGTCACTGTCTATAACGGTTGGAATTCTGTGAGCCACAGTTACAACAGTGCAGCTTGAGAACTCTTGTCTTATAATCTTTTGTACAGTGGCGTCTGTGTCTGAATCAATGGAGGCAGTTGCTTCATCCAGAATTAGAATCTTGTTTCGCCTAAGCAATACTCTTCCGAGACAAAATAGTTGTCTTTGACCCATACTCCAATTCTCCCCTTCATCACTCACTATTTTTTAAGACAGAACACAAAGATATTAAAGACTAGATTTTGTAGCATTCTCCAAATTTTGGCGTGATTACAGTTCAATTAAGAATTAGCTGGAATTTTCTAATGATACTCACCAGACGCATCTAAACCATGTGGGAGACTGCTAATGGTACCTTTAAGCTGGCATTTCTCCAATGCCTGCATGAACCAGTCAACATAAGGATTTTTTAGCAAAGTGACACGTACTCCATAGGACACAGAAGATTCGAGTTAGTTTTATAATCGTAAATTTGATTTAATTGATTGAATAAATGCTGCAAAGTAATACCTTCAGCTACAGGTGGCAAATCAAGCAAATTTTTTCTTCTAAATAATGTATTTAAGTAAATAATGTGTTGAATATGATTATAAAAACCATACTATTACAAAAATAGTCTTTAGTTTATTATGCATAGATTTACGAGGTTTAATGCAATTAAATACATTTAAAGTGTTCCACCATATATGCTTTTATTTTGGTTAAATCTATTAGATTGACCCATTTGACCTGTTAGAGATAGCAACATCGATCCAAATTGACCCATTTTTACACAAATGCTCAGAATTGCCATCTCTGATTTCAACTGTATACAGGTCAAGGGTATACCTCTTCTTTTGAGACAGAATGATATTACTGCAGTATATTACATATTCTTACCTTCCATATTTCATCGTCAGAGTGAAGTCCTAGAGGGTCCAAGTTTGTACGTATACTGCCCTTAAAAAGGGTCGGTTCTTGAGGTATGACACTTAGTTTCATCCTGAGGTCCTTTAGGCCTATGGAGCAAATGTCCAGACCATCGATATGAATACTTCCACTAGCAGGTTCTACTAAACGAAAAAGTGCAGTTATAAGCGTTGTTTTGCCGCTTCCTGTCCTCCCAACAATGCCTACTCGAGTCCCCTCTTTGAATGTGCAAGTGATTCCTTTAAGAACTAATGGAGCATTCAGACGGTACCTAATCTGAAACATGCATCCAAAATCATATTAACAAATTTTAGGGTTAAGTAGAAATGGGACTGCCAAAGTGCAGGACACAACAAGCATTTTCATGTTACTTTTTTAGAGCTGGCAATATGGGTGGGTCATGCAGGTTGGGGAACAGGTAAATGAGTTTGGGTTAAACGGGCCATTTACTAGTAGGGGTTGACATGGACTTGATTGTGCCAGGTTGGCCATTTACTATAGGGGTTGAAACGGGCCATTTACTAGTAGGGGTTGACATGGACATGACTGTGCCAGGTTGGCCATTTACTTTAGGGGTTGAAACGGGCCATTTACTAGTAGGGGTTGACATGTATTAATAATTATGATGATTACCAAACACTAATAATTCTAAATTTTTCAATAAAAAGCAGTTATGAGGCTAGACACATTAAAATTAGAAAAACTTACTAATTTCAACATGTTTCACCCGTTTGAGGAAGACAACCAACATCGTCCAATTAATAAGTAACAGGTCAAAATTTGCCACATCTAAGTGACCTGAAATGATTAGCTTACCTTGAGATCCTTGAGCTCAATTCTACCCTTAGAAGGCCAAGAAGATGGAGGCCTATTGTTCTCCACAACTGCTGGAGGCTCTGGTGGAATGTGCATATATTGTTTAATCCGTTCTACTGAAATGACGTAATTGGCTAGGCTACAATACCATCGTGTCAAGAACACCTGGGCATTCGTCAGTGCTAGTGCATATGAAAGTGAAAGTCCGACTAAGCCTACAGAAGTGTGAAATTCTTCTAATAAGTTACTATACATTCGAAACTTATGACAACTATTAATAGGAAACGGAAAGATGCATACCTGGAGGTATATAACCATTTGGAAGTAAAACCAGAAAGAAAGCAGCTGTAAATAGTGTCAGGTTTTGAAGCGCTTCGGCTCTCAAAACCAACCACTCCAAGGTTGCGTTTGTGAATACGAAGGCACGTGCATCTATATCTACTAGCTTTAGGTACTTTTTGAAAAACATTTTTTCCTGTTTAAATGCTCTTATCGTGGCTACTCCAAGTGATGTTTCGGATGCATAATTTACCACAGGTGCTTTTGTAGTACCATTGATTCTTATAAGTTCCCTTGCGGATGGTTGATAATAACCCTGCACGCAACAAGAGGTTGGAAAAAGTGTCAGGTTTTATAGCAAGTTCAGAGAAAAAGTGTTACATGTCCCTCATATCATATATATTCGCTTTAAACCGTTACCCAACCCGCCTGACCCGCTCAGTTTTGCCCCTTTAAGCAAAATCCGGAAAAGTAAAGAGCTAAATTCACCTGAAAATACTTTGTAGCTATCGTAGCAACTATGCCTACAATGAGGACTTGCCATGTTACTGATGCCATGACGATAAGTATTGTGACCAGTTCAATAGCAGAAGTCACCGCAAAACCAAATGCAAGGGGTATGTCAAAGTCCAATACACTCAAATCTGTTGAAGCCTGCAAGAGCAATAACAGATATAAGCATCTCGTTATATCCGTCTGTTCATTATTCATTACGAGGAAAAAAAAAAAAAAAAAACACTTACTCGTGTTAGAATCCTTCCAACTGGTGTAGAGTCGAAAAATAGCATAGGTGCACTGAAAATAGACTCGGTGAATTTTGAGAAGAAAGCTTTAGAGGCTTTTAATCCCAAAAGGGTAGTGAATAAAGATCTCGAAGAAACAAAAAAGGCACTTGCAGTTGAAATCAATGCATAAACACCGACTAATGTGACGCTGGTATATTTAGGAGTTTTAACAGCAAAAGCTAGCCAATAACTGGCTGCAGCCTGAAGAGCAGAAAAACCAATCTGACTTAACACACTCGCAAAGAAGAAACCATGACCTTTTGAGATAACAATGTAATCCAAGAAAGGCTTCCACCCAACATCACCAATTGGCTTCTCTTCTTCGTCAGTCAACTGTACAGATGTCTTTGATATCTCCTCAATACTTTCCTTTTTATAGTTTAGCTTATTTGTTTCTTTTATTCGACTGTTTTTCTTTTCATAAGATGACTCCAAATCATTTATGACGGTTTTGTGAGCATTCACAAGCTGCTCAAAAGCCGTTCCTGCCATTATGAGATCATTGTACTTTCCTGATTGAGTAATTTGACCATCTTCCATCACCTTCAATCAATAACAGAAAGATATAAGACCCTAATATTCTAAAATCCTACGTGTAACGCATTAAAAGTGTGAAAAATGGGTTCGATTACCCTCTCATTACCAGAATATTGTCAACCTCTGAGAGAAACTCCACTTGATGAGTGACGAGAATAACCGTCTTCTCTCTTAAAGCGGTCATTACACAATCCTGAAAGTTAAATAATCCAACTTTAATCAACCAAAAATGAAACAAAATTCTAAAGAGTTAAACCGAGAGTATCTAAATTCTAACATTAAAGAGAGTTGCTGCAGTATGTGCATCTACAGCACTAAAAGGGTCATCAAGAAGATATATGTCAGCGTCATTATATACTGCTCTAGCGAGCTGAATCCTCTGCTTTTGACCACCGCTCATATTAAGTCCCCTTTGACCTATTTCTGTTAAATCACCATGGTTAAAATCATTGATATCCTTGTCCAAAGCACAGGATTTTACGGCATTCTCGTATCGGATTGTGTCCATTGGCTTTCCATAGAGTATGTTGTCCCGAACCGTACCACTTTGAATCCATGAAGCTTGACTAACGTAAGCAATTGATCCTAAAACATCCACCTATATGCAAGCACATAATCAATAACAATAAGCTTTAGAAATCTATATAAGATTGCGAAATTAAGAAGAAAGTTTGTAGACTCACAGTTCCTGAAGTTCGGGTAATTTCTTGGAGTATAGCGAATAATAGTGATGATTTTCCAGCACCAACGGGCCCACAGATCACGACTTTCTGACCTTTGTTAACTTCTATATTGATGCCCTTGAGAGTCAGAAGAGGTGATTCGGGATCCCAACTGAAATCGCCATGCTGTATTCTGATACAGGGACCTGAATCGCTTTGTTCTCTATTTTCCATCATCTCCTCGGTTTTAAGTTCATTCTCAACCAGGAACGAATTGATCCTATCAAATGAGACTTTAGTCTGGATCAATATTGAAAGAGCCTGAGGAAAGTATTTGACTGGCTCAGACATTGTTCTTAACGTTGCCAAAATCGTGAAAATTGTGGCAGCGTTTAATGGAGCACTCTTGAAAAATGCGCATCCAAAAAGGACAACTGAAGAAATAATCGTCGGTGACATCCAATATAAAATAGAGCCGTAAGCCTTTTGATACTGGGACTCGCTTAGCCATTTGAATTCGTTTTCTCTACAAGACTCGATGAATTCCTTATACTTCTCCTCCCACGACTGTAACTTGATGATCTTCATATTATTTAAGATCTCAGAAGTGGACCTTAGTCTCTTGTCTTGAGCGCTCATAAATTGTAACTGACATTTTTGAAGTGCTATTGCAAATGGCACATTAAGAAGCCCACACGCAACGAGAGGGATTAACCCCGGAAGAACACCAACTCCTACTACATAGAACATAACGCCAATGGCTAGAAATAACTGAACGAAAGAAGTCCATGAAATATGAACCCACATAGGCAATTCACCCATTCTGTAAGCATCGACAGCAATATAGTTCACAATCTCACCTGTAGAATGTCGTTTTCTCCCTAAACTAGATAGCTTAAGTTGTTTGTCATATACTGCCACCATTAGAGCCGATCTCATCCTCATGCCTAATCTTTTTGCATCAAAGAAAAAATGTCTTTGAGACAAAGATTCAACTACCTTGACCACAACTAAGCATCCTACTAACGCAAGTCCATGGCGTAGATTTTTTATCTCGCTATTGGAATAGTTAACGAATGCAAAGAGTAACAATGGGCCAACTACGACGGCAATAGTCCTAAGCAAGGCATAGATTCCTACCACTATCATTTCTTTACCATATACTCGTTGTAGCATGCTTGCCAACAAGTTTAACATCGCTTGAAGTCTTCTCGCTTTGAAGTAAGTCCCATGCCATTTTAAACTGCTCATATGCTACGAGCTTGGTCTTTAGTTGCTAAAGAGGGTATGTCGTCAAGAACTAAAGGTTTTCTATAACCTAAAGAAATTAAAGGATTTACCCAAGAAAACACCAATTTACTGAAAAAACTAGGTTCTTCCACTTCACTTGTGTTCCCTACATCGGTTCCATTAACCAATAGTGGATCTAATAAGGTCTCGTCTGCCCGTTTAGTAACAAACTCTTTGACATTTCTCAAAGCACATATCAAAAGCAAGAAACTAACAACCCATTCAACATACTCCAACACTAACATCCCATCTTTCTCAACTAACTTCTCGATTCCTATCACAGACATAAGCACAAACACTAATACCCACCAAACAGAACTCAAAATCCTAACGAACTTCCACCGTTCCAAAAGCACCGAAACCGCCAAAGTCACCCACACAACTACTCCACCAACGCCCCTAACCCAATCCGAACACCCATAACTCCTACTTCCACCAACCACCTCCCACAAAATTTCACCAACATACACACCACCAGTCACAAAACAACATATCGCAACAGATATGTTAATCCAGTCACTTCTCCTATACCTAATATCACTAACTCCATATTTTTTCATATAAAAAACTAACAAAAACGTGTAAAATACAATAACGCACACTAAATTCAATATAACTAGTATCATTCTTTGACCGTTTGGTGAATTTATATCACACTCATCTTCACATATGCACCCTCCTGCAAAACGTAAACAGTTAACAGATTTAGTGGCGGAATAAGGACTAAAAGTGATCGAGTGCATAAATCTAGCAAGTAACTGATTGTTCACTTTTGGGCTTATATGATTTCGGCTTATGTTTCATAAGCCCATTATTCCAGCTTATTTTGAAATTTATGGCTTATAAAAGCTTTTATAATAAAGTTATATAAGCTAAAGTTTCATAATAAGCCACAAAAATATACATATGGGTGTGTTTGGCAAAATTTGTTGAAGCTATAGCTTATTCTTGACACAAAAAGTCATCAAATTAAATTCACATATATTTCGAGCTTTGGCGTATTTATCCATAATACTTTCAAGGATATTTAAGTAATTTGACTAATTACAAGCTTCTAAAAGCTTTCATTCCATAAGCGTATGTGACAAACGAAACTTAATTTATAAGCTAGCTTATCTTAAAAGCTCAACCTCTTAGAGGCTCACATAAGCTCTTCCCCAAGCATAGCTATAAGCCGAAAATTTTCATATGCCCAAATTTTCCGATTTCTGCTTATATTTCATATGCCCAAATTTGTGGGCTTATGAGCTTATTCGATTCTACTTATATTTCATATGCCCAAATTTTCCGGCTTGTTTTGAGACTTATGGGCTTATATAAGCTTCTTGCCTTCTTCTGATATAATAATGATATAACAAACTTATATAAGCCTGTAAGTCAATAAGGTAGAAAATCCGGGTGTATGAAATATAAGCCTAAATCAAATAAGCTCATAAGCCCACAAATAAGCTTAAACAAACACCATTTTATGTAACCGATTTGTTTATTTTTGGGCTCACCGGCGTATATGATTTCAGATCAGCTTTTATACGCCCATTCTTCCGGCTTAATTTGAAAGTTATGGCTTTTATAAGCTTATTATGATATAATAAACTTATACTTGAGTATAAGCTAAAGTTTCAACCTAAGCCTATAAAATAGACTTTTAAAATATAAGCCGAAATCAAATAAGCTTAAACAAACGCCCCTTGTTTATATAAGCTTATTACGACATAACAAACTTATACAAGCTAAAGTTTCGCCCGAAAAAAGAGGCTTATAAAACATAAGGCGAAATTACATAAGGTCGTAAGCTCAAATATAACCTTCAACAATAATAATAAACAAATATTTTTTGACAGTAGGATTTTTAACAAAAATTAACACTACGAAGCAAAATTTCATAAATCTCATACTCTATTATATAATAAATGAGTAACTGAAACCCTAACACTAACATATAATTACGATAAGTTAGGGTAACATAACGCAATAATAAGTTGTAATCAGATAATGTTGGTAACTAACGAATTATGAAGAACTGGTTACCTAGTGACGTCATTGGTGTTGAAGATCTGTGTGTGTTTTTAGTGTGTGTTTGTAATCATGTTGTTGAGTAATAATAGCAGCAGGTGTGATTAACAACGTGTTTAAATAGCCTTGTTCACAGAATGAGTCACTGTATCTATTATTAACGGCTTTGATTAGTAGTATTTGATTACAACTATTATGTCTGGTTCTTGTAACTTTCTATTTTAGTCCTTGTATATATGAGTATTGTTCGGATAGGGTCGTGGTTAGCAAAACTAACGGCGGCTACAAGTTGTTAACCGTCTCTGTAGTTTTTGTAGCAATCTGGTAGGTAGGGGTGAGCAAACGGACCGGATGGACCGGACCGACCGACAAAACCGACCGGACCGACCGACAAAACCGACCGGACCGAACCGAAACCGACCGGACCGATGGGCCGTGATCCGGCCTCGATCAGGGTTTTTGGATTCGGTCTCGATGCCTCGGTCCCGACCACAAACCCGAATTTAGCTTGTTGGACGGACCGACCGAACCGGACCGGACCGACCACATTCGGTCTCGGTCTGTCTAGGGGTTTTGCGGATTCGGTCTCGGTTCGGTCCGATTTTCGACCGATGAGCAGCCTTACTGGTAGGTGTTGTATGTAGGGTTGATCACGGTCTGAAAATCAGACTGAATTGGACCGGTTCAAAAATTGATTTGGTCTAAAACTCCTGACCAAAGATCGGACTCAAATGTTCCGTCAGTCCCACTCTAGTTCAACAAAGCATAATAGGATTGATAGCTAGTTGTGTGTAAGACCGAACCGGACCGGAGACTGAAAATGATCCGAAATGATGGATCGAGGATCGGACCTATATACGTTCGGTTTGGACCGGTTCAGTCCGTTTCGATTCGAACCTTTCAATTTGGTCCGATCAATAGACTATAATGCTCACCCCTAGATGTAAGTGGTGTTTAATTTTATAAATGAGTTTGACATCTATAAGTGTAATACATGTATATAATCCTAAACATTAAAAAAAATGCGTTAACGGCTAACTATGAGCGTATAATAAAATTCAAAACCAAAATTTGTTATAAGAAAACTATGCAATATAAAAGCTTATAATACACATTCTCGTTGAAACGAGATATAAGAAAGATAGAATAATAGAATTTTTATTACATACTTGGTTATCAAACTTGATAGATTGATTAATTGGTTGGCATGAAAGATTATTTCTTCATCTAAAAGCTATCACAACTTGAAGTTATATGTGCGATTGTATAATTCATAACCGCAAAATATTAGTGATTACCAGACTTAGTGAAATAGCAGAGTTGCTTGTGAACTCCGAATCTACGTATCATGTCATCAAATTGACTCAAGTGAGGTTTCTTCGTAATTAAATTTTCTTTTTCAATCAATGTAATTTTGTCACTTTCAAAGTACCATGGCATGTCTTAAAGAAACCACATAATCAATTGAAAACCGAGGGTCAAAATTGGATATTTTTTGTAGCCAAGGGACCGTTCTTGTAATATTTTAAAACAAAGATAGAGAGTTCACATCAAAATTGTCTACCTAACACTTTGTGGCGAAAGCCATAACGGACCCAACTGGATTTGTTGTTTTGTATGTGATAGAGATTTAATTAATATGAAAACGAATAATTAATTATTATTTTGTTCATGATAGAGATTTAATTAATATTCCATAAGAGATTTAAATATTTAATTAATATGAAAAGGTAATAATTGTTATTTTGTTCGTGATAGAGATTTAATTAATATTTAACAAGAGATTTAATTAATATAAAAACGTAATAATTATTATTTTGTTCGTGATAGAGATTTAATTAATATTTAACAAGATATTTAATTAATATGAAAAAGGTAATAATTATTATTTTGTTCGTGATAGAGATTTAATTAATATTTAACAAGATATTTAATGAATATGAAAAGGTAATAATTATTATTTTGTTCATGATAGAGATTTAATTAATATAATAAGGTAATAATTATTATTACATTTTTGGTGCGCGGTTTTTGTTACACCCTTTTTACACCATCACGCGCATTGGTGACGTTTTAGCATTTGTTTGGTGGTGTATACCATTTAAGTGGTATTTATATTACTTTATAATGTATTTATGACTTTTATTTTTAGAAGTCTTAAAAAATTTTAAATTTCTACACTTCATTATTATTCAAAGTCCTTTTTCAAAATAAAATTAAAAATCCAATTTAATTAAAAATAGAACTACTTAGGCGTCCACTATAAGAGTGCGTAAAAGGTTTATAAAATTTGAAGGGTTTATAAATTAGTCATGTAGTGAGTTGAGGTTTATGATAACGTAGAATGAAATAGGTCCAAGTTTATAGACCTTTTCATTGGAACTAAATACATGTAATTCATTTAATACCTCATCAATTATAAAGTTTTAACAGTTTAAGCGTAGTGATAATAGGTTTATAGAATAAGAAATTTAAGGCGTATGACATGGAAATTATATAAACTTTTCAAAAGTTTACTATATGAGATGCTCTAATGCAATGTGCACAATTAATTGATGCACTAACACATACTTATATTGATTGGTCGGCTTACAATTAATGGCGTTATTTAAAACACCTCATCCATGAAAAATAAAATTAACAAAACACATTGTATAAACCAAACAACCTACTTGACACAATAAACAAACAATATAATGTAAACCAAGCAAAGCTCCATCACACTTAGTGATGTGTATATATTATCGTATAAATTTAATGAAGCATATCATACCATCTCTACACTCTTGCATTCTGCTCAATGTTAACCACTATGATCTTTACCCCATAATATTAAGGATCGCCGCATTTATATTGTCATGACGTCGCGTGGTTATCCTACTATTACTATATGAAATGGGTTGCTATGATTAAAGCTATTACATCCTAAATTTATCGACATCCATAAATTTATTATCATAGAAAACGATAATCGAAAGACATTGTTTACTAAAGCGTTTAATTACAGTCTGCCGCCAGCACATGCGATGTCGCTAGTATCTAAAGTATGTTTAAAGAGTAAATTGCAAAACCGTCCCGTGGTATGGCCAAATTGCACGTTTAAGTCTTATGGTTCATTAAGTGCAAGATGGTACGTTGATCGCACTATTACGTGCACTTTGGGTCATTTCACTTAACTGCGTTAAATGAACTCCGTTAGTAGTTACACTTTAACCTCTTGGCTAACCACCGCATGCAAAGACCCATCCTTAAACCACAAGGACGATTTTTGCAATTTGTTTTTCGATTTTCTTTTAAAAAACTTTGCCTCCGTTTTTTTTTGAATTTTTTCTAAAATGTTTTTATATAAAATGTTTTATATAAAAGCGTTTATAAATAAGTTTTATATAAATTTTTTTTATAAAAATATTTATTTATATAAAACGTTTTATATAAAAGCTTTTTATATAAAATGTTTTATATAAAAATTAAAAATTAACAAGTTTAAGCATAGTGATAATAGGTTTATAGAATAAGAAATTTAAGAGCATATGACATGGAAATTATATAAACTTTTTCAAAAAGTTTACTATATGAGATGCTCTAATGCAATGTGCACAATTAATTGATGCACTAACACATACTATATTGATTGGTCAACACTTACAATTAATGACGTTATTTAAAACACCTCATCCATGAAAAATAAAATTAACAAAACACATTGTATAAACCAAACAACCTACTTGACACAATAAACAAACAATATAATGTAAACCAAGCAAAGCTCCATCACACTTAGTGATGTGTAGATATTTATCGTACAAATTTAATGAAGCATATCATACCATCTCCTACCTACTTGCGACTACAAGCCAATGTTAACCACTATGATCTTTTACCCCCATAATATTAAGGACTGCCGCATTTATATTGTCGCAACATCGCGTGGTTATCCTACTATTACTATATGAAATGGTTTGCTATGATTAAAGCTATTACATCCTAAATTTATCGACATCCATAAATTTATTATCATAGAAAACGTATAATCGAAAGACATTGTTTGCTAAAACGTTTAATTACAGGGTACCCGCCGCCGCAGCGCGCGTGTACCCTGCTAGTATTCTAAAGTATGTTTAAAGAGTAAATTGCAAAAACCGTCCTTGTGGTATGGCCAAATTGCACGTTTCGTCCTTATGGTTCATTAAGTGCAAAGATGGTACGTTGACTGCACTATTACGTGCACTTTGGGTCATTTCACTTAACTGCCGTTAAATGAACTCCGTTAGTAGTTACACTTTAACCCTCTTGGCTAACCACCGTTGCAGCACCCATCCTTAAACCACAAGGACGATTTTTGCAATTTGTTTTTTCGATTTTCTTTTAAAAAAAACTTTGCCTCCGTTTTTTTTTTTGAATTTTTTTTCGAAAATGTTTTTTATATAAAAATGTTTTATATAAAAACGTTTTATAAATAAGTTTTTATATAAATTTTTTTTTATATAAAAATATTTATTTATATAAAACGTTTTTATATAAAAAGCTTTTTTATATAAAAAAATTAAAAAAGTTTTTTATATAAAAAAAAGTTTTTATAAAACATTTTTATATATAACTTTTTTATATAAAAACGGTTCATATAAAACAACATTTTTATATAAAAACTTTTTTATAAAACATTTTTATATAAAAAACATTTTCGTAAAAAAAACGTAAGAAAAACGTTTTTAAAACAACATTTAAAAAAACATAAGAAAAACGTTTCATATAAAACAACATTTTTAACCATCAGATGATGTCTTTTGTTATTGTCATTAACTGATTTCAACAATAAATAGAGGAACAAACCATCTGGCTGGATATCATTTTTGTTAAGCAGTCTTTGGAAAAACCGATCATCAGAATTTGAGTAGGTTATTGGAAAATAGAGTGGATAAGTGGGTGACCTGCTAACTTTGTGTTTTTACCTGGTAACCTGTAAACTGTCCAACGTTGCAACCAAAAAAAAGTTCGATACCCTAAATTGAGAGAAAAAAAGATAAGTACCTTAAATTGAAATTGGACATAAGTTTTGTACCTTTTTATGCGATTTGCCCTTTTATTATTATTAACGGTGGATACAGGTTTGTCACATGTGATAGGTTGTGTTTTTATCTTTAAGGTCAATTGGGTTAAATAAAAGTATGTAAGAGAAATAGATGAAATTGTTTCAATGGGTTGATTATTTTGTTCGTATGATTTGTGATAAGTATTTATCACAAAGATTGCTTTTAGAGCTTAGAAATTTTAGATAAATAAAGTGATTGTAAGTAATAGTGTGACCGATATAGTTCTGACACGCTTTAAAAGATACCCGTTTTGATCCGTTACTTGACTTCCTCGATCTGACCCATAGGGGTGTCACTAGGGTCGGTTTGACCCGAACACGAACCCGAACCCGATAAGCCTTATCGGGTCGGGTCAAATCGGGTTAAAAATCTTATCGGGTAGTTTC
>CM040244.1:277197904-277561131 GCA_022545495.1 Chrysanthemum lavandulifolium
TTACACATTATAATTACAACTACATCTACGTCATCAAACGTCTTTATAAAAAAATACAACCATCGCTTTCACATAAGCATTACTATCTTCAATAGTACAATTATTTTTGCAAACACACCCATACCCTCATTTATCTCTTTGAAACACAGCAAATAAACAAACAAGTTTATAGGGTGGATTATAGTAACATTTTATTCTGTATGCACATAATAGATTTATTTATTTATGAATGAAAACGTAGATAATGAGCTAGAATCAGATTGGAGCTCTCGTGGCAAACCAGCTCAATTATGAATAAAGGAATATGCCGTTATGAGAATAATATAAAATACTTGACATTATTTATTCATCATATCATTAAAATTAAATATACATGATCGTTATCGTATGTGTCTGAATCATATACGCATACCAAATAAGAAAAACATATATAACATATAATGATATATTTAGTTTTCAGCAAACTATTTGTAAAACCTTGCTTAGATAACTTTCTTACTAGTTTTAATAATACACATTGCTTATTTTGGACAAAAGGGATTACAAATGCTAAGTAAGCAAGTTGAAGTCAACACCCATATTTGTCTTATGCAATTTTTTTTTTTCTTTTTTTTTAATAATGTCTAAAATAAATCATTTGTTACCAACCAAACTATTTAATTGGTACTCACTTTCATAATTTCATTTAAGCTTTTTTCATTTTGTTTGTATTAGAGTAATCTTTTTAAAGGTTTACATTCTAGTTGTGTCAAATCATCATGCATTATTAATTCATAAAACTATTTATTTTATATAATTTTTTTCAAAATACATAAACTTGTTAAAGGTTTATTAAATCTCATTAAATTCAAATAGGGGTGTCCATGGTACTAGAACCGTCTCGAACCGGAATCGAATCGAAAGAACCGAGAATCGAAAATAAGGAAAAAAGTGGAACAAGAACCGCCCCAAGTGTCTCGGTTCGGTTCAGACGGAATTCGGTAATTCCATGAGTACCAAAGTGTTAAAAATATATTTTGATGGATATGAATTTATAGTCTTGGTTCAGAACTCCTAGAAAAAGAAATGACAACCTTAATAAGATTCCACAACTCGACTTACAAACAAACAAAAACACATCTCCCAGTAATAAGAAACTCATTATCCAGTGAAAATAA
The DNA here is from genome assembly GCA_022545495.1 of Chrysanthemum lavandulifolium. NCBI lineage: Eukaryota > Viridiplantae > Streptophyta > Magnoliopsida > Asterales > Asteraceae > Chrysanthemum > Chrysanthemum lavandulifolium. The sequence goes on from CM040244.1 coordinate 277,199,062, forward strand.
TCGCAAACCCTTAATAGTATTCCACAACTTGACTTACAATAACTTACGTGGTGACGATATATCGTGCGGTGGCCATGATCGTTAATTGTTTCTCGACTTTATCATTAAGTTTAATGAAAACAAATACCAATAGTTAATTACAACTTTTGCTAGTTATTCTTGAGCAACACGAATTATTCGATATGCTACATGCGATACCGATATTCCAATTAGAAAAACTTACTTTCATATTGATGAATGATGTTTGAATCTTTGAATGGAATCAATGGATTAAAAGTTAAGGTTTATGAGTTTTAGGTTTAGGTAAGGTTTTCTATTTTATTAAAAGTAGCATCTTGCGCACACAATATCCCAAACAAACCCTATAAAATTACATATTTTCATAAAAGTCGGTTCTTTCGGAAAGTATTAGAATCGGACGAGTTGCGACCGAACCGTCCCGAGAACCGAATATTTGAAATTTTGGAACCAAGAACCGTCTGTGGTTCTAATATACGATCACTGTTAGGTTTGATGCCATCGGCATTCTCGATTCTTTTAGTTCTTTTTTTTGACACCCTAAATTCAAATGTATTACTTCATCCGTTCCAAAATAATTATTTGTCAACAAAAATACACAATTTAAAATAAAAACAGTTATTAATAATTTTATTTCATGTTATCGGATCCATCTATAGGCACCTGATATCGTTTGTCCAAAAAGAAAAAAAAGTCTTTTGTAATATGACAGTTTAATTAATTAATTAATGTTTTCTTCAAACCGTGTAATATTAATTTCAAGTAGCGGTGTTATAATAAAGCCTATCAGACTTTTATATATGCTTTTAGTAGTAGGTTAATTTTGAGAAAACTCGAAAAAGAAACTTTTAATTTAAGAAGGAAAAAATAATTTTAAAGAGGATCAAGATTTTACACATTTTCTTAAACCTTTTCATAAACGGATGCTCTAACTTTGTTTTACAGCAAAATGTTGAACACGGATTACAAATTTTCTATAGTTTACATGGACAAATTTTAATTATTCATTTCTTCATTAAAAAAAAAAAAAAAAAATAAATAAGACCACCTTATTTTCATCATTCTGTACTAAAATTAAATATCCAACAAACACGTTAATTACGCATAAAACAGTTATCTGTCGTGATGAAAATTAAATTATCTTTTTATAAAATGACACTTATATATATTTTTAACGATTATTATTATTATTATTATTATTATTATTATTATTATTATTATTATTATTATTATTATTTTCTTGTTAAAATTTTCATACTAAAAAATCACATGTGATTTGTAAAAAAAACATTTGATTTATGATTTACTATTATCCAAATCATATGTGATTTTTAAATGATAGGTCACTAGTTTTACAACACAAGCATCAAGAGAAGAAATAGAGAGGCGGTTGAACAATAAACAAACACACACACGATATGAGTAGCACGGTTATGCGTAGGGCATGAGTGAAAGAAAGTAAATTGAACAACCAACCCTCAAGTGAGGGTTTACATGAGGTATTTATAGGAGGGAAGCTAGGGCAACACTCCTAGTTCCCATTCTTTCCTTAATGGACATGGGCCTAAACTCATGGGCCTTCTACACAAGCTTAAGGCTAATAACAAACATAAAGGCCATAATTAAGCTAACTATTACATATGAATTACTAACACTTGATTAAGGTTTAGGAGTGATTCCAACAATCTCCCCCTAAGTGTTAGTGATGAAAACGTGAAGGCGTTGATGTAATAGTAGCTTTGACGTCTTCGACATTCTTCTTCTTGTGAGAGAATTGCTTGATTCGAACAATCTCCCGGTGTAGAAATTGTCTTCTTTGAACGTTATGCTTTGACGTCATCTTTAACTTTGTTCTTTGATCGTTGTTCTTTGTGATGAAAGTGATAGTATGTTGTTGTTGCATCAAGTCCATCTTCGTGCCTTGTCACGCTCCGGTGTCTCCACGTCATTCTTCAACATGCTCACACGCTCTTTGACGTTGGAATTCAATACTAATGAAGCTCTTTAAGTCTTTAACTTTGTAGATTCTTTGGCTTGACGAAGAATCATTCGACTTTGTGTTGCTTTTAGATAGAACTTCCATTAGTGATGATGTTGGCATGAGCATGTGAAGAATCGCACGATCATTCCGCCCGAGCTTCCATAAGAAGAAAACATTAAAACGGTTAGTAATAAGCGGATTCCGCACTTACAAGTTTGAACTTCGAGAATGTTAACAAAGATAGTGTGAAAACACAACTCTAATTCTCACAAAGGCCGTTCTCGAACCGGAGTCCCACAAGTGAGATAACGCGATGTACCGAATTACATCTACATTCGGATGAGTCGCCGAGGTTCACCAAGCATCACCTCTCGATCGTAGACCGTTTGAGACACACTAAGCGTAATCCACGGGAGTTACCGAGTGACCCGCCGTGGTCGTTTGATGTTGACCGGCAGAGTTTCCATTCAATTATCGAGGATCGCGAGATGTGAACCTCTCATAAATGTTCTCGACAGATTGCTAAGATCTATGAAGGACTCGATAACGCACCACCGATGTTCTTATTGTTGAACATCAAGTGATGAAATGTCAAGTGTACCTAAGAGATCTTTTGATGAATCTCGTGGCTCTAGACTCAATTGTGCATTTTTGGTTTTCCGAGCGGAGAATAGGGAGAGGTCTCCTTCTTCAATATCGCAATCTCTAAGAGAAAGTCGATAGATTATGTAGGGTTCCGGTGAGAATGAAACAAGCTTCGCTGAGAGAAACTTGAGTGGCTAAGAAGGTTTAGTGCATGCGCCACCGGGTCCATGACGACTTTTAATCTTAAATACCGGCGTCATCAAGTGACAACCAAGAGTATATGAATTGAACCCGTTATGCGCCCTAAGTTGAATAACTGAGGGCTATTTCTTTTCACCATTTTCTTTGCATTTCTTTTTATTCTTCAACTCCTTCTTTCTTCGATTCTCATTTCTCCTTTTACAATCATACTAAGGACTTCTAAATTCTAACTATTTGTGGTGTCCTTGGGTAGATCCTCCGACTCTGGCGGATCATAGACGGTTATTCCTAACCTTAGTCACCTTATAACCCATGACTAACCTATGTTGCCATAAAACCATTTACTTGAAAAATCTCACACGTTGTTTGTGAATGAAAACATTTTGTACCACTTGTTGAGATAAGATTTTGCATAAATACTCCCCTCCACATGTGCTTAAGAGTTTTAAAGGTTATTTGCAGTGAGGAAAGAGAGCGCACTTTTGAATTGATCCACTCAAGATAGACAATCCCCATGAGACACGGTTACGTTGCATAGTTAAAGAGTTACATTGTCGACTTTTGGGTGACAACTAGCTCTAATAACTATCTTGAAGGTGTACAACCTCGAAAGGTTGTCAAACCCGTCAGAGTTCATGTCTACCAAGAGTTTCTCGAATGGTACCTTCTACTCGGACAAGTCCTTTGCGAGACACGTTTACATCACTAGCGAACTAGCTTGAAATTATTACCCGTCCCGGACAAGTCTTTTCGAGTTACTAACAGTTTAGGATCTCGTCAATTCGTTGGTTAAGTCTTTTCACACGAGAATTCAACTAACATATTTCTTATCACATATTTTCTCCCCCTCAAAAATGGCATATAAAATGCTATTTTTGAAAATTTGAGAATAAATATGACCATTTTGAGTGTTGCGGGAAGAGTGACACAAAGAACATTTTTGTGAACAAAGTTTTAAGTCAAATACTCCCCCTCAACAAGTGATATAAACGGTTGAGGTTTTGAAAATCGTAAGGGGAAGTACTTGTTCTTTTGAGTAGAACCTTTGAAAAATGAAAGGTTTGATAAGGTTTTACTCAAAAGTAAAAAGCTTTCGCTCCTTATATGAGGATTGTGGCATTGAGGCGTACCACAGGGTCCTTTCTTTACAAGAACGGGTTGTACACTGTTATGTGTGCACAAGCAATAGACATAATAAATCATACATCCAAAGTTATAATGAAAGAAGCGGTTCAAGGGTACCGTGTAGTCCGGTGATGTTGCCGTGAGTGTGAGCAGGCGTTGAAAGCCGGTGATGTTAATCTGGGTCGACCACCAACAAAGCTTTCCAATCTTACGAATCGATCCCTTCGAAACAACCGCTCATCAATCATCGTGATGATCCTCCTCACATCCCTTCGATCCCGAGAATTCCATCGCTAGGAGACCCAATCTTTTGATGTATATCCTTCAACCGATAAGCCAATCCGTCCCTAACCAATTTCAAAGTGTGATCCCCAAACTTGTGAAGATCTTCGCACGCCATCAAACAATTGCGTTGAAGTTCACTGCGATAAACGACACGAACGGTTTGTCGACGAGTGTGTATTGTGGAAGTCGGTTGATGTCGGGAAGATCAAGGCGTGGTGGAGTGAAGTTGACACGGGTCTAATAAGATTCAACCGCAGTCGGAGATCTTCTACACGCTCTTTGATAACTATGCGTCGATGAAGATGAGCGGTGACTTGATGAATTCACGTTGTACTTGCTTGAAAATTGTCTCATGCGACCACTGCTTTGGCAAGGTACATGTCTTCAATGTCATTGATAGACAAATTCTCAAAGTCGCCCGAGAATGCATAATCCCTTTTGTCTTGCCTTTGACCACAATCTTCGAGAAAAGTGTAGTCCCATTTGGACGAAAGATCAACATGTTGGATGGCAACGATATTCTTAGTCTTGAACACTTCATGTTGGGACTTCAACCGGCGACTTCGTAGTAGATTCTTGATTGTTCCGCCAATGGTGAATCCCATACATTGCATCACGGTGATACTCCTCCACTTTGTTGGAGAACAAGTGGTTAGCTCTTTCCTCGATGGCTATGCGGTTAGAGTATATGGTGCACGGAATGGAAGTGTCAAAGATGTAGCGTATTTCTTGAAACATCGCCACCATGTAGAAGAAATTCGTGTCTTTGTTGAAGAAATATCGAATGGAATCCTAGGATGATCGGTCACAATTGTTGGTAGAGGTTTAGACCGGTCGGTGTAATATGGAGGGTTGTCCCGTTTGGTGAAGTCGATGTTTGCTTCGGGTTGAGCCAATCCATGTTGTTAGACATAGCTCGTGCTATATTATCAAGGTGATATTCAACCTCAATAGCACTTTCCGAGCTGTCTTTTAGAAGTTGAAATGCTTCATTCTTGATTCGCTTCAACTCGGATTTCGTCATCTTCTTCACTTGGAACTTTTCTTGCGTAATCTTAGCATGCTCCAATGTATTACCGTCTACGGATCTTGAACTTCGGTGGGTAGGGTGGAATTAAAAGAGTAGAAAACCATTCAAATTCCTCTGTGTCATCTTCATCTAGCCATGATAGGACGTCAACCTTGGGCGCCTTCTTCTTCTTTTTCTTTGGCCTAGATGAGGATTCTGGTTCTGTACTTTGTCGGGAGAGGCGGGTTGTTGTTGGGGCTCATGGTATTCCTCATCGTCACCACCCGTTACTCAAAGTAATCACCGGTTTTCTGAGTCTGGGGCGGTAGCTCAGAATCCTGAGGTTTATCTGTAGAAGAACGTGGAGGAGACATTTGTTGTGCTGGAGTCTGTTGGGGTGGAGGTAGCATAGAAAATGATTCACCAGACGGTTTTGGGCGTTTAGGCTTTTTCTCCTGATCCTTATCTCTATCTTCATCGTCTCTTGGACGTTTTGGCCTTTTAGCTTCTTCTCGGCATGCAGATTTGAGTTGATATTCCAGCAATGCTTCCAACAACTTGCTTTCGTGAGAAGCAAGTGTTGCGGATCGTTTAGCCATTTGAGCTACTAGCCGGTCAACCAATTCGGCATCTGAGAAGATTTTGGGATCAACTGGGTTGATGCTTACATACATTGGTGTTGATCTCATTGTTTGCTTCGCCAAGTGCAATAGGTTAGGATAGAGTTGTTTGGTAAACATCTCCTGTGTAGCTCCAGGAACTATGTCAAGAAGGTACTTGTGAGTGTAACCTTTGATCATTTCGTCCATTTTCCCTTGAAGATCATCTTGCCTGAGCTTCTGGATGTATTCCCTTTCAACTTGCATCTTGTCCTTCTCATCGTGAAGATACTGTATTTGATCAGCAATGAAATTCAGCTTTCTATAGAGCATGTCTTTCTTTCTGACTCTTTTGACAACTTTGGTGATTCGGTTCTTAGCTTGAGACATCCAAGATGGATTCGGCTTCTTTACTGATTTGGATGATGATTTGGTTGATCTTGTTGATGGTGGTGGTGAAGAATGAGAAGATGAATCCGATGATGAAGAGACATGAGGAGACTCGGGGTCCTTTGGAGGTTCAGCAGTTTCCTCTTTAGAACGTTGTGGACTATCCAGAAGAAGGTTATCATAATTGGTATCTTCATCATTTCCAGAGTTAGTCTTTTCATCAGCCTTAGTCTCAGCACCAGAAGTCTTTTCAGTCTTATCCTTTTCTGGTTCTTCAAAGTCGTACTGAATAGTGTCCTCCACACGTGTTTGTTGTTGTTTCAAAGTGGTGGCACCAGATCCCTTATCGGGTTGATTAACCGCATCAGGATTTGGTGTAGATTGAACTGTACCACTTGACCCTCCGGGGCCACCCATTTGATCCTTTGCAAATTCTTTTGCCACGTGTTGGAGTCTAAGGAATTTGAACTTTTTCCTGTAATCAGTATCCAGTTGCTCCTCATCTGAGCTTGAGCTTCCTTCATAAGGCATAAGCACTGGAGTCTTCCCTTTTCCTTGGTCAGCTGGAGGACTTGGAGGTTTGGCTACTGAAGGATTAATGTCGGTTGCAGTTTTAGAGAAGAAGATCTCTTCATCTGATTGTGTATCTTCAGAGCTCTCGTCCACAAGCTTTCTTTGCGGTTCAGATTTGGGAATTGGGATAGGAACAACTTCCTTAGTGGGAACAGTCCTTTTGCTTGGAGGATTCCTCTTGGGATACTTCCTCTGACTTTCAGTACTTGCATCACTTCCTGCACTGCCTCTTCTGGTTCTCCGTGTAGGTGTTCCAGAAGACTTCTCATCGAGATGACCAACTTTGCCTTCTTTTATCGCTACCGATACCTTTTGTATGTTTCGAGCTTTTTGATTTCGTTGGTCGGAAGGTGATCGGGTAACACAAGACTGTTTCTTTGTTGACGATTCCTTATTTCGAGATAGGATAGGCTCACCAACATGTCGTGATTGTTGGGGTCATTGAGCCTCTTGGGAATATCGTGATGAAGTCCAAGTGCTCTCGGATCAACGACTTTGATCCGACATAGGGAATCTTTGAGCCAAGCTTTTTGAGAAATGACATCATGTCATCCCGTATCGAGCTTCAATTTCAATGTCCTTCTTGTTGATTAATGACCAAAATATTTGCGCTCCATGAGCTTGGGATGCTCATATCCACCGTCACGACCGAGACGAGTTGGTAATGATGATGTGAGGGTTCTCCACGGTTGAGGAATATTCTTAAGCTCCACATGAGAGTGCTTAGTGATTATTCCTGAAGCTTCATCATAGCCAATATCGATCGTGAATTGCAGATCTGTCTCTCAAGAGGTGTGGCATAGAAGTCGGTTGGCTCGATTTGGTATGAGAAGAACGTCCCGTAAGTCGCATGTGTGATGGTGACTTGTATGTGATTGAGCGTCACTGTCACCGCACTTTGACCTTTGATCCTTTGCATTGAATTCCAGAATTGTTGTATGTAAATCTTTGGTATCAGTAGCGAGTGTGAGAGCATGTTACGGTAGGGATGATTCTTTAGAACATCCACAAGAATGAGACATGAAGATTCCGAGCGGTGAGAGTTTCAAAGTCAACTCGAGATTGTTCTTTCCAATCTTCCTTGATAGCCATTAGGGAAGATATTGAGCAGCCATGTCGTGATCTGAAATAACATTAGCCAAAAGAACCAACATATCAAAAGACATAATGTTAGTCAACAGAAGGTTTTATTGTCTAATTATTTAATGTACAATGTCAATGATTGTTACGAGTCCAAAGTCACTTGTTTGTCCAATAGTCCAATGACATCGTGAAAAGTTTCGTGAGTTAGTTAACTTTAGATTTTAAAGTTTATGTTATCACATATATTATACATTTAAGCTTATTGGTGACGGTATTGGATTCGTGACGTTATGATTCATTTATTTACAAGTTTGCACGCGTAACAATTCATAACGAAGGTTTGATCAAGGCTTATGCGTAGGAATAGTAGCTTATGCGTAAACAGGAGAAGTATATGCGTAGGCGCAAGCTTATGCGTAGGATCCTTACTTACGCGTAAGAAATGTTACGTGTAGGAAAAGGGGACCTTATGCGTAAAGCTTACGCGTAGGCGTATATAAACCTTACGCGTAAGGCTTACTCGTAAGAGTAGACCTTATGCATAGAGGTAACTGTTTACGCATATCCTTCACAGGATACGCGTAGTCCCTTTGTAGAACCTTACGCGTAATGCTACGCCTAAGATTTCTCTTATGCATAACTTGCTACGCGTAAGGTGATCCTTATGCGTAGATAGTCTAACAACCTTGATTCTGAGTTTTACGAGTAGCAAACCTGAAATAACATCATCATAACATCAATTTCAACATTAACATTCATTATACAACAGATCATGTCATGAATACACATTAAACAGTTTACGCGTAGAAAGTCTTACGCGTAAGACTAAAACCCTAATAGTTCAAGAATTACGCATATGAATTTTAGCCATAGGATTAGCATCAAAGTTTTTCTGGTAAGTCTAAGATGTCTATTGAGTTGTCTTAGCCAAGTTTTAACATCAAATGTGTCAAGAATCAAAAGTACCAAAACCGTATGAACATAAACCCTAATTTCCATTTTATGAATCATTAGTGTTTCTGGGTGTAATCTGGGCCTAGATATGATCAATTCAACTTGACTACAACCTTCTACAACAATCTTTTTCACCAAAAACGTTCTCATTTGAAAATACCCAAAACGACTCATGAACCCTAATTTTGAAAAACAATCAATTCGTGTTTCTGGGTGGATTTTGAGGATAAACATAGTATCATTGATGTTATTGAAACGTTTTGACACACTTATTTTAACCACAAACACACACGAATGATTGTGTGTTCATACGCTTATGAGTAGAACACATAATCACCCATATCTCACGTTTTAGCTGTTGGATTTGCATAAAAATCAAAACCCTTGCTTAAAATCTCGTTAAGAATATGAAGTAACTTACAAATTGATGATCCAAAACACGGATTTGTTGAACGAATATTAAGCGTAGGATGAAGTTTGGTTTGAGTAATAAATGTGAAGTGAAAAGTTAGGTGAGGTGTTTTTGTTAAAAATGACTTTAAGATTTTGGCAGTTTTAGTCCCTCCACCTTTTCCTTTTTCATCCAAAGCCATTTAACTTTCATTTTGGTTACCAAACGAAAGATTTTAAGAAAGAAGCTTGACGACACTCCCCTTCGACTTAAGAAAATAATGAAAGGTTACAAATTTTAGTCCGAGGAGTGTCAGTAAACCAGAAATGTAACCACTATTTTAAAGAATCAACCGGGAAAGGATAACATGCAAGTACACGGATGTTTTGAAACAGTTAAGTATTTATTTTATCCCCCTCAACACTGGAAAAATACTGAATTTTGAAAGATTATAGTGTTGACGGAATAAATGTACTTGCCATGTTGAAAGAAAAATAGATAGAAGAATATTTTTGTTGTTTTATCGGGTTTTATATTTTTGTATTTTGTTTTGAAAAATATTTACAAAAGAGATTTTGGTGTTTGATAGGTTTTAAGACTGTTTTGGGAGGTCATCCAATTCCTCTTGAGTCAAACACCTCATACCAATCCCGTGGACCAACTCATTAAACCTAGCGGGAGGCAAAGCTTTGGTGAGAAGATCGCCAATTGGTATTCTCGCACCAAGTATAGTTCAACTGCACTCGCTCCACGTGGTCCTTGATGAAATGATAGCGAAGATCGATGTGCTTTGATTTGAATGTCGAATCGAGTTGCACAAGATCGCAATGGCACCGATTGTCGCAAAGACATCGGGATTCATCAAACACGTAACCATAGTCTTTGAGTTGCGTTCGCATCCGGATGACTTGAGCACAACACGCCGACATGGCTACATATTCTCGCTTTGCTTGATGACGATGTACAATCCCGCTTCTTCGATTGCCAAGACACCGTTTATCACCAAGAAATTGTAGTGCTCTCAAGTACTTTTTCGTGAATCTAAACAACCGCGTGATCAAGATCTAAAAAGCGATTAGTTCAAAACCGTAATCCTTGGATACCGATCCCAAGTTAATGGTTCCTTGATGTATCGGAGGATTCTTTTAGCCTCGAGAGGTGGGTTTCAGATTGGTCTCGATCGATAACGGAGCAAAGATAAACGGCAAAGACAATATCGTATGCTAGTCGTTAGATACATGAAAGACCCAATAATACTTGGTATTTTGTAGGGTCCACTAATTTCCCATGTAAATCGTCTAGCTTCTTGGTATGAGTCATTGGTGTGGCATAAGTGTCACTGTGTTTGCATTCCAAATTTTTTAGCAATTCAAGGGCATATTTGGATCGACTCAAGAAAATACCACGGGTGATTGATGAACTTGAAGTCCTAGAAAGAACGAAGTTCACCCATCATGGACATTTCAAAATTTTTCTTCATTAGTTTTGCAAAAGCGTTTGAGTACTTTTTATGTGTAGACCCAAAATGATGTCATCCACGTAAATTTGAACAATTAAGATATGTGCCCGTGATATTGTATAAAAGAGTAGGGTCGACCGAACCTTTGGTGAAATTATTGACAATGAGGAAAGATGATAGCTTATCGTACCATGCCCGAGGAGCTTGTTTGAGACCGCATGAGCTTTTTCGGTTTGTAGACATGGTTCGGGAACTCGGGATCAACAAATCCATCCGGTTGGTCGACATAAACCGTTTCTTTAAGTTGTCCATTGAGAAACGCAGTTTGACATCCATCCGATAGACCGTCATATTCATATGAGCCGCGAACGCGAGAAATATCCGAACGACCTCCAGACGAGCAACCGAGCAAAGATTCTTCAAAGTCTATGCCTCTTCCTCGACGATAACCCTTAGCAACTAGTCGTGACTTGTTTGGATAACATTCCTTCAAAGATCCAATTTGTTCTTAAATCCATTTTAGACCGATGACGTAAACCCCGTTGGTCTTTCAACCGTTCCCATACTTCAAGTCATTTGAATTGGTTGAGTTCTTCTTGCATGGATTCAATCCGGTGTCTTTTGTCATTGTGTCTTTAATGTTTTTAGGCTCGATTAGCGGAGCGGTGAGTGCATAAATGCAATGTTCACCATCCGAGTGAAGACGTTGTCTTGTAACGACCGGTTGATTCGGGTTGCCAATAATATTTTCGAGGATGATCTTTTGTCCATCTATGTGTAGAGGTTGATGTTGGTATACATTGTGCGATTTTGAGGATTCAAATGGTTTGTTGATGATTCGCGACATCCGTGCAGTGATCTCATTAGCAAACGGGTTAAAGAACGCATTTGGATCAAAATCGGCAGTGGGGTACTTCATTAAGAACATCATCACCGGTTCATCATTGTTGTAAGCGGTTTGTTCAACTGTTGTGTTGGAGTCAATCGGTGGTGCTTCTTCAACAATAGTTGTTGTCGCAGTGTATCGTATAGGAATATTATCGGGTTGAGCAATGAAATGCAGATACACATAGAGCACGTTCATCAATATCGCCATCGAACATCGGAGCAAATAGCCTTTCCATTTGTTGACGAGTGAGTGGGGTCTTTGTTCACCGATGATGGGGTTTGGGGAAGTTTAAGCGGTTGTGACCGGGTTCTAAGTGTTATACTCGAAGCCATTTCGTGAGTTCATCAAAATGAGCATGAATCGTTTCCATAACCTCCTTTGTTCGACGATTCCAGATCGGAAACCTTTAGAATTATCACAAGATCCAATAAAGACTCCAATGTCGACTTTGGCTTTGAGCTTTCCAAAGTCATCACGATCATTATTCGGATAGCAAAGAGATCCAAATACATGAAAGTGTTTGAGATTCGGTTTTCGTTGTGGACAAGCTCGAAAGGTGTTTTGTTGTGGCGCTTAGTGATCATAGAACGGTTATGAGTATAGCATGTAGTAGATCGACACGCCCACAAGTAACTGGGAGTTTAGCATTGATTAACATTGTTCTTGCAGCTTCCACCAACGTTCGGTTTCGTCTTTCAAAAACTCCGTTTTGTTCGGTGTACGTGCAATAGATGTCGATGTCAATTCCACTTTCTCATAGAATTCACGAAGAGTTTGGTTAACAAACTCGGTTCCTCCGTCTGCTCGATTTGTCGGACGGTGTTTCGGAGTCGAACTTGTATTTTCGTGAAAGGTGATAATCATCGTGGAGCTTGGTCTTTTCTTCAAGAAAGTAGACCCAAGTCCGCGTGAATAGTCATCAACAATTACTAAGATGTAGCGTTTGCCATTGATTGTTTGCACACGCATTGGGCCACACAAATCCATGTGAAGAAGATGAAGCACATGTCGAGAGTCGTGTTCCACCTTTGAAGGAAAATGAGCACGTGTGCTTTTCCCTTGTTCACAAGTCGAGCAAAGGTGATCTTCGAATACCGAAATCGTGGGAGTCCTTCAACTAGTTTGTGTCGAGCAAGGTTGGTGATGGTTTGAAAGTTTAGATGTGAGAGGCAGCGTGCCATAGCCGAGGATTTTGTTGATGTTGCCTTTGAAAGTAAGCGGATGGGAGAAGAAGCAACCATGTCTTGCATAGAGATAGTGTAAAGACTAGAAGCACGTGAGCCGACATACGGTCATTTCCTTGTAGATCACGAATGAAACAAGATTTCTCCCGAAAGCAACCTCCAAATCTCCATCACATAACCGACCAACCGAAAGCAGTTACCGAGGCCTTCCACATAGTAAACCCCGCTTATTTCGATGTTCCCATTGATATAGTCTCAGTAGCCCATGATAGTCGCAAAGTGATCATTCCGAATCGTGATTGCCAATGAACTTTGCAATAAAGTTTGATAACGAGTTTAAGGTTGTCGTCATGTGTCGAGAACATCCGCTATCAACAATCCACAGAATGATCTCAGATCACCGCAATACATACGGGCGACACGGATGGAATAGAAGTAGATGTGGAACCCGAAATGTTAGAGGTTCCGAGCGCTTATAGTGACATACACACATCAATAACTTTAGGCATCCATTTAAATCCTAGTGTGTTATATATCCATTTCGCCATCTATAACTACTATTTGCTTTAGTCTTAGTGAATGCACTAGGTGGTACTACATTCTTTGGAGGTGAAACTGGAGCTACAAGGACAACAATGCTTTTCTTAGAATCTAAAGAAGGCGGTCTACCAAGCACAGACTTAGAATGATTGGTGGGCCTAGAGGTAGTCCGATTCTTAGGATTTCTTAAACGAGAGATGATAGCTTTAGCAACACATTTGTCATGACAATCAGAATTCATACTTTTACGACAAATAACACAAGGTGCATCGATCGAATATCAAAAGTACTTAAAGGTTTAGCATTCGTTACATCACTATTTCTATTACATTTGCCGACCGCAATATCTATAGTGGAAGCAACGTGAGTCTTAATCATAGTCCTAGGGTGTTCTTCTACTTTAGCATTCCTTATTGATCTTTTCTTAGGTCGCAACTTCCTATTCGTCGATGTAGTGCTCCTAGGTCGTGAAGTGCGGACGCTTGGAAAAGACGAAACTATTCATGTTTCAAGAGAAGGAAGCACGTTAGCAACTTGTGATTTGGCAAGAGGGATTCTAGGTTCACGATTACTAAGTGTTACCGGTGCTATTCTCTTAATCACGGTGGCGAAGTTGTTCATACTTTCCTAACATTTCTCTTAGCTTAAAGATAGTGTGCACCAATTCTTGATTTTCGTAGCGAAGATTTCCGAAAAATTCATGACTTCCTTAGTGTGTTCAAGAAAATGATCAAGCTCGTTTGATGCTTCATCACGAGTCTTTTAAGTAAATCAAATATGACACCATATTCTGTTTAACTTTTACAAGTTCTTGTTCATATTTAGAGATTTGACATTTCAAAGACACGTTTTGATCATCCAGTTGCTCAAATTTTGGATTAAACGATTTAGATTGCAAGCTGGTGATTTTGTTTTGCAAAGCAAGTTCACGATTTTGACAATCTTTTGACACCATTGAAGACGACGTTTTGCATTTGAAAGCTCGTTATTCAATCGCTCATTTTCGACTTTTAAAGACTTGAGGCGATGCACATTATCGGACTCTCGTGATAACAACATTATCAACAATATCAGCAGAGATATGATCGATGCATATGCAATGCATTGTAATAACACAAGATTATTGATGTCGAGACGGATGACATCTTCCAAGAGTCGATCAACATCTTTTCTCAACATTTTCTTTTTACGTTTAGTATTAGAAATAGATGTTTCGTTTTTCTCGAAACGACCTTTATCAATCCAAGTTCCTTATGAAATTCTGCTCCTAAGACAATGCACAATTTTTCAAATTTTAACATTAGGTAAAGATTTTTCCGAAAATGTCTCTTTGTACTCGCGCCAGAGGCAATTGAAAATGTTGAACTTTGATTTCGAATGATATTCTATCTCATGTTGTAAAGTTTTGAGGTCACCATGAAAAGGTCAAAATATCTAAGTATTTTGCGATTTTCGTGTTTTGAATTTACTTCAACGATGGAAGGTAAAGGACCATAAATTTGTGCATAATCGGTTGGGGATTAACATTAGAAGACTCGTGACGTTTTAATGATAACCCTTGGTGTGTTAGAATAATCCTTTGGTTGGACGAAAGTGACCGCTTGTGAATAAGTAAAAGGTTTGTTGTAAACAACTTTTTCTAATTTTGATCGACTCGCCTTGAAGATCTAAATCCTCTTGACGATGATATTCAACAATATCATATGAGAATCATCAATTTTATATTCTCTTTGAAACTTCGGATTTGGTTTGAATGTTTTGGGAGAAAGCTTAGGTTTGTAATCGCAAGATTCGGTCCATATCCATTTGGATTGGGTTTTAAAGTAAACTTTTCAATAGTCATTATCGACTCACCATGTTTATAAACAATGAGTTTAAACTCTTTAAGCTTATTTTGCAAACCAACAATTTCTTCCAGATAGTCATCTATTCGATTCGTTGAATGCTTTTTGTATGCAGAGAACTTTTTGACAAGTTAACAACTCACTTTAGCTTTTGATTTTCTAAGGTGAGAGCGTTAATTTGCTTTTTATGTTCATGTTTCGCTTGTTCTATTTCGCACAACAAAGCATTTTTCAAGCGGCTAGATCACGATCCGCTTCTCTAAATATTTTTCGCTTTGATGAGATTTAGCAAAAGCGGCTTCAAAACCCTTTTCACGCTTTTTCTTGAGCTTTGAAAAATTGAGTTGCATTTTAAACCTTCAAAATCCTTGGTTAACAGTGCATTTTACTTTTTAAGTCGTGATTTATCGCACGACATTCTTCCACTATGGTTTGTTGGTCTTGTATAAAATGAGCAAAATCTGGATGAGGCAAAAGTTCGGCTTGTTCAACGTGAGTCACAACATGATCATTATTTAGATCCTCAAGTATAACCACGGAGTCAATTTGATTATCACAGGAAACCATAAGGTCATCTTGATCGTCAAATGTAACTACATGGTCTAATTGAAAATCGTCGGAATGAGATGTGGATGACTCATTTTGAACATTTTGAGCCTTCGTGATTCGGATGTTGGCGGAGATATTAGATCGTAGATAAATATGGCTTGTTCGGGCACGAGACAAGCCATCGATTGTCATACACTGGGCTGTTTCACTCATGTGTAGCTCTTGCATATTGGCCATCAACATAATCACGAGTTGGTGCGCAAGTCCTCCATATCATCATCTCGAGTCTCGCATATGCCATAAAGCTTTGTTCTTTATCCGTGAGAGTTCCACCACTTCATCATTAAGAGCCAAAGAAGAGCCTCTTTGTGATAAGCACGCCCTAGTCCTCGGCTTTGGGCATGCATTAGCCAGTGTGTCCTTCTCATTGCGCTTGTAGCATCGAAGACCATTCAACCCATTTCGAGCATTTCCTGTTCCACCACTGAGCTCGTTGTTATTCCTACCCACAAGATTAAACCCTTGACCACCGCTCATCCGACGACCATAACCACGATTCTGAACTTCAACACGTCCATTATTCACAACAGCTTGATTCCTTGTGTTAGATGAGGAACGAATGCGATTGTTAGATTTTTTGGTATAATGGCCAAAAGCATTAGCAATCATAACAAATCCTTGTTGCAATGCTTTGAACGGATCGGTTTCCTCATTAGCTTCACTGACAAGTGCTTGAGCATTGTTGTTGTTGTATGGAACCAATTGATTTTGTTGAGATTGTTGCCGTGAAGGATCATATGGTGTGATTGCGTGATTGGTTGAGTTGGTTGAGGAGAATAATTGTTTTGAGCATACAAGGCAAGTTGTTGATTTTTCGGATGTGTAGGTGAAGCAATTTGAGCACGGAGAATCCTTTCCTATCAACTTCCTTTTCATGAGGCTTCAAGTAATCATACAACAATCCATATGTAGAATGATGCATGTTCTTCGCCGACGGAGAAAAATGACATACTTCTCCCATTCGGGACCAAGACTACTCGGGAACTTAGTATTCATCGCAATTTTGGCATGATGATGTTGTGTTTATCCAAATCATTAATGATGTCCGAAAATCGATGATGATAAGACTCTAGTGTCTCTCGTGTTCAATCATGAAGTGTTCATAAGCCAAGTAAATTTTGGATTCCATATCTTCCCGATTGAGTGCAGATCCTTCCATAAGAAGATGAATGTGTTCCCACATTTTCTTTGCAATCTTTTGAGCATCAACATCAAGAATTGGGGGTTTATATTGCATTGCAAGCTCATCGACTTCATAGTGTAGAAGTTCTTACGGATTCAAGTCCGCAACAAGAGCAATGTTCGCTTGTTCATCTCTTGATGGATTAGCATTGGATCTCGGGTATAATGACATTAGGCATCCGAAATGGACCTTCCAAGATAACCTTCTTTAAGAACTTTCCATGTGGCTTCTTCAGATCACAAAACCTAAAGAACCTTATCACCCATTGATCATAGTTTTCTAGAGTGAGCATTGGAGGTCTATCAAGTGATCCAGCCTCATGAATTGATTGTTGGCTGCTTAAAGCTTCACACATCTTTGCAAACCATGTGGGCTCCTTCATAGTGTTCCTTGATGGATGTTGATTGAATTCATTTGTGTAGGGTTGAACTTGAAGACTTGGTGGTGGTTGAACCATTTGAGGTTGTGGAATTGTAGCAAGTTATGGAGTATGTTGTTGATTAAATTGTTGTTAATAAATTACTTGTTGTTGATTCCATTGTTGATGTTGGGGACTTAATTGTTGTTGACGTTGAGAATAAATGTAAGGGAAATAGTTAGAGTATGGTGGTTGTGACATGTTGATAAACTTGTGTTATAAAATGGATCTTTGTAGTCGAATGAACCTTAGTTGATGAAGTGTCCTTAGGCGAGAAATCACAATAAACCAAGTAGCACTTATGCGTAAAACACCAAAGTTACGCGAACAATCAAGAGTTACGCGTAGGTTTAGCTTACGCGTAAGGAGGAAAAGACACTAAAGTTATGCGTAGACACAAAGTTAGGCGAGAAACTTAGGCGAGGATTACCTTATGCGTAAGACTAGGCTTAGGCGTAAGATGAATCTTATGCGTAGGATTTTCACGCGTAAGCTTTACGCTTACGCGTAATTTGTGGTTTTGTTCAAATGATCTTTTACACTATCACGGCAAAAGATATCCAAAGTCGACGTATTTTCGTGCTTATCCAAGCAAGAAAACACGGAGTAAACCACGAAACTTAAGATCAAACCACGGATAAAATTACGCGTAGAACTAGGGTTTTGATACGCGTAACTTTACTCGTAAAAATGATTTTGCCCAAAGACGTTTCTAGACCAGATTTTTGTGATGAGATAGCTTCAATATCACCAAAATAACACAAAAGTGTGAAACTTGATGAACCAAAACGTCTAAACAGGTTACGCGTAGAATGAAACCCTCGAACAAAAACTAGCTTAAAAACGTAGATCCACGCATAAAGTTTGAAACTTTTTGCCAAAAACAATTATTTTAACACCTTAAAACATTGAAAGTATAAGAATCTTGGATTAAAAAATGTAAAAAACGTGTTTTTAAGCGAACCAAAGTATCACGTTAGTTTTACGCGTAGGACCAAAACCCACTTCAAAAGCAATAACGATTCACTCAACTAGTAGGCGATTGATACCACTGATAGGTCACTAGTTTTACAACACAAGCATCAAGAGAAGAAATAGAGGCGGTTGAACAATAAACAAACACACACACGATATGAGTAGTACGGTTATGTGTAGGCATGAGTGAAAGAAAGAATTGAACAACCAACCCTCAGTGAGGTTAATACAAGATTTATAGGAGGAAGCTAGGCAACACTCCTGGGCTCCCATCCTTTCCTTAATGGACATGGGCCTAAGCTTCGTGGGCCTTCTACAAGCTTAAGGCTAATAACAAACATAAAGGCCATAATTAAGCTAACTATTACATATGAATTACTAACACTTGATTAAGGTTTAGGATTGATTCCAACATTAAAATAACAAATCACATATAATTTTTTATGGTGAAAATTTCAACACTAAAAAAAAAATCAAAAATATATTGAAATTCCTGTCTAGAAAAAATTTATGTCACAATAGCGTGTTTTTTTTGTTTGACAATTTACCCTTTATAATTATTCTCGAATAAAAATTAGAAAGTAGGTAATCATTATTTTATTAATTGATCCAGATCCAATCCTGATCCACACGCTGGAATAAAAAAAAAAAAAAAGAAATTGTGGATTTTGTTCACGTTATTTCAGTTGACCATTTTTTTATAGCTTCATTTCCATAAAAATTCATTCATTCGAATCCAAATTCTAAAAAACACAATTTATTTTTTTATAAACATTTTCACACGTAAATTATAATTGTTACGTAACCGGAAAAGTTAGTTACAATTCCGGCAACGATGGGGGCGGCGGCGAGCTCGTCATCATCGGTACTTTTTTCTCTCTCTCTTACACGTCATCAGTTATGTGTGTGTGAGAGAGACTAAGGGGTGTTTGTTTCGGTTTATATAGCGGGCTTATGGCTTATATGGTTTTGGGCTTACGTTTCATAAGCCCACTTTTTGTGGGTTATTTTGAAACTTTTTGGGCTTATATAAGGTTATTATGGGTCATAATAAGCTTATATAAATATAAGTCTCAAAGTTTCGAAATGACTCACAAAAAATGAGCTTACAAAACGTAAGTCCAAAACCAAATAAGTCATACGCCCGCTATATAAGCTTAAACAAACACCCCTGTATGCAAATGTGAATGAAAATGTGTGTATGGGACTGAAAATGTGAATGTGGATTAGGAAATATAGAGATTGAGCTCGCGGACATCGGTTGTTTGTTTTGGCTTATATAGCGGGCTTATGGCTTATTTGGTTTTCGGTTTATGTTTCGTGAGCTCATTTTTTGTGGGTTATTTTCAAACTTTTCGGCTTATATAAGGTTATTATGACATCATAATCGAAAAGTTTCAAAATAACCCACAAAAAGTGTGCTTACGAAACATAAGCCCAAAACTATATAAGCCGTAGGCCCGCTATATAAGTTTAAACAAACACCCCTGTATGTATGTGTATGCAAATGTGAATGAAAATGTTAAGCTTATATAGCGGGCTTATGACTTATATGATTTTCGGCTTATGTTTCGTAAGCTCATTTTTTGTGGGTTATTTTGAAACTTTTCGGCTTATATAAGGTTATTATGTGTCATAATAAGCTTATATAAATACAAAGCCGAAAAGTTTCAAAATGGCTTACGAAACATAAGCCCAAAACCAAATAAGCCATAAGCCCGCTATATAAGCTTAAACAAACATCCCCTGTATGCAAATGTGAATGAAAATGTGTATGTGTATGGGACTGAAAATGTGAATGTGGATTAGGAAATGTGAATGGGTGTTTGTTTTGGTTATATAGCGGGCTTATGGCTTATTTGGTTTTGCTTACGTTTCAGAAGCTCACTTTTTGTGGGTTATTTTTAATTTTTTCGGCTTATATAAGGTTATTATGTGCCATAATAAGCTTATATAATAATAAGCCGAAAAGTTTCCGAATAACCCACAAAAAATGAGCTTACGAAACGTAGGCCCAAAACCAAATAAGTCGTAGGCCCGCTATATAAGCTTAAACAAACACCCCCTGTATGTATGTAAGGTGGATTAGGAAATATAGAGATCGAGCTCGCTGACATTGGGTGTTTGTTTTGGCTTATATAGCGGGCTTATGACTTATTTGGTTTTCGGCTTATGTTTCGTAAGCTCATTTTTTGTAGCCGAAAAGTTTTAAAATAACCCACAAAAAGTGGGCTTACGAAACGTAAGCCCAAAACCAAATAAGTCATGGGCCCGCTATATAAGTTTAAACAAACACCCCCTGTATGCAAATGTATATGTGTATGGGACTGAAAATGTGAATGTGGATTAGGAGAAATAGAGATCAAGCTCGCTGACATTGGGGGAAAAGTTATGTGCGGCGTTGATACCATTTGCGGTTTTGGCTGAGGTGTTGATTTTCAGCTTCTCGTCTTGTTTTAATGATCGAGGGAGGAAGGCAGCTAAACCGGCACAGACTTTTGATGACGTTAGACGGCTGGCTCTTAATTCGCCATGTTAGTTTATGTTTATTTCTTTTAGTAGGTTTTGATTGGTTTAGGATTTATTAATGTTGTTGAATTGTTTCAGTTACGGTTAATGAAGTGGAAGCGTTACGTGAATTGTTCAATAAGTTGAGCAGTTCGATTATAGACGATGGACTCATACACAAGGTATGTTTTCTCATTTGATTTTTACCAAATTTCGTGCATAATACTTGGTGTTACAAACATGATTACCGACTTGCATTCCAATAAAGTCTAATGACAATGCATAATACAGACCAATCAATGAACGTATGTAGAACACTAGAAGGATGCAAAATGAGTTAGCATGAAGCAACGTATATATTCCAATAATGAAACTATGTCTACGATGTTAATCGAGGCTAGGGAATACTTAATGGCATTGTCAACCATTAGATTCATTTGACTCTTGGGTGCCGTTTGGTTTATTATTAGGAATAGTTTTAGGTATGGGTTTGATTATAAGATGTCATGGGAATAGGTATGAGCTTAGATATTATATATGATATAATGGTTTGGTTTATTGGTTGGATTTGGGTTTTTAATTGTAAAAAATTGATAGATTGGGAATCAAATTCTAAACCCACCATGTAAGGTGGGTATGGGAAAACCCTTGTTTTAAGGTATCATTCCAACATTTAAAACCCATATCAACTAACCAAACACCCTCAATCAATCCCATTCCATTCCCCATTCCCAAAACCCTTAATCCAAACACACCTTTGAATATTACTCAGTCAGTAGACAAAGGCACGTATGTTCAGAACAGAGGAGTTGCCATGAGCAAGTATATACTTCCCTGTGCAGTAAACATTTTCGTGAGACTAAATCTGACTGCTGCATCGATATAGAATAGATATGTAGAAACAAGACCAGATTATTGTTGATGAAATACAATTTTTCAGTGTACTGTGTACATCAAGATAAATTTGATTTAGTGATACCGTATTCCTCATCTTTTCCTTGTTTTTTCTTTACAGGAAGAGCTCCAATTGGCTTTGCTCAATTCAGCCGGCGGAGAAAATCTTTTCTTGAACAGGGTAAATCCTTTATTAAGTTCCATGTTTCCATCTTAAGGCGGCTTTACATTAAAAGTTTGGATTGTAAATCGGTACCCTATTGACCTATTCTATTGACAATCAATCAAAGGCTTTGCCTTGCAAATAAACTCTGAAAGTAGAACAGTTTGTAGGTCACATGATGTAGTTTTGTACCTAAGCCAAGCTTAAGGAACATTCTCAGACAGAATTGCATATGCAATAAGTTTAAGGCAATGGTGGTGTTGAGGTCTTGAATTCGAGGAGTTTATTCTTGTATTGAGCATCTTTCATCCATTTGTAGGTTTTTGATCTATTTGATGAGAAGCAAAATGGCGTTATTGAATTCGAGGAGTTTATCCATGTATTGAGCATCTTCCATCCTTATGCCCCAATAGAACAAAAAATTGATTGTAAGTTCTAAGAACACAATCCACATGAATTAGTTTTGCAGGTGTCTTCATGGTATGGTACTGTCTTTTCTCATTTTTTTCCCATTTTATGCAGTTGCCTTCAGGTTATATGATTTGAGAAAAACCGGGTACATAGAACGGGAAGAAGTAAGTGGTTGATCTGTTTCCTATATTAACATCTGTCTCATATTCATTATCATTAATGGCGTCTTCTTATTATCAGGTTAAAGAAATGATTGTTGCCACTTTAAAGGAAACCGGGATGCGTCTTTCAGAAGAAATACTTGAAGAGATAATTGATAATGTAATACTTCTTAAGGTTGATTAATTCTTCTTTTTCTTTCAAGGTTAATAGGCATTCATCTTACTTGTGTTTTTGTGTGCTCAGACATTTGCAGATGCTGATGCGGACATGGATGGAAGAATCAACAAAGAAGAGTGGAGAGACTTTGTTATCCAGCGACCCCAACTCTTGAAGAACATGACCCTTCCATCTCTTAGGTACAATTTTCTTTTGACTGACATTGAGTCATCGGTTAAGACTTTTTTCGCTTATTAAGGTTTTGTTTTAGTTTTAAGATTTATATAGTCTTTTTGTCCATTTGTTAGGGATGTGACGACAGCCTTCCCAAGTTTTATATTCAACACAGGAGTAGATGATTGACTACAGAAGTTTCCTTTAATTTAACCGTGGATGCACCAATGGCATCTTTGGCCGTGATACTTATTAAATGGTCAGAGCTCACAGGTGTCAAATTTTGTGTTGGCGCTACGGATCCTCTTCTAGTGTCTGCATTCATCTATTTAAAAGGAACATATGTTTCTCGTCTTTTAAAAAGACAGAGATCTTCTAATGTTTGTATTCTTCTATCTTACAGGAACATATGTTTCTCTCGTCTTTAATTTAAAAGACAGTTCGTATATAGTTTATATTGTAAGCAGTAGCACGATATTATTGTTCTATCGAAATCATTCAAATTTGTTTTTTGACCATTCATGACAACACAATACATGACTCATGAGCTTAGGCTTAAAAGAAAGTAGAAACACATATTTCATTTCAACCTCTTCAATTTTTGAAATTTACAAGACCTGTTTCATGACGACAACAACAATTACATCAACTAGAAAGCCCGAAATTTTCACTTTTCACGACATACAACTTGAAGCAAATACGCAGAACCAAATGTACAATTCCAGATGTGTACAGTAATTACAAAGGCGGGACGGTCTTTGATCGGATAAATTGTTTGAGTAAGGCCTTTTCTTCATCAATTTTCTTCTTCTCTTGAGGATCATTTGTCTTTACTTTCCTTTTCTCCTCCAATATCCACTTGAAGAGCTCTATCTGCTGATCCACGGGGATTTGTTTCACTGGCTCCACGGTGGCAGGAGGCGATGTTGGTACATTGTTCACTGCAGCAGTTGAAATAGCAGTAGACGCAGGAGATGAAGTAACACCAGTTGCAGGCGCATCTCCCTCTGTTTTCTCCTCCTTTGTTCTCGTGAAAAGGTAAGCTATAAAACATTAAGAATGGCATTTTGTTAAAGGAAGTGAAAGAAAAACATTACTGTATTTATTTTGTTTAGATCTTATTAGTTATTGAATCATTCTTTATTTATAAAACTCGAAGGAAATGGACGAAAGATAAAGTGAATATAACTTTTTTGACAAATGTACATCCAGGGCTCCATAGCTTTGCTCTAAATCGGACATGTTGATAACTTGATATTCGAAATTAAATGAGCCTAAGTTTTTTTATTAAATCTGCACACTGCATATCGATATCCAGTTGATTTGGTCTAACTTGAATATTTGATCCCTTAAAAGCTGTTATAATGCGAGCTTCTTCTACTAATAAAAAATATCACGGATTTCCTAAATTAGTAATCCGTCATGTTTGGGATATCAAGGGTAAGATATTTATCATCTATCTTTTCCCTTGTTACTAACAAGTAGTCAGGATAGACAACGTTGCTTAAATGCCAAAAGAAGTTGCAGATATCATACTAGAGCCGAAAAGGAAGGTATAACCATAACATGATACGAACAACATATATCTGTGTTCTCTATCAAGTGACAATGAAATGAAATGAAAATCAAAAGCTAATAACAACCTTAGAACTAGATAACAAACTTTCCCAAATCTACAGCAGAATTGATTATTCTTCCATTGTAACACACGAAATATGAAACCAGGTATCCTAATTCCATTTTGAACCGGGTATAAACCCTTTACCAAAAAAAAAAAAAAAATCCATTTTGAACCTACATATAAAAAGTTACTATGTTTGCAAAACTAGCCAAGCAGTAATGTTTGTATTATAAAAGGGTTAGGTAAAAAAACTGCTTGTTTTAGAAAACGTAGCGTTTGTTTTTTCTGCTTGTTGCCAACAAGCTTTTAATCACGCTAACCGTGCCAAACAGACCCTAAAACAAGCATTGAAACTCGAACACTACTTTTAAGTCACTTTACACATTACTGCTTACAACTACTGCTAACAGCTATCGGACCATGGTTTTGACTAGTCACCTCTAGCCCCCAATATTTTCGTGTAGATAAAAGATTTGACCATCGTGTTTCCTAGCTGTACTGATCTCTTACGAGGATCAACTGATAATTTTGCTGAAAATTACACATACAACTGACTAACAGCTAGTAATAGTGTGCGTTCTTTGACAGCAATACAGTGGTTGTATGTTCAAGACTCAATTTCCGTTTAACATTCTTGGAACATGTGAAATTAAACTTCATTGTGAAGCTTATGTGAACCGTAATTCCTGACTTGCACTTCTGAACCGTATGTTTCATCGTTCAAAAACTTGTTGTTACAAAGTATGAGTTACTTCAATGCTTATCACTGTAAAAACAAGATGACTAATTCGCTTTAAGTGTTTACAATGTGTGACATTTTGAGGTTATAAAAGCTTTTTGAAGGGGGTGTTAGTTTTGGCTTATATAGCCGGCTTATGGCTTATGGGGTTTTGTGCTTATATTTCATAACCTCACTTTTTGTGGCTTATTTTGAAACTTGTGATATTATATAAACTTATCATGACATGATAAGTTTATATAAGCCAGAAAAATCTCAAAATAAGTCACAAAAAGTGAGGTTATGAAACATAAGCCGAAAACCAAATAAGTCATAAGGCGGCTATATAAGCCAAAACAAACACCCCCTAATATAATTTCAAAGTTATATCTTTCTAAACCACCACTATACGAACAAGACCCGGTTATTCCGGTCCGCGTCTTTGCCGGAATAACGGGTCTTGGGCGGATATAGGTTACAACTAGTACTAGTTTCCTAAATATCCTCATGTGCACTATGAAAGGTAAGTGTTTTTTTTACTGATATGTACCTCCGATGGAGAGATTGACGGCGAGGAGAAGAGGCCAGATGAACTTCGACCGGCTACCCTTTGGCGGCGGTGGTGGTGGTGGTGGGGCCGGAGAAGCAGATTCAGTAGCCATTGATGATGATGGTTGTTGTTGAGCTGTTTGTTTGTTACAAGTCACCACGATCGGTTTCTTCAACTGGCTTCTATGGAATAATTGAACATGAGTACGTACTTTAAAAAGAAGGAAGGGGTCTTTGTTTAGGCTTATATAATAGGCTTATTTTGTGTGTTTGACAAAAGTAGAATTGTGAGTCGAATATGTGAAGAGATGGTTGAAAACAAGAAGAATGAAATTGCATCGCCATCTTTCACATTTTTAAAGAAGATTAAAATCGAAGATTTCTAAAAAATAGGAAAGTTCATTCTCCTTCGCTAAACCGCTAATAAAAATCAAACGCTCATCAAGCCACCGCTCATCGCCCAAAAGCTTCACACCGCCCCGCCAAACATACACTTAATGTTTTTATAAGCTCACTTTTTATATCTTATTTTGAAACTTTTTTTACATATTTCGACTTATATAAGTCGAAAAGCTTCAAAATAAGCCATAAAAATGAGCTTACGAAACATAAGCTCAAAACCAAATAAGTCATAAGCCCGTTATTTAAGCCGAAACAAACACCATGAAAATGATATATGAACATTACCGATAATGTTTTTCTAGTTAAATTGTTCAAGTTCATTCTCTCACAATAAAAAAGAAAACTTGGTCTGTCAGTATACCTCACTCTTTTATTTGTAAAGAAATGTTACCGGTCATGTTTATACGAACGATCTCAATTCATCTTAGTTATTTAAGGGTTTCGCAGGAGACCTATGTGAAAGTGTAACTAATTTTTAGGCCTAAACCGACGTGTCAGTGATTTGATTTTTTGGTTTGTGAAGAATTATGTCTCCTTATTGTCACTAATAGAAGGCACCCACATATGATTAGGTGTGTCAATCAATGTTGTTAGAAAAAATAAAGATAATTATATATATCATGTTCCGTGAAATGTGCTGAAGTTGGAGTATTGAAAATTATGAGAGCTTAAGTTGTAGTTGTAACTTGTACTTACAGGCCAGGAAAGATCTCAAGAATGCGACGCCGCGTCTGCATCTGGTGATTATTTTGTGGTGAGCAAAGGTTTTTCATATATATATATGTCTTTCTAACAATAACTTTACATATTTTTCCGTTAATCTACGTGTTTTAATTTATTACATTTTTAAAAATATATGTACGAATGTCAAGAATTTCATGCCGCATTGCGGGGTACCCTTCTAGTCAATAATAAAACCAACTCAAGAATATCATTGCTTGCCACAATTAACAACCACAACCTGCTATAATCTACGTAAATACAACTTAAAATATGAAACTTTAAATAAAATACTAAAAGTGAAAGCGTAAAAGCAACAAAAATACAATTTAAAACTATAAAAATGAAACCAAAATATTAAAAGCAAATAATACATTTCTGGATACAACATTAAATTCTGACGACGACAAAAATCGTTTCAACAAATGCAACGGCAGATTCCGGCGAGGAGTGGATCTAAAAAAACCCAAAAATATTATAACAACTCTTATCTATAATAAAAATAAATCTTGAAAACTTGCAAAATATATAGATCTATAAGAAAAAAAAAACTCGTAAAATCATTCAAAACACTAGAATGTTATAACAACCACATATTTAGTTGTGGTAGGTCTCGGCAAGATAGAAGCGACGACAACAAATATTTTTGGCGAGCCAAGAATGAAACAGCGACTGAAGCGCAATCGTGATAAAAAAAATGCCAAAGTATTATAAATTGTCAGATGTACAAATAAAATCAAAAAGAAAACCTTCGAGACTTAATTAATATACATAGATGTATTATAAAACTCAAAAATACCTTAATAATTGAAAAAGCCTTATGATGGTCTTGGCTTTGTAGTGATGGGGCTTTCTGTGGCGATGTGGGTTTCTGTGGTGAGGTTCGTTTGGTAGAGTGGTGCGGTGGTGGAGGGGTCTTGTTGTAGAATGGTGGAGGGGTCCGGTGGTGGCGACAATTACGGTGGTGACGAAAGTAAGTGAGCTGAGAGAGAACCTCACAATGGGTTGTGTGTTTTTTATGTGTTTGGTGTGTGATAGGCTTATGTGCAGTATGTATACCTAAGGTTAGGGCAAGACTCAATTTATAAGGGTTGTTACTAGGGCTGAGCATGGAAGGTTCAAAACCGAACCGGACCGACAAAATCGACTGACCCGACAAAAACCGAACCGACCCGACAACCTTTCGGTTCGGTTTCGGTTTTTAATTTCGGTTTCGGTTCGGTTCGGTCCGACCCAAACCGACAAAAACATGCACAACACACGTAAACGGACGAACCGACGGACCCGACATTAATCGAACCGAACCGACCATATTCGGTTCGGTTTCGATTAGGTTTTATAGTTTTCGGTTTTGTCGGTTCGGTTCGGTTTTAGACCGACAATTTCCCCCTAAGTTACAAGACACATGAATATTGGAGTATGTTATGAGTATGTCAATTTGAGACATTGAGTTTTTTTTTTTTTTTTTTAACTTATAATTATTTGTATGCTGAATTTTTATGCTTAGCAAAAGTAACTTATTTTTTTATAAAAATGTTTTTGGTCTTACAAATTTTAAGATTACTATATTTAGAATGTCCTAAACTCTTTATAAAGGACTATAGATATAGATAAATTTGTTATTGTAGCTCGAGCAAATGGTATTTATGTTAATGAACACCTATAAAAGCTTATGCTCCATTAAAAGTTACCTTCAACGAGCTTCTTTTATAAGCTTTTAGTTAGATTAAAAGCTGTAAAACGTTTGTGTCAAACAAAACTTGTTTTAAAGACTACCTTATTTGAAAAACTCAAACTTCTATAAATTCTCATTATTAGAGGATTGATATGACAGAAACTCTAATATTCAGAAGTTTTGCACCAAACATAAGCACGATAAGGTGACATTATTTAATAAAAAAGACCCGTTGAGATTATAGATATGTAAATGAATAATGTTTTTTTTATGTTCAAATTATTCAAGAAATACAAGTCTTAGATTTGAATATATGTGATCTTTTTCATCATCATCCCAAAAAATGTTTAGCAAAGAATATATGAGCTTGTATGTTGTTGTAACAACATTAGGATGTGAAACCAATATGTCACATTGCTTAATTTGGATTTAAAGTGCTCATGAGTTAGACATATTCTGTGTTGTTTTTTGACTCGTCTATTAACATCTTTTTTTTGAACTTATTTGTTTATTTGGATTTTTAGTGCTCATGTTGTTTAATTCATGATTTGGATATAAAAGTGCTTATGTGCATTTAACTTATTTTAGAGCACCAGTGCTCATGAGTCATAGGGCTCGTTTTATAACAAAAAATAATATTATTTTAGTATTTTTCCTCTATAACTCAAAGTCTGTAACATAACCTAAAAAACACCCTCATTCGTTCACTCAAATTATGAGACGCACCTTAGCCCACACTTTAACCTAATAAAATAAAGAGTTAATTGCATTTTTGGTCCCTGTGGTTTGGCCAAATTGCAGATTTAGTCCCCAAAACTTTGAAAGTGCACCAGAGGTCCTTATTTTCAAGTTTTGGTTGCATGTTTGGTCCCTGGCCAAACTTAAATGACTAAAATACCCTAGTCTTCTTCCCCTTTAATTTTCTGATTATTTTTTCTTTTTATTTATTCATCCAATAATACATTAAAAGTAAAATCCCTACCCATATTCCCAGATCCCACGCACGCCTACCCTCTTCCCCATCTCTCCCTTTCACGCTCTTCTTTTTCTGCTTCCCCAAGATCACCATTTTCCCAGGTAACTATTCTCTTTTTGATAATAATCCATCTCCACTATCTTCCATGGCGAGGCAGAACCAAAATGGTCATAGGGTTGTTTTATTTTGTTTTCCTTCACCATCCCCAACGCCTCACGACTCTGACCTTTTGACCTAGTATCTAATAACCTCAGCATCACAAGTACTCATGGGTCACCATCATTTGGTCAACAAAACGCGTGATACATGCTTAGAGATTGAAGAATGAAAGTGATCTTGCTCGAAGAGGAATTATCAAACCCCATGGCCAAAAGGTTGTCAAGAACATCCATATTTAACTCTATAAAAGCCAATTGAAGGCAAGAATGTCTTAATTTACACCTCAAGCATTATAAAAATTAGGGTTTCAAAAGTTAGGGTTTTCAAATTGAGTTGGGGTTTTGAAATTCGAGGTCATAGGGTGAGTTCAACATCAAATTGTTCCGTGAAGGCGGATCGTGATTGCTCGTGTGGAGTCTTTCATCCAATCGAAACTTGTCCCCTTTGTAGTAAAGTGAATCAAGAACGGTTTAATGTTTTCGAAATTAGGAAATCGGTTTTGTGATTTTGGTCATGGATTATTGAGTTGGTTTTAAGAGTGAATCAAGAATGGTTTAATGTTTATACCGATCGACAATAAAAGTTTTTATTGATTGTTGAAAAGCTAATCTTGCGTGGTATACTTCTTTTAAAAACCGATTGGCGTCAATTATGTTGATGAATTTGTGTTTGATATTGTAGACACGAGGTTGTAGTTTTGGGATATGAATTTGTGTTTGATATTATATGGGTTCTTGTATATGTTCTTGTTATTGGATGAATAAATAAAAAGGAAAAATAATCAGAAAATTAAAGGGGAAGAAGACAAGGGTATTTTAGTCATTTAAGTTTGGCCAGGGACCAAAAATGCAACCAAAACTTGAAAATGGGGACCTCTGGTGCACTTTCAAAGTTTTGGGGACCAAACCTGCAATTTGGCCAAACCACAGGGACCAAACATGAAATTTAATCTAACATAAAAATAAATAAATAAATAAAATAAAAAAAGTTCCCGTAACTCAGCCGGTAAACTTGGCGCAAGGCGTTATAACTCAATGAAGGTTGTCGTATCAAGCTATAGGGCTGAGTTATAATGCTGTAATTTGCTTTATAACTTGTCATATCGAGTGTTAATTGATTTGGATTTATGATAGAAAATATACATAGAAAAGAAGTGAAAATAAAGTTGTAGTTTGTGTTCTCATTTTCGAAAGAAAAGAATGACAAAAGAAAAGGAACAAAAGCTAATTCCTTTCTCATTTTTTCTCGTGAGTACAAAGACAGGATGGACCTTGATCAAATGAATTGTGTGAGAAAATTTTTTTCTTCGTCGATTTACTTTTTCTCTAGAGTACCTTTTGTATCCACTTCCCATTTATCCAACAATATCGATTTCATATACTCCGATTGATAATGAGGGATCGGTTACTTTTGCTTTGAGATGATATGAGACGATGTTGATGCATGACCCATAGAACAAGTTGAGAGCTTGAAATGGTCATTGATGTAAGAGTATACTTACTTGGTGTCTTGTTATGTCGCCGAGGCTCGCAAGCCTTGTCAATCTTTATATAAAAGGCTAGAGCTCAAGTTGGACAACTAAATGAGGCTCACACACGCACTCATTTAAGCTCAACACGTTCAAGCTTTTACCGAGCTAATAATAAGCTTTTCACTACTATTAGATACAAATTACAATGTCTTAGAAATCAAAATATCGCAAAAAATCAATTTTTTTTAATGAAACAAAATTGATTTCCTACAATATTCTAGTTAATAAAACATTATAACTATTAATTGCAACCACAAAATCAATGACTATTGTTGAAGCCAAGAATTATGTGTTTCATGGATTATTTGGCATCTCATTTTATAATAATCTCCACCTTGGTCATTTGGTTTATGAGGGCAATGGGATGCAAATACGGGTACTCTACACTAGTGATAAAAGTGAACCAACATTGTTTGAATAGAAAACTTAGGCTTGGCACAATGACCCTTCTCTCCAAAACCTTGATCGACGACCGATGGTGACCTTTTGGTTATAACTATTAATTGCAACCACAAAATCAATGACTATTGTTGAAGCCAAGAATTATGTGTTTCATGGATTATTTGGCATCTCATTTAACAATAATCTCCACCCGGTCATTTGGTTTATGAGGGCAATGTGGGATGCAAATACGGTACTCTACACTAGTGAAAAAAAGTGAACCAACATTGTTTGAATAGAAAACTTAGGCTTGGCACAGTCGACCCTTCTCTCCAAAACCTTGATCGACGACCGATGGTGACCTTTTGGCCACAGTGGTGATGATCGAGCAAAATATCGGTCGACTGATTTCAAGGACCGATCAACTATGCCCAGCCTTACAAGCGTTTGAGTGACTCATTGGCTAGAGAAGTAGATTGGGTAGCCATTGATGATGATGATGGAGCCTTTCGTTTGAGGTTTCGACATCTTTATAGATGTTGTCTTTAGTTGTTAGAAATATTTGTTACGGAAACTTTATACTATATATTTAACCAATAATTCTTCGTTTAAAACAATGAATTTCAAAAAAATTAAATGAAACTTTTGAGTATATATATATATATATATATATATATATATAGAGAGTTAGGATCAAATAAGAAGATTACTTAAAATAAGAATGAATAAGAAAAACTATAACCGCAAATCCGAGATGCAACAACCTAAATTAGATGCATCCCTATAATCTTAGATGCATCATAACGCACCATAGTGTGTTTTCTAGCTTTTAATAATAAGCATATACGTATATTAGATGCATTTCATGATTTCTCTTGTTTTTTTGTTCCTCTGCACGTGCTGAAATCATGAAAATCAATTTGCACCATCTATACATCAAATTAACTTTCGAAACTCAAGATGTTGCATCTATATGAATAGAAATGCATCTAATGCAAGTCGTTGCATCTCAAATGCGTGGTTTTGGTCACTTCTCACCACTTCTTATTTTAATGTACTTCTCATGGATCTCTACTATATATATATATATATATATATATATATATATATATATATATATATATATATATATATATATATAGAGAGAGAGAGAGAGAGAGTTATGATCAAATAAGAAGAATAATAAAAATAAGAATGATAGGAAAGAACCACAACCACTCATTCTACATGCACCTACAAAATGGATGCATCTTCATTCAAATTTTCCTCCCATATTAAAATGTGTGGCTAGAATTACTACTTACCCTTCTTATTTTAATTATTCTTCTTATTGGATCCTTCCTATATATATATATATATATATATATATATATATATATATATATATATATATATATATTTTCGATCTCACTTATTCAAAGAAGGTTTCCTTTTTCCTTAATATAAATGTCGAGTAAATTGCATTTTGGTCCTTAAGGTATGGTCAATTGCGATCGTCCTTAACGTTCGAAAGTGCAAAGATAGTTCCCATTTTGAAGGTTTTACGCATGTTTGGTCCCTAATCTGTAATTTAAGGACCAAACATGCAAACTTCAAACTTTTAGGACCAAATTTGCAATTTAGGACCAAACATGTAACAAAACATTCAAATGGGACTCATTGCTGACTTTCAAAATATTAGGACGAAACCCGCAATTTGGCCATATCTTAGGGTCTAAAATGCAATTTACTCAAAATATAATACATCTTTGAAAACATTTTATAGTCGAGTCGATTTAGGTTGAGATGAGCTAGAACTTCTTCAATCGAACTTATGATTAGAAAGTAGAACATATACCATTTCCGCATTGTTGAATGACGATAATAACAATTACATAAACTTGAAATCCTGAACGATCCATTTTGCACAAGTTATACAACATCAAACAAATACGAAAACCACATTATAAACAAATGTACATTGCCAAATTACAATACAATGATTACAAAGATGCGATGGACTTTGTTTCGATGAAGTGTTTGAGTAAAGCTTTTTATTCATTAATTTTCTTTTTCTCTTGGGGATCTTTTGTTTTCACTTTCCTTTTTTCCTCCAATATCCATTTGAAGAGCTCTATCTGCCGATTAATGAGGATTCGTTTCACTGGCTCTGTGACGGCAGGAGGCGATGTTGATGCATGGCCCTGTTGAATATTTATTAAGTTCTAAAATGCTAAACTTATGTATTTTAAGACTATTTCATTTGTTTATAAATATTAAGACATATGCAGCCTTGATCCTTTATGATCAAATGACTGCAGCCTTAGGTAAATGTGGCTAGAGCCACTTAGACATAATATTGGCCATGCTTTTGGTCGTTTATACAGTTATTGAAAAGGGCAGTTACAATGACAGTTAAGGTTGTTAAAAGACATAACTGCCTTATCCATGAAACAACACAACCTTTGGTCATACCCTTTCAAAACATATATATAGGACATGTAATTCTTGTTTGTAATTATCAAATACAGTTTACTTTTCATGTTTTAAAATTCCCTCCTTTATTCCTTATCTGCACAAATACTTTGCACACAATATCTATACAAACACTGCACACAAATTCCTTTTTCATTTCACTGCACACAATGGCATTCAATCACAGATATAATGATATCAAATGGCCAAGAAGCACATATCTTTCCGGGGGATCTATTGGCCATTACAATAAGTGGCATCCGAGCAAAAACACTGGGAGAACCCTGCCAACAAGATTCCAAAGAGACTTTATTGCAAGACAGATACAAAGGGAGAGCAGCACTAGATTTGGGAGATGCATGAGACAATTATCACATGAATGCAAAGCCATGCTTAAGAAGAAGATGTTGGACATTGAAGCCTATAACCAGGCCTTGCCAAAACCACAATCCAATACAGAGAAGCATAGAAGGTACATATGCTTTGGGTGTGGTGTGAGAGGTCATATCTCCGCCAACTGTCTAAACAAGGAAGAGAACAAGCATGTTGCAGAACCAAAGGAGTAGACAGAAGATTCAGATGTTCAGATTACTTACCCAGAGTATATACACTTTTCCACAGATTTCATGGTGGAAAGTACTGATGAAGAGGGGTGGGACAAAATCTGGTACATCAGCAATAGGTTGGATAAACATGTGTGTTCAAACTTGAACCTATATGCCAAGATCAAAGAAAAATTTTCTGTTGAAAAGATGCATGAACAACATAAACTGATGTTTATCCATGGGGTAGGAGAAGTGCAAATTCGAATTGGGTCTGATATCCTCATCATTCTTGGTGTGTACTACACACCAAATGTTTCTCTAAACATCTTATCAGCCAAACAATTGGAATTGCAAGGATTGGAACTTACATTCAAGGGCAACAAGTGCAGACCCATACCCATGTTCAAGCACCCACAGGATTGCTGTTTTGATCCAAACAAAATGAAAAAGAAAAACAAGTATATGGAAGATTTCTATAAACTACTTGCGTAAAGTTCCTTGAAGAAAGAAGAGGAGGATCGATAAACACCATCCCAAACAGGATGAATTCATCCATGTTAAAGGTGTAAACTATCCTGTTAACATTTCCTCTTTTAATAATCTTGTTTCATTTCTTGACTTAATTCAAATAGATGTACTAATAAGCCAAGAATGGGATAAGTTTAGAAATGCTTTTGATAATGCATACATATGGTTTTATACTGTCCACTTGAATAGGGATATACCAGGCCCTATTCCACCAAAAATAAAAGATAGAGAGATCCACTTGATGGATCTCTATAAACTTGTTGACACATTTGGGATACCTAAGTGTAGTCTTTACACAAGAGTTTGATTTTATTGCGAAATACTTGGCCTTGAAAAGAAAATGGCCATGAGATTAAAACATGTTACAACCATTTTTGGATGTCTTTAAGTCTTATTATAGCACTGCAAGGGCCTCAAGGATCAAATGTAATGACTTGTTTCAGGGAGCATAGAGAAATGCATTGGAAGGATTCCAAAAGGAGAGCCCAAGAACAAGCAGAAAGACACAAGGTTGGAACATTTTGGTGTGATGCTGGAAGATCTCAACTGCAATGAAGGATCAAGCAACAATTTTTATGAAGAAGAAGGGACAGGAAGCTCCAAGATTTGTGGAGACTATGACTGTGATGATTTCACAATCATCATTTGATTAAACCAGGAGCTACAACATTTTATCCTTAGGGACGAATGTTGAATATTTATTAAGTTCTAAAATGTTGAACTTATGTATTTTAAGACTATTTCATTTGTTTGTAAATATTAAGACATATGCAACTTTGATCCTTTATGATCAAATGACTGCACTTTAGGTAAATGTGGCTAGAGCCACTTAGACATAATATTGGCCATGCTTTTGGTCGTTTATACAATTATTGAAAAGGCGATTACAATGACAAGTTAAGGTTGTTAAAAGGCATAACCGCTTTATCCATGAAACAACACAACCTTTGGTCATACCCTTTCAAAACATATATATAGGACATGTAATTCTCGTTTGTAATTATCAAATACAGTTTACTTTGCACACAATATCTATACAAACACTGCACACAAATTCCTTTTTCTTTCACCGCACACAATGACATTCAATCACAGATATAATGATATCAAATGGCCAAGAAGCACATATCTTTCTAGGGGATTTGTTGGCCATTACAATAGGCTCACTAAAGTAATTGCGTAACTCAAATGAAACTCGGCTCGTTAAGTACACTATGTTCGTGCTCGTTTATACATAGTTATATCGCTTATGCTCGCGAGCCTTGTCAATCTTTACATATAAAGCTCAGGCTCGAGCTGGACATTAGATGAGGCTCACGCTCAGACTCGTTAAGACTCGGCTTGTTCGTGCTTTTTACCGATCCGATCCAATCCTAAGCTTTTCACTAATATTAGATACAAATTACAATGTTTTAAAAATCAAATCATCACAAATCATCAATTTTTTTGAAAAAATTAAAATTGATACTCTGTGATGTATTTGATCAATAAATATTATATATAGTAATTGCAACCAAAAAATAAACGATAACAATGACTTTGATAAGAAGTCAAGAAATATGTGTTTCATGATTTGTTTGGCATCTCATTCTATAATCATCTCCACCTTGGTCCATTTGGTTTATGAGGCAGTGTGGGATGCAAATACCCTTACTCTACGGTCTACACTACTGAAAACAAACTGAACCAATATTGTTCGAATAGAAAACTTACAAATCCATAAAGCAATTTAAACTAGATCACACAGATGAGGCAGTTTATAATAAGTTATGAACTTGATCACTAGGCATAAAATCTACACACATTGCTACATAAGCATTTAAACAACATTTCTTTTATACCATTTTTAATCTCAATTTACAGCGTCATTGTAAAAACTAATGAAATCAAAGCAACTAACTAATTAATTCACTCAGCTAACCATGACCCCAGCGAAGTTAAGTCAAGCCAAACTCAATATATCGAGTCGGTCAATATTTACCTCGAACAGTTCGAGTCGGGCCAAGCTCCAAATGTAGCGGTTAAGAAACCAAACTTGAGTTTGAAACTAAAGATTAACCACACTAGAGTTTGAAAATAAAGGCTCAATTGAGCGTGCTTGAAGTAATAAACGCTGGCCGAAACTCAAGACCACATATGATGAGGCCAGACATAGTTCTTTCATGACTTGTAAACTTCATATGGATAGAAAGAGAGTCATCCTTGAAATTATGAGTCGAGTTAAATTTCCACACTTGAATCTCCATCCATCCATCTTCCCTTTGTTTTGGCACCCGTGTAATATCATTTATATTCAGTGGGCTTGGGGTAATAAAATAGAAAAATTCAGCCTCTTCGTTTACTTGGTGGAGTAGATGCCGTACCTTCACAGGATTATGAAGCCCCTGACATTCTTCTGAAAGCATGAATACAAGATAACACGTGTATTCTGTATCGGCTGACAACATTTGACTTCTAATCGTGCAACTAATATAGAATACTTGTTGCGGCAAAAGCTCAATCACCTCTTGAAATCTGCATGTACGATATATATTATGATTACATAGAAGAATCAATGTAAAGTTTTAAGACACAAATAGACAACTCCAAAATGTGATACTTTTGTCAACCTACCATTTATACACGAATCTACAGTATTTTACTAGACAATAAAGAAGATTGGCCTTAAATTAACAAATCTAGTTTTTCTTTTTCTTTTTTTTTTTCTTTTTTCTTTTTTTTTTTTTTTTTTTTTTTTTTTTTTGTAAAGCATTTTCAAATATTTGGATAAGATTAGATGTGCACATTGTGAATTTACAATTAGGAAAGTTTACTGCTCAAAGGAAAACATGCCAAGTCTAGTTCAAAAAAGCAAACCTTGACTGGGATGATGGCTTTGAACTAAAGAGATCCACATTAGAAAATTTGTATAGAGTTGCCTTTGCCGAAACCACAAGAAGTTTCTTCCCGTTTACTTCACCCAACCAAAACAACTCATCGTAGTTTCTGTGTGTCTCAAATATTTCTTCAAAGTTAGTTGGCAATTGTTGCACGCGATCCACATTAAAGTTTGATTCCAAGACTTGTTGGACACCCCTCAACTTTCTGATTTCTTCATGTTTCACCTGTGTACAATCATGTTAAATATGCAGCATAGACATGATTTTTAGAAAAATACAAAATTTTATAGAATGGAGCAAAGGGATATTTCTAAACTCACTTTGTCAATGGCTAGAAATTCCATGCCTTCGACATAAATCGCACCATCTCCACTATATAACGATGAAAAGCTCTCTATTAGATATGTAAACATGACATCTTCGTTCTGATTTAAGAATCTGTGCAACTCGATCATCATCCACTCTTCGTCTCTCTGTTTTGCAAAATATGCATGTAGATTTTCGGAGCCCACTCTATACTTTAGATTAACATACATCGGCTTAGTTGAAACTTTTCTTGAATCACAGAGTTTGAAGAGTAAATAGACCCCATAAACAACATTCGGAGATAATAATCGAGTATCTGTCTTAATTTCGATGTTCAAATTGGAAACATCTGACATCTCCACTACTGATTCAAATCTGCACATATTATAAATATTCAAGTCCCAGTCAGTCATAACCATTATTCCCCCGGATGTACACTTCTACTTTAGAATTTAGTATTTCTTTAAACCAAGATAAGTGAGAATACGATTCATTTGGGAATTGGGACAAGATTTAAATTTAAAATTAAAACTTATTGTATCAATAAAATATAAAATTAACTATGTCTTAAAATAGACAAGCAAGATGCTAGCCAAATTTTTGTTTCATGACCGTGCAAACACAGGGACCAAAACAATGCATACCTCATCCACGTTTTGAAAAAAAAAAACTAAATACAGAATCAAGCAACAGAGTACACATATCGACTAGAAGCAACATGTAAATATCATACATAACACCCATTCCAAATGTGAGACTATTAGAATTAGTTAAGAAGACTCTAAAATCTTATATATGAGTTCCTAAAATGCATACTTTAAAGTAGCTCTACTCATGTTATTCACCTTTTAATTAGTATCATATAAGAAGAACATTCATTTAAGCTAACATAAAATACAATCTTTTTTCAAAATGGGCACCGTGTAACCCAATTCCTATTAAAAATATAATTTTGTCTAAGATTGAATTTCCATTCCTTTTGATGAGCGAAAAAGTACATGTCATGCAACCTTAAGCTTGATCATTCTTACCTAATTATTACCTAATTATCAAGGTTCAACGTATAAATAAACTAAAGCTTGAAGAGACTTTAGAGTTGATATATAAAGATATAAGATGTTGTAGGACTGAACCTGTACAAGTTACAAAGCATCTACTATTTACTGTTCTTCGAGTTTAACAAACAATTTTGTATTATATCTGTTTATGAAACTCAGTTGTTTATATTTCTTTTTCTAAAAGTTGTTGATCATATTAGATTGTAGATTAGAGTATAAATTTACGCATCTAACAACAATGCAGAGAGAATAACCTTGATTCTGGAAGAGCTTTCCACTCATGTGGACAGCTGTTTTTATAGGAAAACGTTGTCGCAGAAACCATTGCGTTTCTTTCTCCAATACCATCGAATAACAACAACTGTTATGCGACAAAAAAAAAAAAAAAAAAAAGGTTAGACTCAATGTTATGATATGTGAATGCTTGCGTGATTTTGATTCATCCCTAATAAACTAAAGGATACATAGAACAGAGGATGCACAAAAATATATCTGAGATATGCAATGAACTGATTACCACTTTGTCCTGTTGAAGAAGGATTCCTTTAAAAAAGATGTTGTAAAGATCCTCTTTCTTGATGGTAGAATAATCTTCAGGGCACTTTGACATCTCGATTATTTCTTTGTAGTCTTTAGGCAATTTCGACTCCCATATCTCATAATCCTCCTGTACATTAATCAAACAATTAATAAGCTCATATTTCATGCATTTACATTTCTATCGTTGAAGAAACAACTAAAGACCTTCTACTAAACATTGACAGCACAATTTTTTTCTGGATCATGGAAACTTGTTGTCTTTTCGTTTTGACATTTGATTTATTTTTTGTTGAGTGATAAAAAAGACTGTGTTATTAAGATATATGTTTATTTATCATGTTTTATGGTTCAACGGAAAACAAACTTATTTGAATATCCATAAATATAGTTTTAGATCTGTATGTGAAAGAAATGGTAGCTAGTATTGAAATAATAATAATAATAATAATAATAATAATAATAATAATAATAATAATAATAATAAAAAAAAAAAAAACAAAACTTACTTGGAATTCCAAGGCTTTCTTAAGTTGTATTATCACTTCACCTGCTGTTGGCGTCTTTCTCTCCTGTGATGTAAGCATTGAAGGGCAATGCTTGTAAATGTAGTATATGACTGTGGCACAATTTGTTCTTTGATACCCTCAAACACTAACTTATCAAGTTTTCTGACATGATAGTGATGTTTAGCCAAAAAGGGTAAATAAAGATACTCATCGTCTAGTTCTGTGGACGATAATTTCCCACACAATATGTCAAATAAAACTGCACCCAGTGAAAATATATCAGATTCTTTAGTTAAGAAGCCTGTTTTCGAGTGTAGTGGATCACGATAGCCAATTGTGCCTGTAACATTATCGATGACATAGTCCGCATCCTGATTTGTTGGACAAACGAAAGAAAGCCCAAAATCAGTAATTTTTGCTTTCCAATCATCAAGCAGTAGTATGTTGCTGCTTTTGATGTCCCTATGTATCACCATTTCTGGACTCGAACCCTTTCCATGAAGGAACTCCAACCCGATTGCAATATCGATGCATATTTTTAGCCGCATTACCCACGTAAGACTATTATCTTTCAAGTACTTATCAAGACTTCCTCTTGATGCGTACTCGTAAACAATAACTTTCTCATCCTCTTCATCACAGTAGCCTACAAGACCAATGACATTTTCATGTTTATACTCCATAAGGATTTCCAGTTCTGTCATAAATTCAGCTTCTCCTTCAGCAGATTTCCTATCCAAGCGCTTTGCAGCAAAGATGTTATGTCCATGAGTGTGAGTAGCTACTCCTTTATATACTTTCCCAAAATCTCCTTGTCCAATGATATTGTCTTGGCTGAAGTTTTGTGTCGCCAACTTTATGTCTTT
The DNA here is from genome assembly GCA_022545495.1 of Chrysanthemum lavandulifolium. Lineage (NCBI taxonomy): Eukaryota > Viridiplantae > Streptophyta > Magnoliopsida > Asterales > Asteraceae > Chrysanthemum > Chrysanthemum lavandulifolium. Next base: position 277,240,239 of record CM040244.1, read on the forward strand.
AAGTGACAGCTTGAGGCCGTCTTTGTGGTTCTCCTGTGAATCATCAGACAGTCAGTCGATGTAGTAATTCAAAAACAATCTGAAACTACTTGCCATACATGATTCTGATAATTTTTTTCAGTCTCCAAGTTCATGTCAAAATTATGGTTGCAAATCAAGGTTGGTTAGTTGTTGCAATTTTTACACTAAAGAAAAATATATTTATACATGGAAGAAATAAGTGAGGAGGTTTACCGACAACTCATTAGCAAGTTATAAATTTAAATTATTAAGATCAAAACAATAAATCCCAAAACTTAACTAATAAGAAAAACTTAAACAATAAGATCTTAATTGAGTACCAAAGGCTTGTGTCCAAATGGTACCTCATGTGTGAGAATGTTCCCCAACCAAACGGTTGCGGGTGAGTTATGCTTAGGACATCGTGAAATTGATTTGTTGTATATAGTGAGATGGTTAGATGCAGTTAAAAAAAAGAAAAAAAAAAAGAAAAGAAAGATATAATAATGAGTAACAGTTTGAGAAAATGTTGTTTACACAAAGTATAATGTATGATATGTCACATTTTACTATCAAGAATATGAAGAAATTAATAAGTTGTCTTTTAAATTATTTACTTACCTGAGAGTTTAACGCTTTTTTGAGTTCTTGGATGACAACTTCTATTGTTGGACGTTGCGCTTGAGTTTCTGCGACACATCGGAATGCGATCTCTAAAAAGATGTCCAAAGACTCTTTATTGGGCCCTTTACTTAAAGAAAAGACATGTTCATCTGTCTCCTCCTTTATCTTGTGATCAACAATTTCCATTATTGTTCCCTTTTCAATACGATCTCTTGCAATGGGTGCAATTCCCCTGTCATTCACCTTGGTGTATACAGAATCATAGGCCAAACTCCCAGTCAAGATCTCAAGCAACACTACTCCAAACGAGTAAATGTCTGATTTCTTATTTAATCTACCATCCTTCTGATATTCTGGATCCAAATACGTATATGTACCTGCAATCTTATTGGTATAGATAGTGCTGGCCACTTGATCTGCTGGGTGGAATTTGGAGAGCCCAAAATCCGCAATCTTTGCCTTCCAATTATCTCCCAATAGAATATTATCGCTTTTGATGTCACGATGTATCATCTTTTGTTTGCCATGATCTGTGTTGTTGTGAATGTAATTCAAACCATGTGCAATATCAAGACACATCTTTATACGTTGCACCCAAGTAAGATTAGTCATTTTATCACTACTTCCCAAATAGCCATCAAGACTTCCTTTAGAGGCATGCTCATAAACCAGGATCATTGCACCTTTACCTTCGTAACAAAAGCCAAGAAGAGAGATTATATTCTCATGCTTACAAGTAGTTAGAGTTTCAATTTCTGCAATGAACCCTTGTTCTCCTTCTTGACTTTGAATGCGCTTTATGGCTACCGTGCTTCGTTTTTTTTGTAAATCGCATTTATCCACCCCTTCTATCAACGAGGAATTACTGCTATCGAAATGTTCAAGATCTGCTTTGTATACTTTACCGAATCCGCCTTCCCCAATGCAATGTGCTTCGTCGAAATTCTCGGTAGCCTCCTTTATAACATCTAGTCCAATCTTCAAGTGTTCAAAATTCTTCTCCTGCATCATTATGGAGTCATGCATCACCTCATTAATGCTAGTAAATATGAAAACGTTCAAAAGCAATTGTTGATTTGTTTCAAGTTAACTAGTAGGAAAATGATTTCATTCCTAAAATGAAGATTTCTTGTCTTTTAATAAATTATTCCACCCTTTTGAAGGTTTTTATCTTTATGTTGTTACTGGTTTCCTTCTTGGGTGTCTTTTGTAAAATTGTTATGTGAAATTAGGAAAAGAATAATTATACCCAATAAAATATTGTTGACTTTAGAAAACCCTCAGCTTTTGGGTATTACATCATTACTTTCTTAAGAGTTACATCCTTGAAAAGATCTTCTCTATGCGTTCAGAATGAACCGACTCTAAAAATTTTATGTAAAAAACTATTTCATACTTTCATATTCACCACATACATTACAAAATTTTAGTTTTATATAATACTTTTAATATTATATTCTATGAAATATAATATACAAATTGTAAAATCAAAATTACTTGCATATAGTTTTTTTTGTTTTACATTATTACTCATCTTTTTGAACAAAAAAATCGTATAATGAGGATATAATGGTTATATGTTAAACTAGAAAACAACACTCAATATTTTAAGGAAATTAATTACCTTCAAACGATTGGATGATGTACTGTCAACTGGATTTTCATGTTTCCTCTGGAGTTGCAAAGCTTTCTCAAGTCTAGTGACAACCTGATCTATATGCGGACGCTTTGCTCGTTCCTCTTGTATGCAGTAAAATGCTGTCTCTGAGAAGATTTTGTATGCTTCAGGGTCCATCTGTTCTCGTAAATGTGGATCAATCATATCATCTAAATGAGATTTGTCCAGTTGACTTAATAACCCTTCTCCCAATTCTTCATCTGGAAGAACTGCACTCCTTCCACACAAGACTTCGAATAATACAACACCGAACGAATACACATCTGACTTGTGGGTCACACCCCCAGTACTTTTATACTTTGGGTCTAGGTATACATTCTTAACGACATCACGAGTAAGAAGAAGACGCTGCCTCCGAGCTATTGTATTTTTCAACGAAAGCTCAAAACCAGATAACTTGGGTTCCCATTTGTCATCTAGTAGAATTTTCGAGCTCTTGATGTTGCAATGTATGACACTAAAATCACGTCCTACAGCGTAATGGATGTAACTCAATGCATTTGCAACACCAACACAAATCTTCAACCTCTGCATCCATTTGAGGGTCTGGTCCTTTAGATATCTGTCTAGACTTCCGTTAGCCTCCTTCTTGTATATGATAAACTTACTGATCTCGTCCTCATAAAACCCAATAAAAGACACCAGATTCTTATGTTTGAGACTAGAAATCATTGAAATCTCTGTCCAAAATGTTTTTCTCTTATCATCTATAGATTTAGAAGAGGACCACTTCACAATAATATCGATGAACTGTTTGGAACGCAAGAGACGGCCTTTGTAAATCTTTCCAAACCCAAAATTTTTAATGACATTTTCATGAACACAACTGTCAAGTACGGATTTTATTTCTTCAAGGCTGAGGCGTGAATGAGAAAGATCTTTGAGGGAAGACATTGTCTTTTTGCTGGTATGGGATTCAACGCCTCTGAAGACGGAGGTCACTGAGCCCTATATGTATCAAACAAGACACCATTACCATTTGTGCAAATTCACAGGGTGAAACAATAAATTGTGGTAAATTACTCAATTGTAAAAATTTATCAAAGAACAGAAAATGTTGGGAAATACTTTAAAAAGAGGATCTTGTGTATTACACTCGAGAATAGCTAGATGTTAGAACAAAAGCCTATTATTGGCTTCAAGCCTTCAACATAAGGAGAATCTCAATTCTTTTCTGAAATTTTGATCGATCAGTGACTTACAAAATGAGTTGTAAGAAAAATTACCTTCTCTTGACTGGATGATGTACCTTCAACTTCGGCCGCAACTACCGATTGTTCCTTTAGCATCATAAATACAGTAATAAGTAGACTATCATTATCAATTATTAATAATAAGTTATTCTGAATACAATAGTTATTATGATATACAGATTTGAAGAGAGAAAAAAACGCCTTACATGCCTATTTTCGCCTGCCATTTGGAGTTCCAATGCTTTCTCAAGTCTTGTGACAATCTCATCTATATTTGGGCGTTGCGATCGTTCGTTATTCAAGCAGTCATATGCAATTTTTGCGAAGATGTCGAATGACTGCGGGTCCATTTGTTTCCGTAAACCAGGATCAATTATACCATCGAGTGTTTTCTCGATATAATGAAAAATGGCCACGGGAGCCAGATACTTATTATCTTGACCGTCAATTACTGATTCCCTACCACACAGTAGTTCAAACAATACCATTCCAAAGGAGTAGATATCTGACTTGTGATTCACATTGCTAGTGTCTGCATATGTTGGGCATGTATACCCTTTCGTAAACCAAACTGAATCAGTATAGAAAGAATGGTTTCTTTCAGATGCTTTAATCTTCACGGAATGCTGAAATTCTGATAACTTGGGTTCCCAGTCATTATTCAATAGTACTGTTTCACTACTGATGTTTCGATGTATAACGCTAAAATCGCGTGACTCGTCATAATATATGTAGCTCAATGCATGCGCAACACCCACAGATATCTCCAATCTTTTCACCCATGTCAACAACACCGGGTCACTTAGTTTGAAACGAAGCCATCCCCTAGAATTGTGCTTGTAAATGATGGTCTCTTCACCAACTTCATTACAAAACCCAATAAAAGACACCAGATTCTTATGCTTGAGATTAGATAGCATTAAAATCTCCATCCAAAACTGCCGTTCTTTTTCATCATCCCATTCTTTATTAGATATCCTAAGAGCATCGATGTTAATCAGCTCACCTGACCACGAGAGTTGTCCCTCATATATCTTTCCAAAGTCACTTTCTCCAACAGCATTTGTGTCATCAAAGTAGTTGGTGGCAGCTTCTATATCTTCAAGGGGGATTCTTAGGTGAGCAAGGTGGTGGGGTGGAGAGTGTATCTATCACAAAAACAGAGTTTAGGTTACAAAAGGATGTGAGATGCATCATCATTATCATTATGTATATAAGTGACTTCCATCAAACGTCCCTTCTTTTAATACTCTTTTTTTTAATCTATAAAGCCCATTGATAATTGAATTAAACACTTAATTTTTTTTTAATATATTGTATTTGATTTTTCTTAGCAATCAACTATAAAGTTCCCCTTTGTATTTGACTCCTTCACTCTTTTTTTAATGAATCTAGAGAACAGTGTGTTAGCATTGCAAAATTCAACTTCACGAATTGATATATCTTTCAGTCTAAAATGCAATAGGTTGACTTTTTTCATGAAGCCAACTATATAACATTTATACCTATAATATTTTTTTACAATAAAGTTGTTTTGCTGTTTGATTTTAGGGATGTTACCAGTTACATTACCTTTTGCTCCTGAAGATATTATTGTCAAAGTCATATCCTATATACATTTTTCTTTTGGTGTCAAAATAATAGCTAATTCGATAGGCCAAACGCCTGCTACATTTTTCTAAAATAATAGAGCAAATATGGTCATATCTTAAATTGAGTTTTGTTAGCATTGCATATTGGGGGTAGTAGTAATATCAAAGGGCTTGATAGAAATACAAAACACAAAATAGAAGTCTTACAGGCCTGTTTTGGCGTGCGAGTTCCAACGCTTTCTCTAGTCTTGGGACAATCTCATCTATATTTGGGCGTTGTGATAGTTCGTCATTCAGGCAGTCATATGTTGTTTTCGCGAAGATGTCGAATGACTGCGGGTCCATTTGTTTCCGTAGACTCGGATCGAGTTTTTCCTCTCTATAATGGGTAATGGCCGCCGGACCCAAATACTTATTATCTTGATCGGCACTTACTGATTTCCTACCACACAGTAGTTCAAACAATACTATCCCAAAGGAGTAAATATCTGACTTGTGGCTCACACTCTTTGTCTTTACATATGTTGGGTCTGTATACCCCACGATTTCCCTAACTTTATCAACATGGAATGAATGATGCCTCTGAGATGCTTCAATCTTCATGGAAAATCTAAATTGAGATAACTTGGGCTCCCATTTATCATTTAATAAAACTGTGTTACTGCTGATGTCTCGATGTATTACGCTAAAATCGCGTGGCTCGTCATAATGAATGTAGTTCAGTGCACTTGCAACACCGACAGAAATCTCCAACCTTCGCACCCATGTCAACAACACCGGGTCACTTAGATGGTTGCCGAGACTTCCCCAGGTCTCAAGCTTGTAAATGATGATATTCTCATCATTCTCATCACAAAACCCAACTAATGAAACAAGATTTTTATGCTTGAGAGAAGAAAGCAATGAAATCTCCATCCAAAACAGTTGTTCATTTTCATCATACCATTCTTTATTAAACCTCCGAGCATCAATTTGAATCAACTCACCGGACCACAAGAGCTGTCCCCAGTAAGCACTTCCAAACTCAGCTTCTGCGACTAAATTTTTGTCATCAAAGTTGCTGGTGGCGGATACTACATCTGCAAGGGGGATTTTAAAGTGAGCAAAGTCGTCATGATTGACTGAAGACATCATGTTTGTTTATCTGAAAAAAAAGGGGGGTTTGTTTGTGGGTTGTTACAGAAAGAAGTGAAGTAGTGTTTGGGTGATATACATAAATGTGTTTGGTTTGTGTTTGTATATATTGAAGATGTGAACTGTGTGGGTCCTTGTTATCTTTATGGAGGTCCGGTTTTTGCATTATTGTGATGTCAACAGTAGACTTTTTGACTTTCTTGTCATTTACACCTTCTCGGCAACTACCATTCAACTTCCCTGAAGAATAATACATAACGCGTTTAATAATATCTACCATAATTAAACGGGGCAATTGCATATATACTCACTAAAACTTACATATTTGCATATATACCCAAAACACGTCTTAAACGCGTCAGATTACGTGTAATAAAAACTCAGACATGAGAAAATATCTGTTTTTAAGTTTTAGTGGGTATATATATGCAATTCTCCCTAATTAAATTTCAAAACACTACTAGTAGTAACGAAAGGTGTCTAATATTATAAGACCGCATGCAATGATCATCACTCCTTCAACTTCCATCTCAGCATCACATCACCACTCCCTTGACCTTTCACTCACAATAGTCACTACTCCCTTCACCTGTCACTCACAATAGTCACCACTCCCATCACCTTTCGAATATACCCCACAAAATATCTCACACACACACTCATAAATCAAATAAATAATAAAAACTTGCATAAGTACCAAGTGGTTACCATTGTCACCACTTACTCGTCTTTTTCTCCCATAATCACGCGTGTGAGTGATGACCACAATAGTGTGAATGGTGAGGAGTTGAGGTGGAGAGTGACCCCTCACACACCCATTGCACGTAGCCTAAAGCCATCCACAATGCGATGACTTGGCATACATGCAATACAAAAAAAAAATGTACATTTGACTAAGTTCAATCCGTTGAGGTATCATGTTTTAAACCTTTTGATTGATAACTAGTGTGACTATGATTACAAAAATCGGTATACTGATAACCCATTTGTGATAATAATTTTTTTTTAAAGTTTGATGCAATACACTTTGGGAAACTTGCAACAGTTACAGCCCATTTTGCTTTAAGCAACTTATTTAATTTACGAGTTTGGCATTAAAGATGAAACATAACCCATATCGGCTCATCGAAGTGAATAGGTTGATATTGTCACGGGTTGAAATTGTCACATCTATACTATCTAATAAAATATTAAAGCATGAAGTATTAAAAACACAATTAATATTATGATGTGAATGGGTTAAAATTGTCACGGGTTGGTACAAGAAGAAGTGAAGAAGTGTTTGGGTGATATACATAAATCAGTTCGATTTGTGTTTGTATATATATTGAAGATGTGAACAAGTGTGTGGGCAGAGACGGAGCCAGTGGGGGCTGGAGGTGCTCGCCCCCAAACTAGCCCACCTTTAATGGCGTGAAGCAGTTTTTCGAACGTCGGAAACTATGGATGATAGAACTTCGTCCTTGTTATAAAAGATTGTCGTTGCTATTGCAAGTAATTTCCGGTGTGTGAACTGTGTCGTTGGTGGTTGTAGACTTGTAGGTTGCAGGTTGCAGGTAGTCTTGGCTAAGAAGAAGACACATAGGAAGAAGATAAAGTGATATACTATGGTTTTATATCTTTATTTATTTATCTCAGATTCTTGGGAGCAGACAAATTAAAAGAAATGCAAGTACCCATGTAATACACTGTTACATTGTTTAATATATAATTATACTTTTTGGTTTTATATATTTTTTTTTATTTATATACCAATAGCCTAGTCATACTTGTGTCATCCGAATTCATATGGTTTCATATCTTTAGTATTTGTGGTTTCTTTGAAAATTCAAATGGTTTTAAATTTGCACATAGTCGATCTCTCGAATAGGCAAATCTACATGAATAAACATATTTCTGTAGTTAAGTTGATGTATTCTTCTAAGTTTGGATATTTAATGGTTACTCATGAGATAGTATTATTTCATCCGATTTTGGTTTGGATAACGATCCGGAGATAATTGTATGATATCTTGAAACACAAAACAAGGACTTGTATGTTACTTATTGGAAAAAAAAAATTGAGCACTGTCTAATCAAATCCCCTCTCCGTCCCTGTGTGTGGGTTCCTTGTTATTTTTAACTTTAATGGTAAAGACGTGAGTTCTACTACTTTTTAAAATATACTTTTAGTTTCTCAGTGGAGTTCTACTTTTGCATTATTGTAAAGACTATACTTTTACTTTTTGTCTACGCGTAATAGCAACTATAAGGCATGAGGGAGCGGAGGCGGGTATTCCATCGAGTCTTGAACTCGGCGGAATGCAGACATCACGTGGAGATCGAGATCAAAATCGAGTTGCAAATTCTAGTTTGGAGCCGCATGTGTTTGGTGATTAAATTAAAAAGATCCGTTGGGGGCGTGGTTTTTGTTCAAACGCTACATTGCATTGAAAAAAATCCTATTTAAACCAAACCATTCATACTCATTTTTCAAAATAAAACACACAAAACACAAATAACAACACACACTAATCTTTCAAAACACAAAACCATGATCCAGGAGAGGTAAAAACTTTCACTCGCGTCGAGGTCGGTCCCAACCATCCTCGAATCAACCAAAACAAACTCCATTGGATTTAGCTAATTTTATTCTCAACCATCCCCGAATCAATTTTACGTTCCACAACCCCCATCTCCACATCAATTTTACCAATATAATATGGGTCCTCCTCAAATGAATCCACAACACTACAACATCACTACTACAAGCGAGTTCTCCCTGCTCGAAAACATTGATGAAGACGTAGAGTGCGACCAAACACAACCACTACCAAACGAAGAAGGCGAAGATGAGGAAGTTCAAGAATTCGATCCGAGAGGAAGAAAAGCCTTCACGAGGAGGCCCGTGAAGTTTGGACGTTAAGACAAGAGGAGGCTTTGACGAAAGATGGGTTCAAATCTCAATGTGGTGTTGTCGGTAATGAACAAAAGTCCGGCAGCTTTTGGAAACGGATTCTCGAGCATTACGAGGCAACTTTGGATTCGAGTTCACGAACTTTTCATGCGTTGAATACCAAGTGAGAGCAATGAACACTACATGGGTATTTTCAACGGATACTACCTCCAAGCGGTACAATTACATAATCTATACTTTATTATTTACAATTACATTATTTTGTTTTAGCTATACTTTTATTTTACATAATCTATACTTTTTATTTACAATTACATTATTTTGTATATAATGTAGAAACGTCTTAAATTTAGTACAAGAACGACTTGGACGTGGTGAGCAAGTGAGTGGATTACTATACAACAAAAAAATACAATTTACTCATACCAGGGGTGGGAGGTTGTCGAGAGGTCATGACAAATGGGCCGGAGGAGAAGAATGTTTTCAAGATATTGGGTGCGACAATCAATTCTTCAAAAAGGAAGTGGGAGTATGAATCGGCAAGCAACACCATTCCCGACACGAATGAAGACCCCACCCTCCACTTGAATCAAGAAAGACGAAAAAGCAAGGCGCATCCTCCTCGTCGATCTCAAGTGTTGCGGATGAAATCAACGCTACACACAAAAGAAGACACAATATTTGGAAGAAAACGCGAGATGGCGAAACAATTGTTGGCTACACAACTCGAGGGGCGAAGTTCAAGAATACACAACGGAGATGAAGTTTTTGGAGCCGATGATCACATTCGCGATCCCGCTATGTTGGAATTAGTTCTACCAAAAGCGTGAACTTGCTGCCAAACACGGATGGCTTGCAATTTTAAATTGTAGTTTCAACTTTTTAATTTCAACTTATGTAATGTTTTTTTTTTAAGTTGTAGTTTTAATTTTAAGTTGTAGTTTTTAAGTATTATGTAATGTTTTATTTTTAATGAAATGGTATGTTTTTATTTTAAATATTGTATGTGATTTTATGTATTAAAAATGAAATTAAGACTAGGTAGCTGCTCCCCCGACTTAGGGTAGTGTTAGGGTAAAATTGGGTAGTTTGAGTTGGAAGATTTTTATTGGATAGAGGTGATGCGACACCCATGACAGTACCACTGTCATGCCTAATTGCGTAAATTCAAAGTTTTAATAGTATAAAATTACAAAGCAACAAACATGCTAACAAACATCATTATATATGCACATGAACAATAATGCATAACGCGTTTAATGATATCAACCGAATTAAATTTCAAAACAATATTAGTAGTAATGAAAGGTGTCTAATGGTGGAGTTCTACTTTTGCATTATTGTAATCCAAAAATAGACTTTTGAAACGTCTTTTTTGGTGGAGTTCTACTTTTTGCATTTTTGTAAAAATTATGCCATTTACTTTTTTGTCTACGCGTAATAGCAACTTTTATTGAAATAATTCAAAGTTTCAATAGTAGAATATACTACAAAGCGACAAACATGCTAACAAACATCATTATATATGCACATGAACAATAATACATAAGGCATTTAAAAATATTTACCAGAAATAAATTTTAAAACAATCTTAGTAGTATTGAAATAATGTGTCTAATATTATCAGGGGTGGATCTACAGCTAACTAAAGGTATGCACGTACATACCCTCTTCAAGCTCTTAGTAGTGTAAAAAAATCGAAACTGAAGGATTAAGTAATCATTTTACCTTTGGTGCATACCATGAAAAGGTCATGAAAATTAATGGTGCACACCCAAAGATTTCTTCAAATTAACCAAACAATCAAATGAAAATTTTGAATCAAAAGAAACAAAAAAATGGAGAAGAATGTGTTCAAGTACAAATAAAACGATGAAGAAGAAGGAAGAGGTAAAAAGAAGACCATACGGAAAATACATATTTACTTTACATATTCCCATATAACTATGTAAGATATAAACCACACAAACTAACATAATATTTACTATCAGATATGGTATTTCTAGTTATATTAATTTAATCCTATACTTGTTTTTCATTGAAAAATTTGATCATGTTTTGTGAATTGTATTGAAATGATAGGAAATTATTTTATTTGTTATGTATGAAGTTAGGCGCATTTTGTCTTTCTAAAACAAACAAGACATATTGTAGTGTTGTTGATAAGAAAAATAAATTTTAATCATCAAATGCATCATATTTTGATTTGTAGCATATCTGCTATATCAATTAACGGAAAAACCAAACGGAGACAAAACCCGACCCAAAAATCAAAATTTTTATTTGATAGTCCACACCTTCTCGCGAATTCTTAGATACGCCATCGAATATTCTAAGACCGCATGGAATGGTTATCACTATCTCAATTTTCACCTCAGCGTCATATTATCATTTAACACATTACCACTCCCATCACCTTTCACCTCAACATCAAATCACCGTTTAACACATCACTACTCCTCTCGCCTTTCACCTACAATTGTCACCACTCCATTCACATTTAAAACATACCCCACAAAATACCTCACACACTCACAAATCAAATAAATAATAAAAACTTGCACATGTACCGAGTGGTTACCATTGTCACCACTTACTCATCTTTTTCTACCATGCTCTCGCGTGTGAATGGTGACCACAATGGTGTGAATGGTGAGAAAGTGAGATGGAGGGTGACTCACACCCATTGCACCTAGCCTAAGGTATTTTGTATGAATTTGATCATCAATATCGTTCTATTGTAAAGACAAACTAAGTAAAAGGGGTAAATATGAACCGTGTATGTACATGTATTATTGTACACATGAATTTTCTAAGGGGTTTTTTGGTTGGGCGTTTTTAGGGTTTTTTTTTACTGCATTTGGATTTAAAATTCATGAAAAATCGCGTTTGGTATGAAGTAAAAAATTAGTGTTTTTCAAAACTACTTGAGTGGGGACCGGTTTTTAAAGACAGTAGGGACACTAGTTATATTGTTGGGTTTATTGATACATTACCCAAAAATACCCCTTTCATTTTGAAATAAAGAAGATAGCTAAAAGGGGCAATTTTGTCATTTATGATTATTTACATTTACAAATTTTGTGGCAACCAAACATGTTTTAGAATTTTAAAACTCTAGATTTGAAACACTTTACTCTAGAGTTTAAATACACCAATTTCAAAATTGTGAACCAAACAAACCCTAGATTAATAAAGTTTTTTTTTTTTTTTTTTAACTCTAGTGTGAGACAAAATGTAATTGCTTACCAAAAACGCGCAGTAACAAACAACTCCATCTTCAACCAAAAAAATGTGACCAGAAGCATGCGCACTCCTAGTAATCTACCCTTGAGTTGACATTCCATCACCTTCATTGCTCTATAAAAAAGTGGAGATTGTTGACGTAAAAACATGGTAAAAATGTTTATGGTATAGAATGTGATCGAATAAGCGAACTATGTAACAATTTAACATTGGTTATGGTGAAACAGTTTAGATACGGGTCAACCTTAAAAATGTCAAGTTTTAAACCTTTTGATTGATAATTAGTGTGACTACAATTACAAAAATCGTATTAGTGCATTGATAACCCAATTTTATTAATAAAATGATTATAAATTTGATGCAATATAGTTTGGGAGACTTGTGACCCGTTACAACCATTTTGTTTTAATTTACCAATTTGGCCCTTGATTGGCCCATTAAAGTAAATGGGTCGAAATTGCCACATATCTTCTATATATAACAAAGGAAAACTTTATTTTTGAAACTTCACTTTCTGGGAATAATTAAATTAATGTTATATTTTTCAAAAAATATCTAAAATAAGAAAAATTCAAATTTTCCTTAATTTGGCATGAAAAGCTATAAATTCGTTTTTCATACTAACATCTAGGAAAAAGCACAAATTACACATGTACATGATATTTAATATTTAATACGTTTGGGCTAACTAGTAAACACGCTTTTGAAAAGCCTCTTGGGTATATTAAGCGTAGGAAAACAGATGAAGAAGAACACAACTACTCTTTTAAGTCAAGACAATCGAGATTTTGAAATCGGTCGGTCACGAAAAATCACCCACCACGATCGATGTTGACATCGGTCGACTCGGTTGTGGTACCCCGGTCATAACATCGGTCAGCAAGGAAACCCAATATCCGGTGAGATTTCAATCGAATTAAAATGCATTCTTAACTACTTTTGCCCGTTTGGGGCAATGAAGTATAAAATAAATAAATTTTGACTGTTAGGTCTTAAAAAAAAAAAAAAAAAAAAAAAAAACTTTTTTAAATTTTACCACTTATAAATACCAACTGCACCTCAAACACAATTCACCTCAAACTACTTCTCATATATATTCACTTCAATCTAATTTCATCCAAGTTCAAATGTCGAAGAAAAATACCCCACCATCAAAAACCGACGATCCCGACTACCACAAAATCAACCGAATATGAATTTCGTAGGAATACAACTTAGAGTTAACCGCATAACACCACAACAAAACCGCCTATTCAATTTCGTCCACAAAGTTTTGAATATCAATCACAACTAAGACAACCAAATCAAAACCAAAACCCATTTTCGTTAACAGTCCTTTTGTCCCACCGCACCGTCCTTATACCGACACGGCGAAGAACCTAGTGGGTCGTTGTACCATCCAAACATGGAATTCATTTATCCTCCTCAACCGTATCAACCTTATTCCCGCTTCAAGTACTAATCTTAACATGAATTTGGAAGATTTTTGCGTAGTATCCGACACAAAACTACCAAAGTCAAGATGCTTCGATGGGCCAAGGTTCGGTCACTTTCGCACCACGGTTCGTACCATGATTCTATTCCCGTTGAAGATTCGATGATGAAAAACCGTCGATGTGAAGAAATGTCCCCATCAAACCAAAGCGACCACCAAGGCGTGCTTAAAAGGCCAAGGACAAAGGCAAGAAGCCCAAACAAGCAAGGCGAAAGGTAAGAAGACCGTTGAAGCATGGACAAAGCGGAAGGGTCATGATGCTTGGAAGTACACCGAGATGCTGGCTTTCCAAACGAATAGTGGGAAGAAAACAAAGGTTCTACTACTACTCGGGTTCAACCAAGCTCGTGATCCTTTCGATGTCCAAGATGTTGATGATTCGATGATGAGACTAGAGAATCACGACCGATAGGTTGTGATAAAGCAAGGAAGAAATCATCCTCCTCCTCTCGAGAAAGCGTGCGAGCCTAAGCGATATAACTATGTATAAACGAGCTCATAGTGTGCTTAATGAGCCGAGTTTTATTTGAGTTACATAATTACTTTAGAGAGCTATGCATCAACATCGTCTCGTCGTCGTCAGAGCCAGTCCACCGGTGAAACCAATCCTCAAGGATCAGCAAATAGAGCTCTTCAAATGGATATTGAAGGAGAAAAGAAATTTAAAATAAAATTGATGAAGAAAGCTTTACTCAAACACTTCATCGAAACAAAGTCCATCCAATCTTTATAATCATTATATTGTAAATTTATGTACATTTTGTTTGTAATGCGGTTTTCGTATTTGTTTCAGGCTTTCAAGTTCATGCAATTGTTATTATCGTTATTAAACCATGCGGAAATGATATGTTTTCTACTTTCCAATCATAAGTCGATTCAAGAAGTACTAGCTCATCTCAATCTAAATCGACTCGGAAATTAGTATGTCAAATGTTTGCTCAACTCGGTTACATGTTTATCATTGCCAATTCAGACTTTTTTTACATGTGTATTACATTTATATATTAAAGGAAAAAAAATAAGGGAACTTCTTTAAATATATATAAAGTTTTCGTAACAAACTTTTATTAACAACTGAAGACAACATCTATAAAGATATCATAAACCTCAAATGAAGGCTCCATCATCATCATCAATGGCTACCCAATCTACCTCTCTAGCCAATGAGTCACTCGGACAGTTGTACACGTTCATCAGACGACCACTTCTTCACATCATCATCATTTGCATCGGTGTCTCGATCGGTTGCTCTAGCGGAGGTAAACAACTTAACTACAATTAAATTTCCGTTAAACACACTCACATACATTTGTTTTTGTATAATGATTCAGTGTCGCGTTTAACTCTTCTTGTTAAGTTGCAAAAATGGGTACCCATAACCCATGTAACAAGTCAAAAGAATGTACTAAATGAATAAATGATTATCAGCAACGACATTCTTAAAACTATTTCCCTTTGATCGAAAAATGATATGTGTTCCAGTTTCTTCCAAACCTATGTTCAATGTACAACAAAGTTTAGATTGTGTTACATAATTGCTAACAAAATGAACTTTCGTGATTGAAGCAGAATGATGGTGTGCTTGGCATATAAAAAGAATTAAAGAATAAACAATCTCCCATACTTTTACATCAAGATGAGAGACACTCATACACATCTATACTACATATAATGAAAAAGCGATTGAAGGTGAAAAGTTGAATTGTTGAAATTGGTTAAATGAGAGAAATCGTAGTGTAATTAATACCCTTATTAAAAACCCAATTACCTCAAAGTCTGATAATTTATTTACGTTGTACAACCAATTAAAAGACATCTGCTAAATTAAAAACAACCAATTAAAACACCCTTACTAAAAAGTCAATAAAATTTTCATAATGTACAATTTAAAAAGCTACAACATAATCCAAAATATAAAATAATTAAACACACTAATTAATTATATTTTAAAACACTCTAAAATGAAAAATACACGTTATTATACACATTATACAAATTAATAAAACACACAAAACTTCATACAATTAACAAGTTGATGTTACATATAGTTTTGAAATGGACCGGTAGGACCAACGTGTTCAACCGAGCCGGTGTACCACCGTTCGGCTAACCAATTAGAGTCATCCAAACGAACCGAGAGGACCCATCGAATCCGATACTGTTGGTGAATCGGTCTCATCGAGATCTATTCTGCGGTTAATGGGTATCACAAAACGGATTGACCGGGACGCTTCAAACCAAAAAGTAAAAAGTGAAAAGTTAAAACTAAAAGTGGAAATGTTGAATACATATATTTCAAAAGAAACTATTAATACACATCGAAAACCGGTTGACCAGGATCTTCAAACCTAGCGGGTTGACCGATTTAATTTGACTTGTTTTCGACCCAACCCGTCGGGTTGACTCGGTTTAAATCAACTTGTTTTTTAAGAACAGTTCAATGATTGAACCACCGGGTCGAACTGTGTTTCAATTTTGACAAAATTATATGAGAAATGATGAAGTAGTTGTGAACCCGTGACAAATTTGGAAAATGATAGACCAACTTTTTATTATTTTTTTTATTTATTATTTTTTTTTTTAACCCAATGATGCTTTAGTCCATTGGTAAGAGCTCTTGAGCTGGGTCAATAGACCCGGTTCAAACCTCTTCCATGACACTAAAGATCGTTTGGTATCATCCTCCACCACAAATGCTCATATTGTTGGTCGTTGAGGGCCTATTATGAAAATGGTAGGGGTTAAAGGCCACCACGATAAAGACAATCGATGGGACGGTCTTTCTTTTCTGGGGTCGGGTCCCGGGAGGGTGGGTTGGCATCCATGGATGCACGGAGACTGCGTGATCCCACCGATCTTCACCTTTGTGGAAGTAATTGTAGTTTTGTTGTTTATTTTGCTTTGACACATATCGTTGTCAATGGTATAATGTTATTTTGAAAAATGTTGATCTGCACCACTTAAGGACTAAGATATATGAATCGTCTTTAAAAGTTAATATATATTGTATAGCCCTTTTTGCAGTATATCAATAATGTTATGTAAGTTTATTAGAATCACAAAATTAAACAAGATTGTTATCTTTAGCGGTAATTATTTGTACCCCAAACAAATAGCTTTGAACAATGCTTAAATATCTATGCAAATTGATAGTACAAGATAATAATATTATGGTGATATTAAATTTGTAAGGTTACAAGTTTAAAAGCCACACACCAAATAATATACGTAACACGTGTAAAAAAAATAGTTATCACTGCCTAAATTACTGACAAAACAAGAAAAGGCGATCACACACATTGACTATACTTCTAAACTACAATATAATATTGCCAATTACATAATACCGTTGCTTTTTGTAATGTTTGAATATATTATTACTAAAATCTTAAAACTTAAAAGTTAAAAATCCTATTGAAATATACTTCACACTTAGATCACTCACATAATTTTCTTGAAAACCGTATATTTCAACGCTATACAACCACGCATCGAGTTATAGTTATTCGAAAATGATTCTCTGGCCACTAAATACTGATTTGTTGAAAGAAATTTATGGGTCGTCGAATTTTGCAGCAAACCTGACACCGCTTGCCAGGCGCAGTCTTCGTCTAGATATTACATAAGTTCCTTTCATATAAGATTAAAACAAATATTACAACATCAAGACCTAAGTGACTTCATGTAAATACTCTATTAGTCCATTGTCATTAAACTTTCACATTCGTTTTTTATAAGATTGTAACAAAAGTAAAGTAAATCTCAATGCCGTCTTCCACGGGTTATGGTGTTTGGGGGAGGTTAAGATGTAGACAGCCTTACCCCTACTTAAGGTGGAGAGAAAAGACCTCCGGCCTTTTGTGGGGAGTGGGGATCGAACCCCTGACCTCTCGGTTGAGAGGCAAGGGGTTTTCCAACGATCCAACCCTACTTGTTTTCTTATAAGATTGTAACAATACATGTAATTCGGCCAACATATCTAAAGTGTAATCACTCGAAAGTCTAATCCAACTCCACACCTATGCCAACCGTCCTCCTCGTTTTCCCTATTACTTATGACATATGCATTATCATCTTAGTGCCCAAGGTGTAATCAAGTTAAGTCGGGTCGATATAATTTTAAGCTCGAGCTTGACTCAGTTACATTACTTCAGGTGCGCTCAATTGAGCCTTTATATTCAAACTCAAATTTGGTTTCTTAATCGATACATTTTGAGCTCGGCCCGGCTCAACTGTTTCAGGTAGCAATGGTTGTGTAACATTTCTAGTTTTTGGATTATCAATGTAGATTTTGTGCCTAATGATCAAGTTCATAACGTAGTATAAAGTATAAACTACCTCGTGTGTGTGATATAGTTTAAATTGCTTTATAAATTTGTAAGATTTCTATTGGAACAATGTTGGTTCAGTAGCGTAGATTAGGGGTATTTGCATCCCACATTGCCTCACGAACCAAATGACCAAGGTGAATATCATTATAAAATGAGATGCCAAAGTTCATAACGTAGTATAAGGAACATATTTCTTGTCTTCTAACCAAAGTCCATTGTTATGCTGTATTTTTTTGTTGCAATTAGTAGTTAAAATATTTATTAATCAAGTCTGTCACATATATCAATATCGATTTATTTTATAAAATTAGTAGTTATAATCTATTAGTGAAAAGCTTTATTGGATTGACAAAATGCTCGAATAGATTGAGCCTAAATGAGTTCGAGTGTGAGCCATATTTATTAGTCTTGTTTGAGCCCAAGCATTATATATTAAGATTTTAAGGCTTGCGAGCCAAAGTGACAAAACCATAAACGAGCTTGAGCATAGTGTGCTTAACTAGAGGCTTGAGTTACGTAATACTTTAGTGAGTCATGCAATCGCCTCCTGTCACATAGACGGAGCCGGTGAAACCAATCCCAATGGATCAACATATAGAGCTCTTCAAATGATTATTGGAGTAGAAAGGAAATTGAAAACAAAAGTTCCTCAACAGAAAAGAAAACTAATGAAGAAAAAGCTTTACTCAAACACTTCATCGAAACAGAGTTGATCCCATTGTAATCATTGTATTGTAAATTTGGCAATGTACATTTTGTTTATAATGTGGTTTTCGTATTTGTTTGATGCTGTAAAACTTGTGCAAAATGGATCGTTCAGGCTTTCAAGTTGACTTAATTGTTATTATCGTCATTCAACAAAAAGACGTGGCATAAGGCAGTATCCAATTCCGTCAAAGCGGGCTACGGTGAAACTTTTTTCAGATACGGGGAACGAAAATATAAAAATCTCTAATTAAACAAAACATTATTGGTCAAGTAAATAAAATTTATTCAAACATGCTCGTCCGAAACAGTTCTAACAACTGAATAAATATCAATAACATACGTCAAAAAACAACTTTCAGAGGCTCCATCACTATCAGCGGATACTCCATTAGTTCATTTTCATTCAACTTCCACATTCATTTCGAACTAGAATGTAACAATACATGTAATTCGGCCAACACATCTAAACTACAATTACTTAGAAGTCTTATCCAACCCCACACCAATGCCAGTCGTCCCCCTCGTTTTCCCTATTACTTAAATGACAAATGTGTTAGCGTCTTAGTGCCCAAGGGTGTAATCAAGTTAAGTCGGCTCAATATAATTTTAAGCTCGAGCTCGACTCAGTTACATTACTTCAAGCACGTTCAATTGAGCCTTTATTTTCAAACTCAAGTGTGGTTAAGCTTTACTTTCAAACTCAAGTTTGGTTTCTTAACCGATACATTATGAGCTTGGCCCGACTCGACTGCTCAAGGTAAAAAAATTGAGCGACTCGATGTATTGAGTTTGGCTTAACTTAACTTTGATGGGTGTATTAGTTGTTAGTTGCTTTGATTATAAATGATATAATAGAAAATGTTGTTTAAATGCTCAGTTAGCAATGGTTGTGTAACATTTCTAATTTATGAACCAAATGACCAAGGTGGAGATGGTTATAAAATGAGATGCCAAACACATCATGAAACACATATTTATTGGCTTCTTCCTTAAATCATTGTTATGGTTTATTTTTAGGTGCAATTACTGGTTATAATATTTATGAATCCATTCATCTTCTAACATTAGCTTTTTTATTAAAAAGTTAGTGTTTTGTGATGACTGGATTTTTAAAACATTGTAATTTGTATCTAATATTAGCGAAAAGCTTAGATTGGATTGGTAAAAAACTCGAATGAGGAGAGTCTAAACAAGTCCGAGCGTGAGCCTTTAATCATATTCTAGCTTGAGCCTAAGCGATATAACTATGGACAAACGAGCTCGAGAAGAGTGTGCTTAAAGAGCCGAGTTTGGTTGAAAATTTACTTTAGTGAGCCATATGCATCAACATCGCTTCCGTCATAGAGCCAGTGAAACCGGTTGCATTATTTCTTACGTACCCATGACCACTTGCATTATTTTGTGTCTCGAGTGTACACTCGCTAGTTTTGGCATGAAGTCGGTCAAAATCCATCAAAAAATAACGGGATTGTTAAAACCATTTAACGCTTTACGTTTATGAGATAAAGATATGCCACAACACCAATTTTGATGTATACACTCGCACGGAAGGACTCACATGGGATAAGGGTGTGCACACGTCACACCGATTTTAAGTCGCGAAGTGTAAATTTTAATAAAATATGTTATTTCTAAGCACGCAACCTCAATTTTATCTAATAAATTCTTTATCGGATAACTTTAGTACTCATAATCATAAAAACAAATTTGTGCAACACCCTTTCAAAAATCTTGGGTCTTTCTATGCACCCCCAATATACGAGTATAGCCTTATTACATCAGATTGACTATTCTAGTCAAAAGTCTAGACCCATGTTCATATATGGTGGTTGGTCATGTCGCATTCGTTTCGAGCTACAATACAATACTTGGAAGCCGGAGAAATCGATCCTCATGGATGGGAGCAGATAGATATCTTTGGATGTATGTTGGAGGAGAAAAGAAAAGAGAAAACAAAAGATCCTCAAGAGAAGAAGAAAATAGATGAAGAAAAGCTTTCCTCAAACAAGCAATCCGATCAAAGACCATCCTGCCGTCTTTGTAATCAGTGTACTGTAAATTTGCAATTGCGCATTTTGTTTATATCGGGTCGTTGTGCTTAGTTTGTATTTGTTTGATGTTGTTTAACTTGTGAAAAAATATTATTCATGCTATAAAGGTTGATGTAATTGTTGGTGTGGTCATTTAACAGTAAGGAAATGACATGTGTTATACTTTCTTCCAAGCCTATGTTCGATGTACAACAATGTTTAGATTGCGTTACATAATTGCTCACAAAATGAACTTTTGTGATTCGATATGAGAAGAAGAATGATGATGTGCTTCGCCACATTATAAACCAGCGAACTCTCCGTTGAGAAACGTGCTTCACCACATTAAAACCAACGAACTCTCTGTTGAGAAACATATTGCATAAGTTCCTTTCATATTAGAGAAAACAAACATTAGAGAAGTGACTTCTTGTGAATACTCTATTAGTTCATTGTCATTCGACTTTCACATTCGTTTCTTATAAGATTGTAACAATACATGTAATTCCGCCAACATATCTAAACTGCAATCACTCGAAAGTCTTATCCAACTCCACACCTATGCCAACCGTCCCCCTCGTTTTGTTGGTTTGTGGGAGTTATAAACACACGAACGATTAGAAGTGTGAATTGGATGAAAGCACACACGATAAACACGAGATATCTTGTTAGTCTATTAGTATTAGATTAGTATTAATATTGGCCCATTGTATATTCGGCTAATGCTTCAACCCCACCCTCTAAACTGAGAGGTGTTATCGCTTATAAATTATACATTCAAGTCACTTAGTTTCATGGTGACTTGTTTCAATACTTATCAAGATAGTATAAGGTACCGTTTGATTTCAAATTAATTGACAATACTTGAATATATTAACCCAAGTAAGGGTTGGTTGATTTTGCTATATAAGTAAAAATACATTCCCACTACAGCAAGTGAATTACACGATCCATTCACATGCATGTATATTCCACTTTATATCATGCTTCAAAAGTGACGAATAATAATTAAAAAAAAAAAAAAAAAAAAAAAACAGATTAAGGTTCTAGTGGTTTTATTATTAAACTCAAAACTTGCATCTATTTATTGATCCAAGAAGTATTGAGTTTCACATAGTTGTTTTTAGCAATTCTTGTTTATTAAGTTCGTGGTCGAACATGTATATATCAACATGTATATATCATGAATTCTGGTTGTGCTCATTGGCATAATCTCGGACAAAACAAGGGTGTATATATCGGACATATCTTGTCGGATATCGGGTGTTATATTATCTGCTTGTTTGGCAGATTGTGGTTCTCGAACAAAGGAGCAAGAAAGTTGGTCTTGGGGTTTCTTGTTTGAATTATTCAAGTATTGGTCAAAGGTTGATTGGGTTGTTTTACGTTCTCGACTAGCCATATATCGAACGTATACTTGAATCGGGTTTGTGTGTGATACTCTTCGAGGTATCTATTTTAGATACTTAAGGTTTCGTTTTGGTTTCTTGTTCCGTTACTAGAGATCAATTGTCAAGCAAGGTTAGCTTTTCTATATCCATTTTATTAATTAATTGTTTATTAATTACGTGTTTAACATAATTGCATTTACTAGATCCAATATCCGCTGCGTACTCGTAAAGGTTAATGGTTAACTGGTTCTAAAATCCCAACAGTGGCGTCACGAGCCAACTCGTTTTTGCGATTATGGGTTACACGTTTCCGATATTAATAAACATGTTTTTTTAAAAGGGTCAGATGAAACCTAGTTTAGTTATTTAGTTTTATTTTAATTTTGACAATTACTTGCAATACTTGTCAATTTTAATAAATAATAACTAGTTACACACAAATTAAAATTATATTGATAATTAGAATTAATTTGTTAATTGGAATTAATTTGTTAATTAGAATTAATTTACATGTTAATTAAATTACTTTGTTAATTGAAATTAAATTGTTAATTAAGAATTACATGTTAATTAAAATTACTTGCTAATTAGAATTAAAAGTTAATTTGAATTTATTAATTGTTAATTAGAATAATTATGATAATTAGAATTACATATTGTTTATTAAATACATAAAATTGTGTAATTACTTGTGAATTGAGATTGTCATGCGTTTTATGTGTTTTCCGGCCACGAGACCCACTCAATTGCTTTTCTAAGTGATGTATGGGGCGATCTAGGTATTACATCCTAGTGACGGTCTTATGGTTCTCTTTTTGGAGAAGACTCGCAAGAGAACTCGGAACAATATGTGGTTATATATTGATGTTTATGTTTATATGTTTGTGATTCCATTATGTGCATTATTGTTACTTGTTTTGACACCTAATTGTATGCAATATGGTATAATACATATCGAAACCATAACATCAATATTGGTCTTTATTTACACGCCTAAATACCATGCTCATTGTGACCTGCTATTTGATTCGTGGAAAATTGTTTTTGTAAAATAAAGTGACCTAATATATGAAACACATTTTCAAGAATTTAAAAACTAGACGCTATGGACACTTGGGATGTACTGCTCACCCACTAGAACAAACTCAAAAAGGGGTTCAAAGAGGTGCGCATGATCGCACCGAAAGGATGTCTAAGGTTATGCTTGGCCACACGGTCCTCGCCCCGTATGCGCTCAATTGGAGCTACCGTGAACCATGATGATCACTACTGTTGTCATTACCAAAAGGTTTTTAAAATTAGTGTTACAAAGTTGTTTTGCATGCTTCTTTGTACACGACTTATACCACATTTATGTGTGCATACCTATTTGTTAATATTAAGTCTATGCCACCCAACTATGGACACGTGCACTTGGATTGACTTCTCCGGTCGGACCTAAGGGCCTTTCCAACCCATGGTAATTATTTCTCCGGTCGGACCTCGATTATTTTTACACGTTCATACTTGGTCGACTTATATCGAGTTAACTCGGTCGGACCTCGGACCGAGACATAAGATGAGAACTAAACATGCTTTTGACATTATTACTTGATACTAATGCCTTAAATGATCTCATAAATCTAAGAGTTGCATTTTGCAATTAACGCCGTCGCACCTCTTGTCCTATTTTTTACACATTGGTCGGACCTATGGTAATTAAGTGGGGTTGCAAGATGGATCTTAGTCTTAATTAGTAATTAATTGGTGATGTGCTCCGGTTGGTGCAAGTTTTAAAATTTATAAACACGAATTAACCGTATAACCTTTTAACACATACGAGCAAGTATACTCGTCCGCAATAGCAAAGTTTGGTAAGTCGAGATCGTCCCAAGGATTTTGTTTTGAAATAGATTTTATTAAAAGTTTCTAACAAGAAAGCTTGTCAAGGCTCTCTCGAATAAGTGTTCTAGTGAAAATCTGAATCAAGAATAAAAATATATACTTGTGTGAAGTCTCATAATCAACCATAGATAATGTTCATAAAGGTTTGGTGTATACTCTTAGTATGATGCACAAATCATAAGCAAATGATTCCCCAACCATGGTATTTGTTTGTAAAAATCATTCTAAGAACAAAAACATTTAGGTAATCCTTTCGGTCCTTATCCCAATGATTATCCTATAAAATTCCATTTGTTTGCAACATGCTCTCATTAAATTTGTTCTTACGAATCTTTCGACCCTTCGTGATGAAAACGCTCCTAGTCTTGTTTTAATAAGCAAAACATGGTGGATGTCAATCACCATATCCCATACTAGTTTGTCACAACACTTTTGGAATAAAACACAAGAGAAATCCTTTCGGTCCTTTTTCTTAAAACATGTTTTATTGACAAATCAATCCAAGACTAGTATTTTTCCAACAAACTCATTTAAACAAGATCATATATACATGCATCACATTTGAGAACATTATTATGATTAATCACATTTCAACACACAAGTATAACACAAACTACTCCATGAAAACAATCATATCTAAACACAAGTCATAACAAAGTAATTCAAACAATTCAAGAGAATAGATTTCCATAACAAAGTTCATAGAATACCTAATCTTTTGTGATTACAAGAATTAGAAATCGTGGAATGTAGCAACCACGCGCCCAATCACCTAGGATCACCGCACAATTCCAAACTACCGAAACAATGGACAAGAATGGTTCATTCCTTGCTTCGGACGTTTCCAAGAACTACTAAGCTTTTGGGTTGAAATAAATGGGTAAGTATGAGTTTTGGTGTAAACTAATACTCTATTTGTTGTGTCACACTTAGTATACAAGTACTAGGTTCTTTAAATAGCCAAAGCACTTGCTTAATCGCCCAAAAACGTTCTTCCAAGTTAATATCAAGAAATGATCGGACTCCAATGATTATGGGAGTTAAGACAACAATAAATGCGAATTGTGTAATCTAGGTGCGTAAACCGGATCGGTTTCTTCATCGACCGAATCGGTCACGGCTTTGACCATTAGCCCAGTAGGATCCGGTTGCGGGTTGCACCGATCGGCCGGGTTTTGCTCCTTTGACTTTTTGTCGACTTTTCCTTTTACGCTTCATTCTTTGCTTACGTTGATGATTTCCAAAGCCAAACTTGATCTTTCCTTGTTGTAGATGCTTCAAATCACTATGCTTCCATATCATTGAGTCCACAAGCTTCCAATCTAAACTTCCTTCCTTTAGACGCTTCCAAATGTGCATAAAACTTCATTTCTTCAATATTCAAATACCGGCTACATATACATACACAAGACGCATCTTTGCACTTTGCAATGCTTATGAATAAATATAATGAATATCATGCACAAACCGACAATAACGCTACTAAAAACATGTTCATTTTAGACGTTATCAAATTCCCCACACTTAAGCTCTACTCAGCCGAGTAGGTCAAACATTTGCAAAGATTGATTTCAATGGTCCATAACACCATGTTTCGTAAAATGTAACAATTACCATAAAAGATAACTATTATTTTGCTTATAATATGAGAAAATCTTCTAAAATGAACCAAACACTTTAGATAACATAACTAGGATACCTCATGTGGCTTTAAGATTTCACTCAACACTCATATATTGGTGGGTATATCACCAATGCCTAGTCATGATCAATGCTTTTACCATAAGCTTGTACAAGTATCAAAACAAAGAAAATAAATTCATCAAAGAGGTCTTTATTCGGGTTATAACGATAAGGCTATGGGTTCATAATAGGTATGGATAAGGCATGGGATAGTTTATGAAATTGGTTTAAAATAAAAATAAAATCAAGTCCAAACCTCCATGGTGCTAGTCATCATACAAACCACAATCCCGAAAAACGATTATTACTCCTCTTCTCATATCGATCACCAAATATATATCACGCCTTAGCACATTGGCTAATCGATAACTCAAACATACTTCATCTTCCTTCATCTTCATAATAATATAGCACATTGGCTATAATTGTCATCACTTTTTTTTTTTTTTTTTTTTTTTTTTTTTTTTTTATAACTCCCCACACTTCGCATAAGCATCACCACAAAATACAAAATAAGAAGTATGCATCCTTCGTCTTTGTCGAAATGGCACACACGAATGGCAAAGTGTAACTAACTCATAATCATCAAAACAATCCAATCATTCCAAACAACTAGCAACAAACCATTAGACTTGATAAGGGTTGGCTAAGGTTTAAAGGTGTAAAATATTTTGTATTTTCTCGGTTTTAACAAAACGAAAAGGATGGCTCAGAGGGTGTACTAGGGTATCTAGTGCTAAAATGAGCACTAACAAAATGGGTCCATGTGGGTGGTTAACTAACCGATGTGGTCACTAATATATCATTAAATGTAAAATGGAAGGCCATTTGGGTTATTCCTAAAATGCCTCTTATCACTTGAAAATATTTAGATCACTCGAAAGTGATTTTAACCATAATGCATAACTAGTACAAGTTCTAGAATCGACATAATCATCGGCACACTCATAGCAAATATAAAACAAAAGATGTTTCATACAAAAGAAACCTCACAAAATGTGGGAAAAGGCTATTATGCATGCTAGAAAATGCTATCGAATCCAAAATGAATTATTTGATAATTTGGTTCAAATCTAAAAATTTTCAAAACCTCATTTTACCATTGAAATCCCAAATTATGTATTTTAATAATCAATAACGCGAAAACTATTAGACCATCAAGGCTAATTTCTTCTAATCACTTGCATCCAAAAGTTATCTAAAAAAATAAAATGCGTATCATTTTCCTATTTTCTTCCTCCCATACTTAAGTTTTGCATTGTCCTCAATGTAATGAAAATGAACTTCAAAGTAAAGAAAATGGGAAAAGATAGTTAAAAGATACCACGGAATAAAATATGCAATAAGCACATTGGGTCATTAGCAAGCTCATGAGTTATCCAACTCAAATATTCGACCATCAATAAGCTTCCAACATATCCATCCCGCAAACAAAACCGCAACACAAAATGCACAAAACAAACAAAACTACTAAAAACTAGATAAAACCAAAATATACCAAACATCCTAAAGAAAATCAATCAAAAGATAGAAATAGTTTAAAACACATCATGACCATTGTTTTTGAAACCATAATTTCCCGAATGACCCATAATCACTCGTCATCCTCGCTCATTTCTTCTCCTTCTTCATCATCAAACTCATCATCATCATCACTTTCGGTTACATAGTTTTCGTCTATGATTTCTGAACGAACTCTCCTCTTTTTCTTCTTGCCTCCAATTCCTGATGATGATCCTCCGCTTCATAACTTGTTCCTCCGGCCAGCAATCGACCATATGGGGTATTGGATCAGAAAGCAGTGCGTACCGTGATATGGATACGGATAGGTCCGGATGTTAAGTGTACGGAAAAGGATATGGTGGAACATTTGGTGGATTCAGGGTGGCAACTCGTAATTGGCTTTCGAGCCATGTGTTGAAAGATCGGCATCGAATAATCATTGATGTAGTTGTTCCTTAACATCATCGAATCTCTCCACACATCCCTACATTGAATCTCATCTAGATGTTGGTTCCACTCTCCCCATCCTGAATCAAAACTACTGGACGTACCCATTTGCACGTTCTCCATTGGTATATTCCCTTGCTGTTGTGGTGGTTGTTGTCGTGGTGGTTGCTGTTGTGGTCTTGGTTCAACCCATAACCCTACGGTTCTCAATCTCCTATTCAAAGCATTACCAAAACCTTTCGCAGTCCACGTTTCACTATACTTTGGCTCTCCACACTTAGCCAATTCCTCATCAACATAATATCCAAGATTCTTCGCTAATCTTGTCACAAAATGTCCTCCACAAATGTTACTGTTGCTCTTGATTCCCGGGGCTCTCCTAGACAAATATTCGAGAACCGCCAAATAGCATTACCATCCTTAGTTTCTTCCAAGAACTTCATAATCCATAAGTCCGGTTTCGACATTTGTCTCGCCCAAATCTATTAAATGGCCCGGTCACAATCAACTTGTGAAGTATCCTCATCAACGGATTCACGATGGTGAAGCATTCCTCCTAGCACAGTAGGATCTCCCACTTGATTCCAATAAGCGGGAATACTAGGTAATCTTTTCAAACCTCAAGTCTAGAAAAGTGAGTTTCAAATAATCGATGATTTACCTCATGTGGTTCATACAAACCAAGAGCTACACCAAAAGTCGGTAATGTGTAAGCATGATCCCTACCACAAAGTCTAAACCAAATACAAATCTCCGACATCAAATTCGAACATCTACTTTTCTTTCAAAATACATGGTTGAAAAGAATTCCATACACCATTCTCGGTAGACTTCTTCATTAACACCGAATGCTCTTTCCCATGACAAATCATTGAACGAATCTCCATCCCACGGATATACATAAGACGCTCGCATCATACTTCTTAACTCATCTTCACACTCACATTCGTTAAATAAATCCCAATCAATCACCCTTGGAACTAAACATTGCCTATGTTGTAATTTCGACAATCTTTCTCGAAAAGCATGTTTCTCCATCGGTGAGATTTTGAATTTTAAATTAGCATTTGCTTCCTTCTTCACACTATACTTAACCTTCTTCTTCTCGTTCCTTTCACAAAACTTCGTAACAAGCGGGTTAATTGAATTTCCTCCCACTCGAGCTTCCTACAATAATTCTCAGAGAAATCACAAAAATAAGATCATATAAGAGTGTTAGAACAAACAAGAAGGTTAGAGAACCTCTACTAGACATTTCAAAATTTCACAAAATTCTCTCGAAAATCAGAATCGATTCGGTTGGATCACCAACCGAATCGGTTTCATCGACATCGAGCAACAACTGTTCGGTTGCCATGCGCAACCGAATCGGTTGCAGACTGACATAAGGTATTTCACCTTCAAATCCTCAACATCTCGAATTTCTAACGCTCAAACCACTTCTTAGATCGCATTCTATCATCCTCAATGATTTCCCACATCCTAGAATTACTCTATCTTGTTTCCAAATCATCAAACATCTTAGAACTCATCTCAACATTCTTAAAAATCAAACATATCATCCATCAAAATGAATCAATAGTTGTAACTTATCTCATCCCATAAGCATAACCCAATTAATTCCGAAAAATCTTATCATCTAAAATCCATTCTATGGTGAATCAATCAATCATTTTCTTGTTGTAATGCACTCCTATATCAATTACCCACTCAATCCTAAAATATTACCACTTAATTCGGATTATAACAAAAACCCCCAATTTGGTGACCTAAAATCCAATTCGAATCAAATGTTCTAATAAAGCCTTAATTGAGTAAATTGAATGTAAATGCTTACTTGCTTGGGTGCCATGATGTTATCCTACAATTCAAACAACTTCCAATCTGCTCTCTTGGATGAATTTTTGCAAAAACCCACCTGGAAAATTAGTGTGTGTGTGTTTTTGGAAAAATGAATTTTTTTATATTTTTGGTGCAACCGGTTCAGTCAAGTACACAACCGATTCGGTATGCTTTTTGCCAAATTTGCTTTTTTTACTTGTTACTTAGGCATTTACCCTCCAAGCAACATATTTTTACTCAAAAAATTCCTGCTAAAAATTTTCACACAACATTTATTCACCAAATGAAATTTTTAACAATCATTCAATCCAAAAAAAAACTAAACTCATCATATAAATGAACTAATCCAAACTCAACTCAAAATCATAGTCATAATGTATTAAAACCAAATCACCTCAATCATAACATGAAAAATAAATAAGAAACAAAAATCCTAATGCATCAAATCAAAACAAAATAAAATAAAGCATAAAATTCAAGCAAATGATTGCTTGTTATTACGGTCTTTCCTTTCCTCAAAATTCCTCAAAATATTCTTGCCTAAGAATATCCTCGCTTTGAAATTTTCCGTCAATTCACGGAATGTTTCAAAAGTTTTAAATTTCCTCATAAATCTTCGTCCATCCGGCATAATATATCAAACTTAACATGCCATGCCCCATCTCCGCTTTGCCTCTTGTAAGTCCCCAATCCTTGGGTTTCCACTCCAAATTCTTAAGTTGCACCGGTAAAGATCCTAAAAGTCGGTCAACTTCTTGTAAACAAAAATGTTTTGAATGGGTTATAGAAAGCTTCTATCGCGAATGCACGTTCCATTTCGTCCTCAATATCGAAATAAGGTGGAGTTAAAGGTCCGTACATTGGATTACCATGGACATCACGTCCCACTTCAAAACAAGTTAAATCATCATTTGCATCCATCCATTCCAAATCTTCCATACCTTCCAAAATTGGTCCTCTTGGTCTTGGGTAGTATGTTTGCCTCGAAATTCCATCGTCAATAGTCATGGTACCTCTTCCCATGTCTATAATTGCTCCACAAGTTCATAAAATGGCCTCCCAACAATAGTGGTAAACTCTTGTCCACCGGAATATCTAAGACAAGAAAATCGCCAAATACGGTTGGTAGCCAATTTGCACTCTTACATTCTTAACTTCCCCATTGCCTTTGCTTGAGTGTTATCCGCCATAGTGAGCTTAGAATGATTAGGTTGCGGATTACTTAGTCCCAAAGTTTTGAACAATGGATACGGCATCACGTTAACACTCGACCCGTGACGGCTAAAGCATAAACTGGTGTAGTTCCATTTACTTTGATTGGCAACACAAAATTACCCGGATCCTTTTCTTTCCTTGGCATGCCTTTAAACAAAATCCGATCTCGATCCTCATCCGTGAGATTCTTATCTTCCAACCTAGCCCTCGCTAGCATCAATGCATCCAACTTCTTTCGATAAAGCACATAATCTTGGAGAACTTCAATAACCGGTTTCTTTTCATTGAGCTCTAGAAATTTTTGTTCTAGATTCTCTAAGATAGCTTCTTTTTGGCTTTCGGTTAAGGGTTTGATAGTAGTAGTAGGTGACAATGGTGTGTAATCATTTTTGGTGGTGGAGGTTGTTGTTGGGGTTAATTTATTTGATGATGGTTTCTTCGGTTTGCTTTCCCCATTTTCACCACTTCCACATTTTCTCCTCCATATTTGCACAAACTTCCACTAGCATCTCGTTGATCCCTTTTTCTTCTTCCAACTCGGTTATGTTAATCCGCATCTCTCCCATACCAAAATCTACTTGACACTTAGTTGTGAAAAGAAAATTTCTTCCAAAACAAACATTTGGCTCATCCGCATTACCTTCCTCTAGAACAACAAAATCGGTTTCAAACATATGCCCATGAATATTGACTTTCGATTTTGACCATCTTTCTCCCATATGCCTCATAATCCATACTGAACATGACCGATCTCGTCAAGAACCTCTTCCAAGATATAATTCTCTCCATCGCCATATTGTGTGCATCCCAAGCACGTATTCTTCCACTTCACAAGGTGTTCCAAATCTCATCATCGGTGAATCATACACCGCTGACGGTGCTTGTGTAAACACTACCACTCTTTTGTTTTGGGTAGATGAACCTTGTTCTCACATACTTCTTCCATATCACCCGTGTCAAATCCCAATTCTTTCTTGCTTTCCTCCGAATTCCTCCAATCTTTTCTAATGAACTTCCGTATCCTTGAACATGTCATCCAGCACGAAGGTATTCCGAGATTCCGCTCAAACTATCCATGTTACTAGACAACTTAACAAAACAAAACAAACCCGAATGATTAGCGTTAACGTTAGTAAAACAGAACAAACTATATAAAACAAACAAATAATAAACAACTAAGACATCTAACAAAATTAAGAAATCAAAAAAACTCAAAACCTCAAAATGATAAAACTCAAGCACGAAACTCCAACCGGATTCGGTTGGATCACCAACCGAATCGGTTGGTTGAAAATTCTAGGACAGAAACACGAACCGGATCAGGTTGCGGATTGCGACCGATCGGTTTGATTGAAAATAATTTTTTTTTTTTTCTTTTAAAACAAATTTAATAATAATAATTGAAAGCAAATAACTGTTATTAAGGATGTACTAACTCTAGTTAAT
Source organism: Chrysanthemum lavandulifolium (assembly GCA_022545495.1). Taxonomy (NCBI): domain Eukaryota; kingdom Viridiplantae; phylum Streptophyta; class Magnoliopsida; order Asterales; family Asteraceae; genus Chrysanthemum; species Chrysanthemum lavandulifolium. The sequence goes on from CM040244.1 coordinate 277,272,577, forward strand.
TAAATAAAACTCTTCATAAACTTATAATTAAATAACCAATTAACTCTAATTAAAACCAAAATTAAAACTAAACTTAAAACTAAATAAACTACTAATAATTGCTATCATAAAATAAACTATAACTGAAAATAAGATACTCTTAACCATTACCATCAATTATAAAATTAAAATAAATAAAACTAGATTAACTAAATAACAAATGTAAAGAAAAGAAAAATAAATAAAGACAATAAATCTAAGAACTGATTAAACCACACAATTACTCTAGAAATCAAAACACCATAAACTAAATAAAGATAGATATAAAATTCGAACCAAAAATATTTCACAGAATGTCTAACCGGATTCGGTTGGCTAACCAACCGAATCGGTTAGTTTGTAACAAAACTTTTTTTTTTTTTTACTAATTTCAAAGAAAATTATAGAAAAATCCCCTGATGTGCTAAAACTTGATCTGCTCCGGTTGGTGCAAGTTTTAAAATTTATAAACACGAATTAACCGTATAACCTTTTAACACATACGAGCAAGTATACTCGTCCATAATAGCAAAGTTTGGTAAGTCGAGATCGTCCCAAGGATTTTGTTTTGAAATAGATTTTATTAAAAGTTTCTAACAAGAAAGCTTGTCAAGGCTCTCGAATAAGTGTTCTAGTGAAAATACGAATCAAGAATAAAATATATACTGTGTGAAGTCTCATAATCAACCATAGATAATGTTCATAAAGGTTTGGTGTATACTCTTAGTATGATGCACAAATCATAAGCAAATGATTCCCCAACCATGGTATTTGTTTGTAAAATCATTCTAAGAACAAAAACATTTAGGTAATCCTTTCGGTCCTTATCCCAATGATTATCCTATAAAATTCCATTTGTTTGCAACATGCTCTCATTAAATTTGTTCTTACGAATCTTTCGACCTTCGTGATGAAAACGTTCCTAGTCTTGTTTTAATAAGCAAAACATGGTGGATGTCAATCACCATATCCCATACTAGTTTGTCACAACACTTTTGGAATAAAACACAAGAGAAATCCTTTGGTCCTTTTTCTTAAAACATGTTTTATTGACAAATCAATCCAAGACTAGTATTTTCCAACAAACTCATTTAAACAAGATCATATATACATGCATCACATTTTGAGAACATTATTATGATTAATCACATTTCAACACACAAGTATAACACAAACTACTCCATGAAAACAATCATATCTAAACACAAGTCATAACAAAGTAATTCAAACAATTCAAGAGAATAGATTTCCATAACAAAGTTCATAGAATACCTAATCTTTTGTGATTACAAGAATTAGAAATCGTGAATGTAGCAACCACGCCTCCAATCACCTAGGATCACCGCACAATTCCAAACCACCCAAACAATGGACAAGAATGGTTCCTTCCTTGCTTCGGACGTTTTCAAGAACTACTAAGCTTTTGGGTTGAAATAAATGGGTAAGTATGAGTTTTGGTGTAAACTAATACTCTATTTGTTGTGTCACACTTAGTATACAAGTACTAGGTTCTTTAAATAGCCAAAGCACTTGCTTAACCGCCCAAAAACGCTCTTCCAAGTTAATATCAAGAAATGATCGGACTCCAATGATTATGGGGAGTTAAGACAACAATAAATGCGAATGTGTAATCTAGCGTAAACCGGATCGGTTTCTTCATCGACCGAATCGGTCACACTTTGACCATTAGCCAGTAGGATCCGGTTGCGGGTTGCGACCGATCGGTGGGTTTTTGCTCCTTTGACTTTTGTCGACTTTTCCTTTACGCTTCATTCTTTGCTTACGTTGATGATTTCCAAAGCCAAACTTGATCTTTCCTTGTTGTAGATGCTTCAAATCACTATGCTTCCATATCATTGAGTCCACAAGCTTCCAATCTAAACTTCCTTCCTTTAGACGCCCAAATGTGCATAAAACTTCATTTCTTCAATATTCAAATACCGCTACATATACATACACAAGACGCATCTTTGCACTTTTGCAACAGTTATGAATAAATATAGCCGAATATCATGCACAAAACTGACAATAACGCTACTAAAAACATGTTCATTTTAGACGTTATCAATTGGGTAGTTAATTCTTTTAAAAATGTAATTATCGAAAATACTACATTTGAACTTTTTATGTTCTGATTAATTGTGTTATTGCAACATAATTCGTAAACAAAATTTGTTTTTCTTTGAAAGAAATACTTAGTCTCTTTCCTAGTAAGAAGAGTGAGACTTATACCTATCTTTTCTCCTTAGTTGACAAACTAAGATAGGATTACTAATTGGTAAACTCATTAATGATCTTTCATTACACTTTTGTAGTCTAGAGTTAATTGAAAGATAGAATATTTTGTGTAACTGGAAACATTGTGTTTAGAGCTACCAAAATAAATAACATCCTGCACTTGTCACGATGTATGAGTTTAAACCGCAAAGAGTAAAGAAATTACTAGTATTTTTGCTAGGTAATTTTCTTGGACTCTTATTATTCCTAAAGTGCTAATTACCCTTGGGGCTATGTAGACGATAAAGGAGGAATTGCATGCTAAAGATTCAAGTTAATTGAATAAAAGAATGGCTAGTCCATTGTCTACAGAAGTAGAACTTCATATACCCTGCTCAATACTTAAGTACATGATACTCGTAGGCATTTGAAGAGAATATTAAAGTATATAAAATCGCTATATGCTTTCATCGAAATGTAACACTTACAATGTTGACAAATCCAGTGGGAGCAATTGCATTTATTACGAAATATCATTCATGTAATGTTGTCAATTTCGATTGGAGCTACGGATTTATTTCATGTTAGTCACCCATATCATTTCAAACTAGCTTTGAAATAATCCATTACTTTCCGAATATGAACAACCATTGCTTAAAGGAAAATTGCATTTTATTTTATAAAATAACACGTTGTCTTCCTGTTGTCGCTTCCTGAAACGTTATCTATAAAATAATAATCCACAATTCCTTATTACAGGTTATGGTTCTAAAACTACTTATGATATCTATGACATTATCATATTGGTTGAACAGTCAATCACGTGTTGTTTGTTTTCATAATATGATGTTGTACCTTACACAAGTGGGAGAAATCTCAAAGTGTGTGCAAGGAACAACAATATTATTGGTATCTCTTGACCGCAATGTAAAAGAAACTAATAATTCTACTAGGACTTAAACACATTAGATGTTTAATGCCCTACTACATGTAAAATAAGAATTCTACTAGGACTTAAACACATGAGATGTTTATTGCCCTACTACATTCTAATAATGATTCTACTAGGACTTGAACACACTAGATGTTTGTTGCCCTACTACATTCAAATGTCATAATATAGTGTAAAGATACTTCAACATTTGACTACATGTTCAGTCAACATAATTATGGTTATATGATAATGATCATAATTCAAGTATAAAATTAACTTGAAATTACTATAGAACTCAAGAGTTCGTTCATGATTACTTTTGTTAGTATAATTATGCTTACATGTTAAGACATAATTATAAAGTCCTTGAATTAGTCAATGACTTATAACATAAAGTATATATAGTAAAAGTGTTATGTCTTCTAGTTGACACATAAACATATGGTTTTTGAATTATTCAAAGACTTATAATGTATTAATGAAATGTTATGTTTTCTTATTAACACATGAATATATAATCCTTGAACAGTTCTGTCTTCTTGTGAACACGTAAACATAAGGATTCTTGTATTATTCAATGAATATAAATTATAGCATGTACTTGGTTCGTAAATACTTTATATGCAATTTGGCTCGACCCAATTGACAAGTATTTGGTCCAAAGAGAATTAAGTTATCTATAGAATTCTGATATAGTTTCACAATTCTAATAACTCATAGGATACCACTTCATCATGGTATGTCTAATGTGTTGGATCAAACCTTATTCATATTGTTTGGTTCCTGATAGCTTTAATTGCTCTACCTCCAAAACATATCAAAGTTAGAAATTGCGTATGTCATGGATACACTCAATATAGTTCAAACCTAGAAGATATTCAAGATAAACCATAACTGAAAACCCTAATTCATTAGGGATTTTAGGTTTTCCACTCAAACCAATTGAATCCTAATTCCTTTTGGATTTTTGATTTATCTACACTTACTAGCTTGAAGATTGTAGTTTTAGTGTTCTTCCTAGCTCGACGAAACACAAAACTGTTGCTAGAACTTTTGGTTAAAGAGTGATACTAAATTAGAGTTTTTCTATAAACCCTAATTTGAGTTGTTGGAAGGAATTCCATTATGTCTTGATTTAAGTTCTGAATTCGTTAAAATCTTATGAAGCATTTTATTAACAAATATTAAGATGAGAACTTAAAATGTATTTTGTGATTCTCCATAAAGAACAATTTATTGCTGCTTAAATACTTAGTATTTAGAGAATTGTCTCTACTTACAAAAGTAAGTGGGAGTAGATAAATATCTCAAAGTTTTTGAGAACAAAATACTTAACCTTCTAAAATCTACTTATTAATGTCATACTAAGGTTAAACATGAAAATGTCGACCGAAGTATAATGATTACTCTCATTCATAAATCCGAAAGGATGCCTCATCACTTGAGTGATATTTCATATCAATGCTGATGGATATAAGTTAGAAGATTGTTGTAAATCAGCTAACTACTAAAATATATTATCACATCTTGAATCTGATAAATGTTTTAGAACTATGAATGATAAGATGCAGTCCTTAAAAGGCAAATCGAGTTTTGAGCATGATTGTTGTTTCGCCTAACAATTAACCTATGAGGTTGGAATGAGTTTCTTTTGAAGAAAGACTCACAAGGACAAAATTGTATACATATTAATGTTTGGCATTTTATAAGAAGTTTTTAATCATACTTAAGCAATTGACTATGATTAAATTTTCTTATATAATACATGCATTAATTATATAAAGATATTTAATTGTCATACATGTGATTTGTATGTTGAATATGACAATTAGATTTTATAACTCTTTCTTTATGATTACCTTTTGCGAGGACGGTGTGTAATCAAAAGGTTTATGAATCTATAAATCTTTATATAGTATACAAAATTTGAGCAATCCATATTTTGGATTGGATCATGCATCTAAGAGCTGACATCTTGAATTTAATTACAATATGATTCTAATTGAATTAAGATAACTCTTGAGTACATCTGGCATTGAGTGGGAGCAATGTGTTTTTCCTTAAAATTTACATGTTGAAGATATCATTCTATTTAAGCTAGATATTGATCCTTAAGCTTGGAATGAAACTTCACATGGAATTTAGGGAATAAAACAAACAACCTTGGAATTAATGTTTATCTGGAATAAACAAATGCGGAAAATAAAGTCTAACACAAATGCAATATATTATTCAAGCAAGTCTTCAATGATATATTTCACTTGGAGTAACTTACATGGATGGAAACCTTGTGTTTTTAAACTAAGGGTTTATCATGTATATTTTATATTGTGTATAAGGCTAGCTGTTGCTTTTGTACAAGAATAAAATGAGCTGACAACAACAATATTTAATTGAGAGTGTTTAGATTATTGTTTTTATAAATGTTTACGAATTATAAAGCATAGTGTTGTGTAAGTACAAATGATGCTAGAGGATTATTAATACTAGTTGTAGTAGGATTTTATCATTTATGAAAAATCTGCTAACTAGATATGCTCAACATAGAGCATTGTTGCATTACACATTAATGAATGAGAATACTTTACACTTTAAGAAACTGTAAAGATGACTGTTAGTATGTCGTTGATTTCTAATACCTCATGCAAGGTATGACGACATCTCCATACTATAATTCTTGCAATAGTACGAGCATATGAGATAAGACACTCATCTTATATTTCAAATCACTTACTATATGTGAAATTTGAAACAAGTATTCGGAAAGTTTACTCAGATGACTATTTAATTTTTCTTTTAAAAAAAGGTTGGGAATGTTGGAAACATTAGGGTTCAACTTACTAAATGAGTTTCATGCATATCTGTTTTAGTATTTGGATAATTGGGATTGAAAGACAATTTTTACTTTATGATGAATAAAGATACTTGGTATTTGTTATTCATTCATATAATAATTGTTATCCTATATTTGCATGTTTAATCCTTGAATGATTTTATTGTTCTAAATATGTCCATTGTCGGTTAACAATATAGGAATATTGTTATGATAAGGCAAATGTGAGTGTTGGTTATAAACGAGAATTCGGATTGTTCCCACCAAACTCATATGTATTCACTAGAGATGCATATTGGATTCCCAAAATTTCAAAAATTTACTTTTGGATCCTTGTCATAAGTAAAATACTGAAAATGGTTTGTTATCTTCATCCTTAGACTTGAGATACAAGCAAGTTCTCATATGTGTGGATATCATTCTTTGTAAGTATCAAAACGCTATCCGAACAAGGTAGTTATAAAAGCTATATTTTGGAGTGATGTGAAGCAAACATCCACAACACTTGTAGTCAATAAAGGATTTGTTACTCCACTTGATATGTGCAGAAAGATACCATGGCGCCTCTCCAGATTTAATAAGATAATTGTTCGGCCGAACCCAAAGGGTAATGCAAGATGATACTTGATTACATTTGGTATATCTAATTAAATTCTATAACGAGATTCTAAATGATCAAACTATATGGAATGATTTAAAATCCATAATCCATGGTTTAACGGTATCTATAACAAAGGATGATTAGAGCAAGACATTGAATGACCATGCTCTTGAGAAACTTTAACGAAATTATCTCTCTCGACACTTTTAGTTTAAAAGCAAGTGAGCGTTTGCTAGCGTTTCCGTCGTTAGTTTTGTGTGCCATTCGACACTCCAACTCCCAAGTGGGAGCTTTGTTGGTTTGTGGAGTTATAAACACACGAACGACTAGAAGTGTGAGCCGATGGGGCACACACGATAAACACGAGCATATGCGTTGAACGATTTAATACTTGAATATATTAACCCAAGTAAAGGGTTGGTTGATTTTGCTATATAAGTAAAATACATTCCCACTTCAAAGAAGTGAATTACACGATCCATTCACATGCATGTATATTCCACTTTATATCATGCTTCAAAAGTGACGAATAAAAAAGAAAAGAAAAAAGATTAAGGTTCTAGTGGGTTTTATTATTAAACTCAAAACTTGCATCTATTTATTGATCCAAGAAGTATTGAGTTTCACATAGTTGTTTTTAGCAATTCTTGTTTATTAAGTTCCTGGTCGAACATGTATATATCATGAATTCTGGTTGTGCTCATTGGCATAATCTCGGACAAAACAAGGGTGTATATATCGGACATATCTTGTCGGATATCGGGTGTTATATTATCTGCTTGTTTGGCAGATTGTGGTTCTCGAACAAAGGAGCAAGAAAGTTGTTCTTGGGGTTTCTTGTTTGAATTATTCAAGTATTGGTCAAAGGTTGATTGGGTTGTTTTACGTTCTCGACTAGCCATATATCGAACGTATACGTGAATCGGGTTTGTGTGTGATACTCTTCGAGGTATCTATTTTAGATACTTAAGGTTTCGTTTTGGTTTCTTGTTCCATTACTAGAGATCAATTGCCAAGCAAGGTTAGCTTTTCTATATCCCTTTTATTAATTAATTGTTATATTAATTAATTGTTTATTAATTACGTGTTTAACATAATTGCATTAACTAGATCCAATATCCGCTGCGTACTCGTAAAGGTTAATGGTTAACTGGTTCTAAAATCCCAACAGTTTTCCCTATTACTTACATGACAGATGTGTTAGTGTCTTAGTGCCCAAGGGTGCAATCAAGTTAGGTCGGATCAATATAATTATATGCTTGAGCTCGACTCAATTACAATACTTGAAGCACGCTCAATTGAGCCTTTATATTCAAAGTGAAGTTTGGTTTCTTAACCGATTCATTTTGAGCTCGGCCGGCTCAATTGTTTCAGGTAGCAAATGGCTGTGTACCATTTCTAATTTTTGATTTATCGATGTAAATTTTTGTCCCTAGAGATCAAGTTCACAACTTAATATAAACTACCTCATTGCTTTATAGATTTGTATGTTTTCTTTTGGAACAATGTTGGTTCTTTACATCCCACATTGCCCTCATGAACCAAATGTAAGGTAAGATGATTATAAAAAGAGATGCCAAACAATACATGAAACAAATATTTCTTGACTTCTAATCAAAGTCATTGTTATGGTTTATTCTTTGGTTGCAATTACTAGCTATAATTTTTATTAATTAATTCATTGAAAAACATCAATTTAATTTTTATTAAAAAAGATGTATTATGTATTAGCTGTAATTATCATATATTAGTTGTGATTATCATTAGGTGGCAATTAGCTTTAATGTTGATTGCAATTTACCATCTATACAGTTTGTATTTATACATATTGTTTGATCTCATGATAGACACAAATCAATAAACAATATTATCCATCTTGTATATTCAACATGGTATCAAGAGCCTATTCCTTCTAAAATCATTCTCCTTCCGCTGCTACCCTCCTTCACCTTGATCCAATCTCTTCCCCTACTCATCTATCTCACTTCTTAATCTTCCCTCACCATGACTGTCATCGACCCACCCTCACAACCTACCATTCTCCTCTCTGATAAATTAATGGCAATAACCAATCTCAACAACATCATTCCCGTTCAACTCGACGTGGATGAAATGAATTTCTCATCGTGGGTGTACTTCTTCACCCATTTTTGTCGCGGAAACTTACTTTTGGATCACCTTAAAACCAAGAGTGGCCAAGATACACCAAGTACCTCTTCGCCTCCGGATGCGGAGTGGTTGAAAATTGATTCAATTCTTCTCTCATGGATTTTTGTTACCGTTTCCAAAACCCTCCAACAACGGTTAGTTGCTGCAAACCCTAAAACAGCTCAAGAGGCATGGGATACTCTAGCCTTGATCTTTTCTGACAACAAAAGGACCCGCTTTATTGCTTTGAAATCGGAGTTACGCACTTTGAAACTAGGTGATATGAAATAGCCTTGGTTCTAGTCTAGATGATGACGATGTGGTAACTTTTTCATTGGAAGGGTTACCCGCTAGGTACGATAACGTGGCCACCATCATTGCTCATCGGGATCCCTTTCCCGATCTCAAAACGATTAGATCTATGCTCACCACGGAGGAGATGCGGTTAAAAGCTCGTGTTCAACATCCGTTGTCCGATTCAACATCATCCTCACCGATGGTCTTACTAACCAACACCGGTTCCAACCCTCGCCGTTCATCTTCATCCTTGGACAAAGTTCACAAACCGTGCTTAAATTGGAGCAAAGGATCATGTAGATTTGGAGCCTCGTGTAATATCTTGCATAATGGTATGCTTAGTATTGGGCCCCCTCAACCTCATTCATCTACCAATAACTTATCCCCAACTGAAATACAAACGTTACAATTACTTTTGGCTAAAATGGGGTGTAATGGACCCGTAACTAGCAATGGAAAAATTAACACTACCAAAACAGCGCCCCCTGTTGCCTTTTACACAAGTCCACCGTGTTTTGGCTCGCCAACAATTTCAACAGTCACTTACATTTCGTGAACCCCCCCCCCTCTTTTGGGATGACAGGCCAACCCGCTGCTTACACTGCCCAATCCTCGCACTGAGTTCAATAGCTAGCGACCCACGCAGCAGACGCGATTCAAGATTACGTGATGTGTCGACTCCATTCCAACAGTTTATAAACCGGTTGAGCGTCAGGCTCACCAACAAACAGCAGCCTCTACCATCCAAAGAAGTCGTGAACCAAGGTCCGCCAACAGCTTCAAGAATTAATAAACCCGGTCCATCCGGTATCCTTGGACCCGCATCAGCGCGACAGTCGATAAGCTTCTTTGGGATCTTTAGGGGCCGTTTCGGGTCATGAGACGATTTTACCACATGCTTTTGCTACCCCCACTCTTCATGAACCCACTCCAGGAAATTGGAATATGGATACAGGTGCGTCTTCTCACCTAAATGAATCGGTCAACAATCTTAGTGATGTATCTAATTCGAGTATTTATTCATCTGTTCCCGTTGGTGACGGGCACACTACTCCCATCACCAACTCTGGCCATAGCATTTTACCGACCCCTTTTGGACCTCTTCACCTAAATAATGTCCTAATAACCCCTCATATTGTTAAAAACTTAATTTATATGCGTCAGTTTGTATGTGAAAATTATTGCACCGTTGAATTTGATCCATTTGGTTTTTCGGACTTTCAAACCCGTCAAGTCGTCGCTCATTGTGATAGCACCGGCGACCTCTACCGTCACCAAGTCTTCTCTCATTCCTCAAGCCTACCTCACAAGTCAGTATACGTGGCATCAACGTCTTGGTCATCCAGGAAGTGAAGTGTTACGTCGTGTTATTTCCAATAATTCCATTTCATGTAATAAATAGAAATCTCCCATGCTTTGTCATACTTGTCAGCTTGGCAAACACGTGTGACTTCCATTTGTTAGTTCATCTACTTTAGTTCAAAGTTGTTTTGATATTATTAACTCGGATTTATGGGCGTCCCCCATCCCGAGTCTGTCTGGTTTTAAATATTATGTTATCTTCCTGGATCATTATTCTCAGTTTGTATGGGTTTATCCGTTGACTAACAAATCTGATGTTTTGTTCAAATTTACAAATTTTCGCACCTTTGTCAAAACTCAATTTAATCGTGAAATCAAGTCTTTTCAGTGTGACCATGGCGGTGAATTTGACAACCATGCTTTTCATAAATTATTTAACAACAATGGGATACAATTTTGTTTCTCCTGTCCCCGCACCTCTCAACAAAATGGTAAATCTGAACGCATGATTTGCACCATTAACAACCTTATCCGCACCTTGCTTTTTCAAGCATACCTACCCCCAAACTATTGGGTCGAAGCCCTCAACATGGCCGTTTATCTCTTAAATATTTTACCCTCCCATGCCATTGACAATGAAATCCCCTTTACACGCATGTTTGGCACCCCACATGACTACCGTATTTTAAGTGTTTTTTTGGTGTCTTTGTTACCCTCACATTGATGCCAACCCCAAACTCGGACCACGAGCCACGCCATCTATATTTTTGGGACATGCAACTAATCATCGTGGCTACCGTTTCTTAGACCTGAACACTAACCAAATAATTATATCACGACATGTCACCTTTGATGAGTCAGTTTTTCCATTTGGTTCCACCACACCCACTGTAAAACCATCTTATGATTTCTTGGACGATTCCCCTAATATTATTTCCAACATCATAAAACTTACTCCAACACCAGCTCCATCCTCACATCCACCTGTTCCTGAACCCCCAACCCCACCTACTTCCCCCTCTTCACCCTTATCCGACTCTCCACCTTCTCCCACTGTGGCATCCCCAGACACACTTCCATCCCCACAAATCACTAACTCTCCTATATAGCCTCTCGCCCCCGTTTCCGTTTCCCAAACTTCCCCCTATTGCTAATCCTAACCCGACCGCAACGTTAGTTCACCCCATGGTTACACGTTCCCATGTCGGGACTACTCGTCCCAAACCTCGCTACGCTTGTCATGTGTCTTCGGTTTCCCCTTTACCCCGATCCTACAACGCTGCTTTCGACGATCCGAATTGGTTAAATGCTATGTATGACAAATTTAATGCTCTTATTAAAAACAAAACTTGATTCTTGTACCGATCCTCTGACGCATTTAAATATTGTTCATTGTATGTGGTTATTTCGTTACAAGTTTTTATGGTGGTACTTCGATCGCTATAAGGCTCGCTTTGTCGCGAATGATGACTCTCGATAGATGGGGTTAATGTTAATGAGACTTTTAGCCCGGTTGTTAAACCGTGCACTCTCCGTGACTTGTTCTCGGTTTAGCTCTTATTCTCTATGATGATTTGGGATCACTAAATTATTTTTGGGTATATCTATTACACGCGACTCTTACGGTATGTTTTATCTCAAAGACAAGTATGCTACAGAGATCATGAGCGTGCTCACATAATTGATGTAATTCGGTCGGACTCGGTTGACACTACGTCTAAACTGGGGATGATGGAACTTTGTATCCGATCCCACATTATATCGGAGTCTTGTGGTCACTTCAAGATCTCACATTCACCCGCCCTGATATCTCTTATGTTGTTCAGCAGGTGTGTCTTCATATGCATGATCCGCGAGAGCCTCATTTCTCCGCGCTCAAACGGATTTTGCGCTACATTCGAGGTACTTTGGACTACGAGCTACAGTTGTATTCTTCTTCTACTACCTCCTGGTTGCATATTACGATGTCGATGGGCGGGTTGCCCAACTACTCGGAGGTCTACCGCTATTGTGTATTTCTTGGCAACAACTTACCTCATGGTCCTCCAAGCGCCAACCGACAATTTCGCTCTAGTCTTTGAGGCCGAATATAGTGGGTTGCCAATGCCGTCTTGAAACGTGTTGGTTGCGGAACCTTCTCGAGAACTACATACTCCGGTTTCTTACGCAACTCTCGTGATACCGTGATAATGTTAGTCTTTGTCTACATGTCCTCGAATCCGGTTCAAAGATCAACGACCAAGCATATCGAGATTGACATCCATTTTGTTCGGGATCTAGCTGGTCTGGTCAAGTCGAGTTCTTCATATACCTTCGCTATCGTTTGCATATATCTTCACTAAGGATTGCCTCCGCTCTATTTGAAGAATTTCGCTCCAGTTTGAGTGTTCGGTGTCCTCCCGCTCAAACTGGAGGGAGTATTAGCTGTAAGTACAATATACAGAAAGAAATGTGAGATATTAAATGTTCAGTGGACGTATTCGCTACATGTGAAAGTCAAGTTTGGTTTTATATTTGCTAATTCGCTTCATGAGAAACGCTTTTAATCTTTCTTATTGGCTTATAACATTGCTTATGATTGATCATTGTTTAATATAAGTGCTCCTATTTATATTATTTCATGATCACATGGGTGGGTTTAAAAGGATAGTCTTCATTCTATACATAAAACTGCCATTCGCTTAACTTGTACTCAAGTGATAACAGTTGGAGTTTTAAAGAATTTTTTAAGATTGGTTTTTATGTTACTCGTGCTAATAAATAGTTCGTGAAGATTGGTTTTGAAGATTGGTTTTTATGTTACTGGTGCTAATAAATAGTTCGTGGTGCTAGTCATTCTCGTAACCACTGCTACCTCGCTCGTTACCACTGCTAGCTTGTCGTTTCCACTGCTAGCCTAATCCTAACCACTGCTATTACTATTATCGGTTACCACTGCTACAAGTTTCGTTACCACTGCTGCGTTTGAAGATTACTACTGCTACTCGTTTGTCACATGGTAATGGTTTGAATCACGTGGTGAATGTTGGTGTCCATATTTTGGAAGTGCAAATCAGATGACTCATATTTAAATTTGTCTAATCATTTCAGACTCAGCACTTACTGCCTCGAAAGATAAAGCATATGACAACATCAACTCATCTACTTGCATGTTAGACGAAATTGACATTCTAGGCCTTAGTCGTAGGAAGGCAAACACTAAATTCTGATTGTCACACTAACCTTCAAGATGGTTGCACAACAGAAGTTGTATACAAGGTTAAGCATAACAAAGGCTCTTGACGAGCATGGAAAAGTTTTCTAGGACGGATGGCGAATTTGATTTAAAAATTTATTGTTTTAAAAGAAGTGTGATATCTCATCGTTAGTAGCGGTTTGTTCAACTATGTACAACGCAACATGAACTCTCAAGCTTTTCACATTAATGCGACTTTAAGATGCTTACATCGATGATTCATCCAATTGCTTATCGACAAACCGCCTCAACCGACTTTAAGAACTTTACCAAAACCTTAATCATGAATCAATCGGTAGCCCTTCAATTTTTTTAAATCAACATACCGAATCTGATAATTATGATCAAAATATTACACTCTTAAGAAATCATCAACCTGCCTCTTATACAACAGAACTCGCAAGAGCCATCATCTAAGTTTGTACATGAACAAAATAAAAAATGATGTCCTTGGGGATTTTTAGTTCTTGTTTTATACACATAAACGAGCATAATTGATGGCGCGTTGCTGCGGGGCAGCATCATTTTTAAAATTTATAAACGCAGACTTAGTAAGCTTTTAAAGGACTAATAAGATTCATACTTGTCAAACAATGCTTGCATTGTACGTACTTCAGGAAAAACGATTTGTTGCTGCACACAAAGTCAACATTATGTTTCAATCCAATACCTTAGCAAAAGAGGTGGAAATATTATGAACCAAACACACTTGAACATATCAGCAGAATAGATTTGTTGCTCAACGAAAATCAACATAAAAGAACTACTTATCATCCAAATTGGTAACATAAATATTGGTATACTTTCCACATACATATTCTTTGGTACAGTTTTGAACGTTCATCTTAAAAAATGCTACAAAATTCAAAAGAAAATAGTCCATGTCTGAACCAAAACCAAGAATGACCCATTTTGACCCGCAAAAAATTATGGAAGTACTTTGGTCATTATTGGAGCAAGTTTTTTGTCTACACATGCTGTCAAGAAAACCGGCATATATGCAGAATGCATACTTTGAGAAGATGAGGCATTAACTGGTCTCTTTTAAATATTTGAGCGTTTGACTTGAGGTTGTAAACCGCACATCCTGCATTAAGTAGCTCATATTTAGAGATACTTGTCATTCAAATTGAGTATGCTCAAGGAAGATATCTAGTACCTTGTAGTATTCTAGAACTGCTTCAAAGAGAGTGATCAGTTGAACTCGGTTTCTGAATGTTTCTTGTTCCAAGTTTGCAAGTCTCTGTGTTTCAACTTCCAGTATTGATGTAGCATAGAGAAACTCGTTGCATCTGTTGTATCAGATGTTACCATTTTGTGACGGTGTCTCCTTTCAATCTGTCTTTGTACCAAGGAATAACTCTCGACAGTGACGACAAACCCAATCAGAGTTTCCTAATTGTATCTCCAAACGAAATTTAGATGAAAGTGTAGGTGCAATAAATCAAACTCGAAACTGAAATATGTAAAGCTTATAAAAATAACACAAAGAGAAAATGGTATGAGAAACACTAAATTGGATTTAAATCAGATTCATAATTGTATCTCCAAACGAAATTGCACACTTCCGGCTTTGAGATATATAGCGTGACAAAATGGACGGACCTTAGTAGAGACTGGCCTCCAGAAACTTTGAGTTTTTACATATACTTGCTTAAAAGAAATACAACTTTGGTCTTTTCAAATTTACTTATATAGCATTCGGCTCTCTCAATAAATTCACCTAAGTTCCGTCTATGGCGTGAAACGATGGTGATATATGGCTCACGAAGTAGTTCATGTTGGAGTAGTCGTTACTTATATATCACAAAAGACTAATAATTAAATGCTTCAACAAAAACCTAAGATGTTCTCATGTGCATGAATCTGGTCTACTGCTAATGTATCAGTTGTAACTTGTAACATCAAAGAGTTGAGAATTGAACCTTTGATATTATAACCACGATAAATTCGTAACATGTTAACTGATATACATGATATATCCTATATGTCTACAAAGAAATATTATAGTATAATTTGGTTGTTTACACTTAACAAAAATTAAACTTGAAGCCTTTCACATTTTAGTGATAATAGTCACAAGCTTTTTACCAAATCACTCCCGAACGGTTTATGTTACAATTTTGTTATAAGCGCAAGTGGATGTTAAATGCAATGGAGCATTACGGCAGACGACAAGTTTCGTACAACGAATCAACAATTTTACATATCGTCTTTTTCGCTTCCGATTATAGTACGAAAAGTCCATGTAAATTTGTAATTGTGTCTTGTGATTAAAGAATTTGTTGGTTTGCAAAGTTTTAGTACTGATTTTGATAGTCTCGTCAAAATCTCTAGCGTGGGGTGTGGGGTTTATCGACTGTCCCACCACCAAGTATTGTATTGTGGCTCGAAACGAATACGACATGACCAACCACCATGTATGAACATCAGAACATGGGTCTAGCTAGGCTCTTTACTAGAATAGTCAAATCTGATGTAATAATGCTATACTCGTGTATTCATCAAAATTGGTGTTGTGGCATATCTTTTACATGAAATATAATTTGAATAGTAGATTTTCAAAAGAAAGTATCAACATTAGGCTATGCATGGTGGTAACTTAGGATCATCAGTTTTTTTCTCCGACGACTTACTTGCCAAAGTTTTTATTTTTATTATTATTATTTTTTTAAATTCAAATATTTTTAACAACAAAATTAAATTTCATTAATAAAAATACTTAGACATTACAACAATAATTAAAAACTTAAACTAATAAAACATAAACATTACAAGATACCGGATCCTATACAAAGTGGTGTGAAAATAAAAAGCGTAAAAAGTATCTTTAGCCATTCGATCTCCACCAAACCAATCAAACGGTCCGGATTAAAGAAACTAAAAAGGAACACGTGACCTTAATCTAATAGGGCTAAAATTGTAATTTTACCTACCAAAAACTTCTAATCATCATTTCCTCCTTTCCTTCACTATCAGAATACATCATTTCAATTTACAGTATAATTTATGATCAAACTTATCTCGATTCTCTCTCTAAATTTGGGGCTTTTTTTAGGGTTTTCCCGATTAAAATTTGTGGTTAAATAAATTTAATTAATGGTTTCTTTTGATTCAAAGTTCAAATATCTCAGATACCCTCCTCTAAAAGATGAATCCAAATCGTAAGTTCATCAATTATGCTTTAATTTTCTTTATTTTTTTTTAAAGTTTATGAGGGTTTCTGATTCTGTAAGTGTGTTCTTTCAGTTTTTGCTTTATGTAGCTTAATTTGATAAAAAGCTGTGACTTTTATGGGTTTTGTAAGTGTTTTTGTTTAAATTTGTAGTTTTTATAACTAAATTTGAAATGGGTTTATGCTTAATTGCGGGGTTGTTGTAATAAAGTTGGATTTTTATTGTTCCGTGAGTGTTTATTTATTTATTTAAATTTACTACTTTTTGTAGCTTAATTTGAAATGGGCCCATGCTTAATTGTTGATTTGTGTAGACAAGTTTTGATTTTCATGGTTCTTGTAAGTGGGTTTCTTTAACTTTTCATCAATTTAACTTTTTTATTATCAATTTTTTAAATCATAAATAGAGAAAATTGAAATAATGATGAATCTGATGGAGGATATGCTGGTCTAAATGGATGGCAATAGAGCTTTTAGCATTTCTACAAGTCTTTAATTCTTTGAGTACAAGTAAGAATCGTAGCCTCTGTGTTAAGATGTTGAAAGTTGATGTCAACTTGTGTTTTTGTTGATTGGCGGTATCATACTCACTCCCATATCTGTGTATTTTATTTATATTTTCAAGCGTGGAGTCTACGATCAATAAAGCGAGTTGTTCGTGATTCTATTTAACTTTGTTCATCAGTTTTATTTCATCAATAAATCGAGTTGTTCATCAGTTTTATTGTTCATCAGTTTTATTTCATCAATAAAACGAGTTGTTCATCAGTTTTAATGTTCATCAGTTGTATTTAACTTTGTTTATCAGTTTTATTTCATCGATAAAATGAGTTGTTCATCAGTTTTATTGTTCATCAGTTTTATTTCATCAATAAAACGAGTTGTTCATCAGTTTTATTGTTCATCAATAAAAAATTTGTTCATCAGTTGTTTAAAAGAAATTGTAACGTTCATCTATTTGAGTCATGTGTTCATCAATTAGTTTTTTTTAATGTTACATTATAACGTTTCATTTTCTTTGATGTTACATTATAATGTTCATCAATTCATCATTTGTTCATCGGTTTTTTAAACAAATAGTGTTGTTCATCGATTTCCAAATAAAAATGACATTGTTCCTCGATTAGGTACAATCGCCTTGTTAAATCTGTTAGTATTTTTTTTATCGATATTAAAAATATATATTAATGTTCATTAGTTCATGATTATTTTGATATTGTTCATCGCCTATTTTTATAACGTTCATGATTGTTTTTATATTGTTCAACAGCGAAAAAATAACGTTCATCGATTCTTTTTATATTGTTCATCATGTTCTAAAAGAAATCGCAATGTTCATACATTAGTTGTCCATCGATTCATCGACATCTTGTTCATCGATTAGTATTGTTCAAATAATAAAAAAGATATTCATCAATTCTTTTAAATTTTGTTCATCGCTTTATCGGATTCAAAAAGTCAAATGTTCATCAATTGTCGAAAAAATCATAATGTTCATAAGTTATGGTCACAATGTTCATGAGTTTATCGTTTGGTTGTTCATCGCTTTAAAATAAACAAAAATAACAAAAATGTATTTTGGTATACCAATTAGTGCATTTGAATGTACTTTTATAAGAAAATCTCTTTTAGGCGATTTTATCAAACACTTTATACGCACTAAATATAAGTAAGACGCCATCATTAACGTGCAATATCTCACTCATATCATATCGGATTTGAGTGATTCAAATTCTCGAGTAAAGAATGGTCAAAAGCCTACAATTTTCATGTTTTAAGTTTTGTAAAATTCGGCTTTTAAACTAGTCAAAATTAAATGAAAATACCAAAATTTCAAGAAAATCAACACCCACTTAAAAATTGAAAAAAAGTTACGATTATATCAAAATGCATACCAAATTAAAGAGAATCAAATTTAAAAAATTATGGTGAAATCGGTTTTTTATAAAAGTTTGTCGTTCGAAAGTTATTTACGTTTGAAGTTTTGGGGTGAAATAAAAAAACATGTTAAAAGGACCATAATGCCCCCTAACCAAATTTAATAAGAATAAAGAGAGGATTAGATGGAGACATGGCTAAGAATCAATCATGTGCTTCTAGATTTTTATTTTTTCACTTCTGAGGGATCTAATTATTAAAAGCTAAACTAATAAAAAAGCCACGGTAAAATGATTGGTGTGGCTAGTCTATCCCACCAACCATCACCTGAGCTCACGACGCCACCTATCATTTTTTTTTTTTTTTTTACTTATTTGATGTATTTTTTAGTGATAAACTTTTCATTTTTGTATAGTGTGTTGTTTTAAAAAAAAAAAAAAAAAAAAAAAAAAAAAAGTATAGTGTGGGGTCCATGAGTGTCTTATGGTGCGGAAAGTGGTGTTGTATAAAAGCATCTATAATGCAAAAAGTCTTTAACGACTTTTTGCATTTAATGCATATATCATATTCAATCAATAAGATTTTGAAGAAAAACTTAAAATTTATCAAGTCTTTCTAAAAATGTTTGAAAAAGCTTTTAATGCAATGTCAAAAAAACATTTGAAAATACTTTTCGAAATAGTAAAAAGCTATTAGTAGTTTATGCATTCGAGATGCTCTTAGAGAGGAGAGTTTTGTGTTGAGTGATAGGTTCTGATCTATAGGAAAAAGTGTTGGGGTGACAACACTTATTTCACGGCACCAACCCATGACACTAATTGTATATAATATTCTAATCTTTAAAATTAGTTATCTCATAAACGTAAAACGTTACACGGTTTTAACAACCCCGTAACTTTATTCAATATGAGGAGATGTAAGTACAAATATTACGACGGATTTTGACCGATTTCGTGCCAAAACTAATCAGTGTACACTCGAGACACAAAATAATGCAAGTGGTTAAGAAAATTGCCAAAATAGTATTATCGTGTCCTAAAGGAATCAATTATATTTTGTTAGTATATAATCGACTAGTGAACTCATAAGTCACATGGGGTGTCATGTGGTCCAAAATTGTAAAAGTTTTTGGTATTGATTTGTAAGAAATAATGATCATGTAAAGTCAACATTTACTTTGGTTTTATAGTCAAAAAGTCATTACCAAGACAGTAATGTGTCTGACTAGGTAATAAAGAAGCCTCATTAACTAAAAAAAATGGGTCAAGATCATATTACTACGAGGTGATAGGTCGGTTGACACAAGCAGACTTGAGCCAACCGATATATCACCGGTTTAGGCCAGCTAATATATTCTATCACTTAATAATCACAACCCAAAACCGTGACATCAGAAGGATTTCTCGATCCTAAACCTCAGCTCACTCACCATCAATTTAGTATCGAGTCATTTCTTATCGAAAATTATAATTAAAGACTTACACATATATAGGTATTTAGTACGGTATTACTCCTCCGTCCAACAAAAAGTGTCTACTACAAATGTGACACATAGTTTTAGAAAAATGTCCAATAATCAGTGAATCTTAAATTCATTGATTAATTTTTTTTTTTCTGAAAGTTAGTAATATGTGAAAGGAAACATTTATTTTCAGACAAACTAAAATTATGATGGGACCGATAATTACATTGTTCAACAAAGTTATGTAAAATAAATAAATAAATAAATAATACTTCGTAACAAACTATACGAATGTGGTAAAACTTTACAACTATGATTTTTGGATATGTATATTCTAATGTAGGTCCAATTATCACTTTCATTTATACAATCAAAAAAAATCCTTGTGCTTGAAATCACATCTCTAAAACACTCATTTTTATTGGCGCAAATATTTTCACTCTCTTCCATCTAAATCCTCACTGTCATCGAGTGAAATATAAAAGAAAATACATTAGTTTAGAATGGTTAAATAACAACTACTATAGCTAAAGCAATTCCAACTACTATATATAGTACTGGACAATTAATTTGAGACAAACTGAAAAAAAATTATAGACAATAAAATTGAAACATAAAGGGTATATACTTATGCTCGAGAATTGACTCACCAGATAATATACATACGAGGTGTTTCTAACATGGTCCGGTCTCATACAAAAGTGTAAATCAAACTCAAAATTTGAGCAAATGATTTAAACTAAAAAAGGGGTTGTTCTGTTGGACGATAATTGCATAAGTCTTGTTGGTACATATGTAATAACACAAAGTAAAAGGGCCGAATATGTTACTTTGATAGTTAATAACCGTTTGGTGGTTAAAAGCGGTTATTGGTAGTTATAGGTAGTTAATGGTAGTTATTAGTTAGTTATTTTCGGTTACAACCGAATAGACATGATGGTTCGATTCAGGGCCTATAAATAGAGTCGAATGTAATGTTGTAAAGTGTGTCTGAAAATACAATGCAACAATTTATGTTGTAAATAAATATAGAATCAATTTTTGTGCATATTTCGTTCATGTTAAATCACGAATAAACATGTGCAACGATTCTACAAGTTCAAGGTATTCGGGAAAAGTTAATTGGTATTTCAATAGTCATTTCCGAGCTTTTCTATAAATATCCAAAATGTTTACCACTAACATGCTCAAGAAAGTGACCTTATTAAAATTAAGTTTAAGAGTCAAATAAACAGCCCATTAAAACATTTTTCTACTTAATTTTTTTACAGTTTACCCCATTGTAATTGTCGACGACAAAGCAGGCCCCACTGGCCACTTATCATCACTTTTACACAACAATCATTTTTTCCTAGCAAAAATGTTCACACACTACATTAGTAAAAAAAATAGTACTACTCTACATAAAGCAACATTTTATCTTTAAGTATCTATAAAAACCCATTAATTGAACACAGCTATGAGTGTATCATTCAATGTAAGTACAAATATTGTGACAAATGTTGATATATTTGTTGCCAAAACTAGCCATTATACATTTTATACAGTGGACATACAAAATAATGCAAGTGGTCATGGGTAAGGAAATAGCCAAAAGAATATTATTGTGTCATAAAGGAATCAATTATGTTGTTAACATAAAAAACAATTTGTGCTCATAAAAGGCACCACATGGTGTGTGTCATGTTGGTCCAAGTTAATTTGTAAAGGTTTTTCCTACTAATTTACTGATTTGTAAGAGAGAATAATATCATGCAAAGTCAACACTTACTTTGATTTTAAGTCAAGATTTTAAGGAAGGTTCAATAAATAGAAAAATGGGTCAAGATTGGATCCACAACCCAAAACCCTGACAATATGAGTATTTCTAGCTTGCTCACCATCAATTAAATGTGAAATCATTTGTGGATTTTCTCTTAAAAAATAGGACAAATCGCATAAAAAGTTATCGCATTAAAAGAATAAAAGTCAATTATATATTTAGGTATTTTTTCCTCTCAATTTAAGATATCGAAGTTATTTTTTTTGGTGCAATATAAAGTTTTTTTCGACTTTTCAAAAGTGATTATCGGTCATGACTTTAGCCGAAATAACTTTTAAAACCCCAATTATAACGGTATACCACATTAATTAATCAATTCAGCTGAAAAAATGGTCTATAACACATTTCGAAAAGTTGAAAAAACTTCACGTTGCACAAAAATTAACTTGGATACCTTAAATCGAGAAAAATAAAGTTGAGTAACTAATATTCAAATTAACTTTAATTAAAGACTTGCAAATATGAGTATTTTGTACGATATTATTCCATTAGATTACTTAACTAAAAAGTGTTAAGAAATGTGCATCGAGTGTTACCAAAAAGGGAGGTGATATGCACATTATTTGAAATGATGTGCTCACCATCAATTATGTATAGCGATGTTGTACTATATGCATTACTGGTGTGATTTAGTGGTGAAATAATCAAAAAATGTGATGTGCATAAAAAAAAATGTTTAATAAGTACAGTTACTAACATGGTTAAGTTTGCAAACGGGGCAAGTTTTTATCCCGAGCCTTTTTTGGTTGACAATGTTGTTTTTCTTCGAGTTTGAGCTCAGGCTCAAACATAAATAACGTCACTAGCCGAGTTGTGCTTGTAAGGGCTTGCCTCAAACTTAGTAGAATTTGATATATTATGGGCATATTTGACAAAATTAATTGTTATTAGACGAAAATTTAGTTAGAGTAGATTCCTTTTATATGTTGTCTAAAGGAATATACATAGTAATTTAACTTGTTAATATCAAATTATTTACGTAACAAACGAGTTAATTTTAAGCAAATCCACTAGCGATCAATACTTTATGATCAAAACTTGAACACTCGTATTCGAAATAAACATTTCCAATTCCTCTATTATTTGCCTAAGTGAAGTGAAAAACAGAAATGATAAGATAGCATGACGTGACACACATGCGGCTATTTGGCTTGAGCCAATACATGGTGCTCATGGGCACATATAGGAGGAGGGCATGTGTTCTTATAGCGAAAAAAATAGTAGTGCAAATTTTTTGTTTTCTTTTTTGAAAAACTAATTTGTAATATAATTTTTAAAATTTATCAAAATATGCCATTCGAGCAAAACTTAGTGCTATTAGGCTGCCCCAGTAAGGGGACTCAATCCCCCATATTTTCCCTGCCACGTCAGTTTTATCTCTCCAGCGACCTTCGGGCGATTAGATGACCCAGTAAGGCGACCTACTCTACAAAAAAACATACCTCACAAAAATACCTTTAACTACACACAAAAAAAGAAAGAAACAAAGTTTCACACTCGATCGTGTAAACGACCGAAATCTCCCAAACAAGCCGATCTCCTTATTTGCCACAGTAAAGGGATCGACTCCAAATCGATCACCTCACTCGATCGAGAGGACCTCTCGATCGAACTACTGCATGCAGTCTTAGTGCACACTTTTGTTGAATTACAGACGAGAAAGTGGCCCCACTACCTACCACTTTTACACAAAAAAATGTCCTTTTACTTTTACCTCAAAACACTCATTTTTAGTACCAAAAAATGTTCACATTCACACTCTCCATCAGTGAAAAAAAAAAGCTAGTAACATTTTTTCTTGTGTCTTTTATAAATATCTCTCTTTATAAAACCCATTAATAGAACACAGCTGTAGTAGTATAGTGTTGTGTTTCATGGTATCTTTCTTTATTCCTTAAAAACCATTTTTTACAAAAAAGAAAAAAAGAATAGAATAAAGTGGAGGGAAGTGAAAAGAAAAGAATATTATTGTTACTTGCAACTAGAGGAAAGAAAACACATTTTGCTCTCTGTGTCTGTGTTTCATGTTTTAAGAAAATGCAGAGGTTTTGTGTTGTTGTGTTTTTGTTTTTGTTAAGTTTATGTTTTTGTTTATGTAAGGCTTCTGTGTCTTATGACCATAAAGCCATTGTCATTAATGGTCAAAGAAGGATTCTTATTTCTGGATCCATTCATTACCCAAGAAGCACTCCTGAGGTAGTACAGCTTATCAATGTACATTATGCTTTTTTTTTTTTTTTTTTTTTTTGGGGTCAAGAAATGTTAATGGGCTTCAAGATTTTGTATCTTTTTTTTTTTGGGTAACTATGGTTTGGCCTTTGGGTGACTAATTATTTTAGGAAAGTTGGCGCTAGAGTTATTGGCACTTACAACTTATCAATGTACATTTATTTTATTTATTTATTTATTTTTTTTTTGGTTTGTTGTAAAAAATGTTAATGGGGCTTCAAGATTCTGAATCTTTTGGGGTAAGTATGGTTCGACTTTTTACCGACTAATTATTTTAGGAAAAGCGCGACCACTTCAGTGTTGTTTCAGACCCAGAGAATTGAACTTGAGACGTCTAACAAACATTGTAGTGATAAGATTTTGTATTTTGTGAATAAATGTTTGTGCTTTTTTTATGACTTTTACATATGTGGCTAGATTTTGTATCATTTTGGTAATTATGGTTTCCGACCTTTTGGCTCACTAATTATTTTAGAAAAGTTGGCGCGACCACTTTAAAGTTATTTGCACCTAGCAGAAATTGAACTTGAGTCGTCTAACAAACAACATTGTAGTGATAAGATTTTGTATTTTTTGAATAAATGTTTGTGCTTTTTTATGATTTTTACAGATGTAGCCAGATTTTGTATCATTTTGGTAATTATGTTTTCCGAACTTTTGGCTGACTAATTATTTTAGGAAAGTTGGCGCGACCACTTTAGAGTTATTTGCACCTAGCAGAAATAGCAGAAATTGAACTTGAGACCTATGACATTAGAGTGATAAGATTTTGTATTATGTGAATAAATGTTTGTGTTTTTTTATGGTTTTTGCAGATGTGGCCAGATCTTATAAAGAAGGCGAAAGAAGGTGGTTTGGATGTGATTCAGACTTACGTTTTCTGGAATGGGCATGAACCAGAACCTGGTAAAGTAAGTGTATAGTAGCTTTTTATACTATAGTTTCATTATCATATAATCAGCTGTAACAATGTGCTTATTGTGTTGTTAGTTTAAAGTTAGTAACTTGTTTAAGTGATAAGCGAAATTATGATTGTTTAAGGATTTACATATAAGGTTAATTGTACCAAAGTAGCATACTTTACTCTTTTTTTCATGTCATCCTATGTAACATACTTACATTTGCATTTTAATGTAGGTAAAAAACATAATGTAAGTTGCAATTTGAGTTGAATTTGCTGCAGTAGCTCCTTAACTGATTATTAAGTCATTAGAATCAGATTCATTATATTAGAATATACTAAAAGTGACCACCTACAACTTAAAAGTGCAATAACAATAAGCACTTTGAAAAACCAATGCGAGACAGCCACTAATTGTTTCTTAAGTTATTTACTCTTTAACTTGCGTTTTTGCAGTATTATTTCGAGGACAGGTATGATTTGGTTAAGTTCATTAAGCTAATAAAAGAAGCTGGACTCTATGCCCATCTCAGGATTGGCCCATACGCTTGTGCAGAGTGGAACTTTGGGTATTTATTCCGAGAACATCATAAATTTTTTATAAAATTTTAGAAAAATAGTTTCAAGTGTTTTAATATTTTGGTTATTGCATTTTCAGGGGATTTCCTGTTTGGTTGAAATATGTGCCCGGAATTAGTTTTAGAACAGATAATGCTCCTTTTAAGGTCCCATACTCAATCTTTAATACAGTTATATTGTTTCTTTTTTCCTAGTTTTCTTGTCATGAATATTTATTTTATTCGTTATAGGCTGCTATGGAAAAGTTCACGAGGCACATAGTGTATAAAATGAAATTCGAAGGCTTGTATGAAAATCAGGGTGGTCCGATCATTTTATCTCAGGTATTGAAAGTCACTTCTTTACTGAAAACGAACTGGTTCAATAGCATGCCAA
Organism: Chrysanthemum lavandulifolium; assembly: GCA_022545495.1. Taxonomy (NCBI): domain Eukaryota; kingdom Viridiplantae; phylum Streptophyta; class Magnoliopsida; order Asterales; family Asteraceae; genus Chrysanthemum; species Chrysanthemum lavandulifolium. The sequence goes on from CM040244.1 coordinate 277,298,583, forward strand.
ACGAGTCACTCTTTGTATGCATCCCATTGACCTGTGTAGACATTTTGGCCTCCCATTTCGGGTTTTGTGCAAGTTTCAGCCCGTATGACCATTTGAGTTAATTGAGTCGAAATTTGTCGCTTCTAACAACTAATATAGTTAATCTTGATTCTGACAGATTGAGAATGAATACGGACCAATGGAGTATGAACTTGGAGACCCAGCTCGAGCATATTCCAAATGGGCTGCTAACATGGCTGTCGGTCTAAAGACGGGTGTCCCATGGATCATGTGCAAGCAAGATGATGCTCCAGATCCCACTGTAAGTGTATCATCCTTCATGTTCCTTTTTGTCATTTAGTTTAACTAATTATTGATAGTTTAATTCATTCTTTATTCCTGTAATGTGATCATTGGATTCTTTATCCAATGCACATGGCCACTTTTAGACTTTTGTCTCCAATAAAATATTCACCAAACTTTGTGCATTTCATTTTTTACAGATCAACACTTGCAATGGTTTTTACTGTGATTACTTCACTCCCAATAAATATTATAAACCGAAAATGTGGACAGAGGCGTGGTCAGGATGGTAATTTACTTTTAACTCGTCTTTGAGTACAATAATATTAAATTTTTCGGTCTTTTTTTTTTATAGTTTTATACTAATGTAGGTTCACTGAGTTTGGAGGTGCGGTTCCTTACCGGCCAGCAGAAGACTTGGCATTTTCCGTGGCTAAATTTATTCAAACTGGTGGATCATTTATAAATTACTATATGGTACAGTAACTTTAATGTTTTGTTTGTTACATTTAATACCGGATTTTCTTGGTAATGTCATCTAAAAAGTGTACTTATTGTTTATTATGACAGTACCATGGAGGAACCAATTTTGGTAGGACTGCTGGTGGTCCGTTTATTGCCACAAGCTACGACTATGATGCCCCTTTAGATGAATTTGGTACGTTCCAGGTTTAATAATTCTGATCCGTGCCTAAAGTAGGAGGTAATTGTGAAAACATGGACGGGTTGGGTAACGGGTCAAATGGGTAAATCGTTTGTAGGGTCAAAAGTCGAAACAGATCGGGCCTGGTTGAATTCACCCGAAACACCTTTGTATGACCAAGATTATAAAAGTTAGTAATAATTTTAACTTTGAGTAATGTTGTAGAAAGATTTTGTTCTGTTTCCTTTTTAACCAATTTTTGCTGACTTCACCCGACCTTATATAGAAAGTAACCAGAATCGACCCAAATTAGGCAGCATGTACAAATCGGGTCAACCTATAGTACATTTCAGAAGCTGAAAAGTTTTTTATGACGCATTCCGCAGCATCACAGATTGAGGATCATATCTGTCATCTCACAAAGTTGACTATTATGTCACAAAACGCAACTGAATGATACTTTTTGTAATGATTATTTCTACATTCGGGTAATACTGAGTGATGTAGAATTGTTACTTTATACATAGGACTAAAACGGGAAGCTAAATGGGGACACCTGAAAGATCTGCACAGAGCCATAAAACTATGTGAGCCCGTGTTAGTAAGCGGAGACCCTTCTGTCATTTCACTTGGAAACTATCAAAAAGTAAGATTTTTCTTTCATTCATTGATTTATAATCAATCCTTCTCGAGTTCTAAATGGGGCCCCACCTCTGACATTTATTGTTTTCTAACAGGCATACGTTTACAAAAACAAAACCGGAGGCTGTGCAGCTTTTCTGGCGAATGATGACAAATCTGCTTTTGCAAAAGTAAATTTCCAGGATCAGCATTACAATCTGCCTCCATGGTCGGTCAGCATCCTACCCGACTGCAAGAACACTGTTTTTAATACCGCAAGGGTGAGAAATATATCATTACAGATTCATGTAACTTCAATGGCTCCATATGTATGTAATATTAGAACATCATAACGCGTAAAGTGGTTGATTAACAGGTAGGCGCACAGACCACAGTGATGGAAATGACTCGAGAACCGACAGGATTTGCTTGGCAATCCTATAATGATGAAACAGAATATTATGACGACAATACATTTGGAACAGTCGGATTATTGGAGCAGTTAAATGTGACTAGAGATGCTTCTGACTACTTGTGGTACATGACTGAGTAAGTGCATGACGATCTTCATTAACAAATAATCATTATATCTATAAAAAGAAGTTCAAAACAATGGATAAGTTTACGGACTAATGATTGATGTTTTTTGTAATTAGCGTCAAGATTGACTCCAACGAAAGGTTCTTGATAAGAGGGGAACAGCCTACGCTTACCGCCTTATCTGCTGGTCATGCTTTACATGTTTTCATCAACGGTCAACTATCAGGTTATAACGACTTCCATATTTAATTTGAAGAAACTTATCATTTGGTTTCGGGAAATCTGACTTTTGTTTATTTTAACAGGAACCGTCTACGGAAGTCTAGAAAACCCGAAAATAACTTTTAACGGCGGTGTTAATCTAAGAGCTGGCCTTAACAAGATTTCGCTGCTAAGCATTGCTGTTGGTCTCCCAGTACGTTCATTGCTCCTCAAAATAGGTTTCTTAACGAGATTTTAAAGCATTACTTATAATAACTCATGTTTACTTTCATCAATCTATTAGAACATTGGGCCGCATTTTGAGACATGGAATGCTGGCGTTCTTGGTCCAGTTATGCTTTCTGGTCTAAACGAAGGGAGGAGATACTTATCATGGCAGAAATGGTCTTATAAGGTTTTTAACTTTTCAATGTTTACTGACTATCTTTTAAGTGTTTGGGCTGTTCTTGAACTTTATATGACTGATCAGGTTGGGCTTAAAGGCGAAATTCTAAGTCTTCACTCGCTTAGCGGAAGTTCATCTGTCGAATGGGTTCAAGGTTCTTATGTCGCTCAAAAACAACCACTTACTTGGTATAAGGTACGTGATCACACTAGCAATAATCACTTTTTAGTGTTTGGATAACCTATTATCGATCACTAAATTTCCTATAATGATATTTTCAGGCGATTTTTGATGCTCCGTCTGGGGATGAACCTTTGGCTCTAGACATGAACAGCATGGGTAAAGGTCAAGTATGGGTAAACGGTCAGAGCATCGGACGTTATTGGCCAGCATACAAGGCAAAAGGTAACTGTAGCACTTGTAGTTACGCCGGTTATTACGACGAGAAGAAATGCCTTAGCAACTGCGGTGAAGCTTCTCAAAGATGGTAAAAGCATTTCTTAATAACAAACTTTTGGTAATAGCATATCCAAACAAAAGAAAGAAATGAACTTTCAGTAACCATCTTGATTTTATCCTTCGTTTCAGGTATCATGTACCTCGATCATGGCTAAACCCGAGAGGAAACCTGTTGGTTGTTTTCGAAGAATTAGGTGGAATCCCATATGGGATTTCGTTAGTGAAACGTGAAGTATACAGTGTGTGTGCTGATATATACGAGTGGCAACCGTCACTGTTGAATTACCAAGCACAAGTTTCTGGTAAAGCCACGAAACCATTGAGACCGAAAGCACATCTTTCGTGTGGTCCAGGTCGAAATATCTCATCTGTCAAATTCGCTAGCTATGGTACCCCTGAAGGTGGCTGTGGTAGTTTCCAACAAGGCCATTGTCATGCTAAGAACTCGTACGACGTCTTTAACAAGGTATTCATGATTCATGCTAGTTTTGGTGACAATTTTTGGTGAAAATATCAAAGGAGTGTTTGCGATTGCTTACATTAAACATTTAAACTATTTATCTGCTTATATTTAAGTTCTTATCTAATATAAGTGGATAGACAGTTTTGTTCAAACACTCCAAACTGCATATATGCTGATAAGTCCATAAATAAGCAATCACAGACACTCATAACTCCTTATCTACTCTAAAAGTAAGCAAATTTATAGTTTTTCGGGTTTTTGATGTATTTTTCAGATTTGTGTTGGTCAAGAGTCATGTGCAGTAGCGGTATCGCCAGAGGTATTTAAAGGCGACCCGTGTCCGGGTGTAATGAAGAAGTTGTCAGTGGAGGTTATTTGCAGCTGATGAATTGTTGTTTTTGGAAAACTTGAGACCAGTCTAGCATGAGGCCCTTCTGATTCTTTTTTGTAAGGTTTATGTAAGATTTACACGCTTAAGAATAGCGTTTAGCAGTCTATTGAAGATGACCATGATATATGCTTTTGAGAAAGGTGAAGTTGTACAGATATGCAACACGCCATTTTGGTCCGAAAGCATTAGATTTTGAAGATTGGTGTATATAGAAACAGAAAACGCAAGTGTCACGTCAGATGTGGTTTTCTAATGTATTATTGAGACGGATGACAAGTCCATATGCTTAATTTAGTCTCGGATTTTAGTTTCAGTTCTTCCGAGTGAAGTGTAAAAGCTACCGGCTTTTTGTACCTTTTGTTTAATGAACTATCATTTGAGGCATAATAGAATCTAACAACGACGCTTGCAGCCCCGTTAGGCAAGTCATGTGGAAAATATTTTGCTCAATCGACTAAACATTTTGCTAGACCTACTTTTATTTTATTCTAAAAGAAAAGTTGTCTTATTGTGGACTAGATGTTCAAAAAGCATATAATCGACCTACTTTTGCCTCGTCAATTCTGTCTAGCAGTCTATAGCTAAAAACTGCTAGACATTCTTGATCATAATAACATTTTAATATTTATTGTGGATTATATGTTCAAAAGGTAACTAATAACATAGTTTCTATGCTGATTTTTACAGCAAAAATAGTGTTAATAATGCAGCATCAGAAAAATGGGTGTTTGGACCTGTGTATAAGCTGTTTGGTTTTTTCACATAAAACCGGGTTGACCAGGCCGGGTCGATCACAGACCCGGTTTTCAAAACACATGGACTGTATTTGCAATTTTACTAACCACACGGACTACTTTTGCACATTACTTTTTCCCTCAGTATAAAACTCCAACCAAACACTATCTTACGATTATATTATATATTAAAAAAAAAAAGAAAAAAAAAAAGAGAGTGTGATCCTTAAAATTCCTCGACAAAGACCATGGAAGGAGGTAGGGCATGGTGGGACCCAATGGGACGGGAAAGTCGACATTGTTAAAGCTCCTTGCCTGGAGGAAAATTCCCATGCCTAAAAATATAGATGTACTTCTGGTGGAACAAGAAGTAGTCGGTGATGATCAAGTACACAACTGTCCTTGAAGCTGTTGTTTCAGCAAACGAAGAGCTTGCTATGCTAAAACAAGAGGTTGCCTCATTGTTGGAAATTCCCTGGGGTGCTGAAGATGGCGCTGATACATGGGAGAAACTTGCTGACTTATATGATAAAGTTGCAGATAATGGGTGCAGATGCCGCTGAAGCCCAAGCTTCAAAGATTCTTGCTGGTTTGGGGTTTACGAAGGTTAAGCAAGGTCATACTACAAATTCATTTAGCGGTGGTTGGAGGATGAGGATTGCATTGGCTCGAGCTTTGTTTGTGCAACCAACACTATTATTATTAGACGAGCCGACCAATCATCTTGACCTTAGAGCTGTTATTTGGTTACAGGAATACTTATTGAGATGGAAGAAAACTCTTATTGTTGTATCACACGACAGAGACTTTTTGAATACCGTCTGCAGTGAAATAATTCATCTTCATGATTTGAAACTGCATACATATCGTGGGAATTTTGATGATTTTGAACGTGGGTATGACCAACGTCGTAAAGAGATGAGTAAGAAATTTGAAACTTATGAAAAACAGTTGAAAGCTGCAAAGAGGGCTGGGAATCAGAAACAACAAGAGAAGGTCAAAGAAAAAGTTATATTTGAAGTTAAGCAAAGAAAAAGGCAAAAGAAAAAGTCGAGGAAGACGACGAGTTTCCTGAGGCCCAACAGAAGTGGTACCCGTGTTGCCATTGTGGGACCCAATGGAGCTGGGAAATCGACATTCTTAAACCTTCTTGACCCAAAGAAAGACGAAGTAACCGAAGATAAGTGTGAAGTAACACAAGGTGAAGTAAGAAGAAACCGGAAGTTGAGAATCGGGAGATATTCACAACATTATGTGGACTCTGACAATGGATAAAACACCCGTTCAATATCTTCTTCGTCTGTATCCTGATCAAGAGGGTTTGAGTAAAAAAGAGGCTGTTCAAGCAGTGCTTGGTAAATTTGGGCTCCCGAGCCCTAATCATCTCATCCCAATTGCTGATTTATCTGGAGGTCAAAAGGCTCGTGTTGTTTTCGCTTCAATATCTATGTCCAAACCACACATTTTACCACTCGACGAACCTACAAATCATTTGGATATGGAGAGTATTGATGCAGTCGATGAGTTTACTGGTGGTGTGGTTCTTGTTAGTCATGATTCTAGGCTAATATCGCGTGTATGCGCGGATGAAGAAAAGAGTCAGATATGGGAAGTGGATAATGGAGTTCTGAAGGAATTGAGGGTACTTTTGAGGAGTACAAGGAAAAGCTCCGGAAGGAAATCAGAGCTGAGGTGGATGATTGATGCGTTTTGTAGAATCTTTCACGAATAGAGCCTGTCTTTGTGATATCGAGACTGATAACGAGTTCATATGCTTATTTTAGTCTCTTTTTTTTTCGTTTTGGTTCTTCATAGTGAAGTGAAATTTTATCATCCTAATTGAAATCTATGTTTTGATGCCGTAACTTTGTGCCAGTAACATGAGATTCACAGTAAAATGTTTGCAGCAATCCGAAACTAGACTTTGAGCTCAAGTAAAAATAAGAACTAGGGCTGCAAACATATAAAAAGACGGTCGAAATCAGCGGATCAAATTCAAGCTCATAAAAACAAACTCAAATTCTTATAGAGCCCTATACAACATGTAACTAGGGCTGCAAACTAATCAATCTTTGCTACTCAAACACACTTGCAGCACTGTCCAAAACTCGTATAACTTTTTAATATAACAATACACCCACATTAACAGTAAAAAGTTTGGCCAAAGGCCCTCTTTGGTAAGCAAGTAAATTTCATATCGAACTAATGTCTGTAAACAAAACATAAAGAAAAATAAAAAATAATTATTTGAAAAAGAGGTGACAAAACAGGCAACATACAAGCCAAAAAGCCCTAAACTAGGAACTAGCAAATTACGCATGTCTTTCTACTACGCATATGAAATGTCAATTATACCCTTTCGCTTCTCGTTCAACTTCTGCTACATCATTCTCTTCTTCTCCATATTCATCATATCTTTACACCATCAATCAGTCTATCTTCACAGATGAGTAGATCTTACGTACAAACCATAAGCACGCGTAAAAACCAATTGTACCCGTCAACACAAAGAACGCATATGAAGCAATCGACATGTATCCAAAGTACAAAATTCCCGAAACCAGCTTTGTAATTTCCAACTTGGTGAAGAAGTAAAAGATGGAGTAGAGGAAAAGATACAAGGCAGATGAACCAGCCGTAAGGTAGGCCCTCCACCACCAATGGTAGTCTTCACTGCACAACTGGAAGTAGCACAGCACCACTGTTATTTCTGCACATGTGATGATCAAAATCACAAAGACGATGAACAGAAACCCGAAGATGTAGTAAAACTGGTTCAGCCAGATGGAGGTTAATATGAAGAATAGCTCGATGAAAACTGCTCCAAAAGGTAGAATTCCTCCAATAAGGATCGAAAAGACGGGTTGCATGTACCAGGCTTGCTCTGGGACTTGTCTCGGGATTTTGTTCGTCTTTACTGGATCTTCAACTACGGGTTTCTTGAAACCCAAGTAGCTCCCTACAAAGACTAAGGGTACTGATATCCCGAACCATAAGCAAACAAGAGCAAACATGGTCCCGAAAGGTACTGCTCCAGATGACTTTTCTCCCCAAATTATTGCGTTGAGAACGAAGAAAATCGCAAATAAAATACCCGGAAACATGAAGGCAGTTTTCAGCGTGTTCTTTTTCCATTCTGTACCCTTGAACATTTTGTACAATCGTGCAGAGGAATAACCCGCGAATAAGCCCGAAAACACCCATAAAAGAACCAGAGCAGTCATTAGCCCACCTCGGTTAGAGGGTGATAAGAAACCTAGTAATGCAAATATCATGGTTACCAATGTCATTCCTAAGATCTGGACACCGGTTCCAACATAAACGGAAAGAAGACCCGATTTTGAAGGAGCCCTAAAGACATCTCCATGAAGAAGTTTCCATCCGGTTTCTTCTTGAGCTTCGTCTTGAGAGTCTAATTGGTTATAGTTGGCAATGTCTCTGTAAAGTGTTCTCATCATGATCATTGCTACCATTCCCGAAAGAAAGAGGACTATCATCAAGGAGTTTATGATTGAGAACCAATGGATTTGATCATCATTCATAAGGAGGTATGTGTCCCAACGCGAGGCCCATTTAATATCACTCTCCTACAAATTTTAGAATAGATGATAAAATAATTAGGGAAAAACGTAGCGTACTGAAGAACATTGGTGGAGAACATTGGAGTATTGGGTTATACCTTGAAAGTAACATCGTATGTAAATACCACTTCCTTATCTGTATCAACTTCCTGTGGTACTGTGCTTCCTTGAATTATATTTTTGGTGTTTTGATTACATGTTGTCAACTGAGGATTCTTCTCGTCCCACTCTTTGTACTCGTGATTGATACTATTAGCAAAAGTTGAGGCAAAAGTTTAGACTACTATGAAATACAACCAAAACAATGATCTAAGGTGTGTCCACATTCAAGGGAGGAATGAGAATCAAATACCTGTTTGGTGTAACTTCAAATCCAACAATTCTAGCGGAATCAGTCTCGAGATCCTTGTGGTACATGACTCTAAAACTCAAGTGATTATTGATGAAATACTTTTCCTCTTTGCTCTGAAAAAATAAACGAAAGAATAAACTTCTAGACATCTAAAACAAAAGACACGATCGTGTGGAAATTGTTCAAACAAAACTCACCCCAGCATAGTTTCCTTTAAACCCTACGCGGAAACCATGTTCATAAGTGGTTGACTGACTTCCATCACGTCTTTGTCTTAGAACAGCAACTGGGAGGTTATCCAAAATCCTGCATTGCATACCACAGGTCATTTAATTAAAGGAGAGACAGCCATTCATGTACATCATTTAAAAATAATGGCACATACATGTTAACACGGTACTCATCATCGATTTTTTCCTTAAAGTTCTTTGCAGATTGAGCATCGAGCTTTACTCTACAACCGATTTTACATGGGAGCTCCTCTCTCATGTGAAACTGAAACGGAAATCAGAAGGTTAGATCACAACAAAACACGATTCTTATTGAGAAGTAAATGTGTAGGAACGTCAATAGATACTCACTGTGTAGACTGAATTCTCGATGCGATCACCTCGGAGCACCTCACCCAAGTTTTCAGCACTGTTCTGAATGTGCTTGGGCTTGCAATAGTTCAAGTAATAATAGTCATAAGGAAGCTGTGTCTTTGTAGACGATAGCTTGTTGACTTTGACTTGAAGAGGATCACCCTAATAAATAGATCAGATCAGCATTAGACTTCATCCAATTACACCGAAAAAACGCATACAGAAATAGCTAAAAACGAGATAAAAGAAAAATTAGCAGAACAACAAAGTAGCAAAGGCAACCAGGCTTCTTAATTTGTATTGCAGCCTTACAAAGATGAACCTTAAACGCAGCAAGCAATTAAAACCCCGTGTTTGTAAGATAACTTAACATGAATCAAACACCTAGACGTCAGATCCTAAGGATCTTATAAAATAACATTAAATAAACACGAGTTTGGGTTCGACAAATGATATCAGACCTATCTATAACTCTTAGATAGCATAAATTTGAGTCATTCCTAAGGGGGCGTTTGTTTAAGCTTTATATGTGGGCTTACGAGCTTATTTGATTTCGGCTTATATTTCATAAGCTTAAATTTTCCGGCTTATATTGAGATTTATGGGCTTATATAAGTTTATCATATCATGATAGTCTTATATAAGCCCAAAAGTCTCAAAATAAGCCGGAAAATCGGGGCTTATGAAATATAAGGCTAAACACAAATAAGCTCATAAGCCACGTATAAGCTTAAACAAACACCCCCTAAGAGAAATATTAAACAATATAAATCTACCATGGCACTTTACTTTGCACAATCATGTGTATGAGGTTGAAACATAATTACAATTACTTAGGGGGTGTTTGTTTCGGCTTATATAGCGGGCTTACGCCTTATTTGGTTTTCGGCTTATGTATCGTAACCTCACTTTTCGTGGCTTATTTTGAAACTTTTCGGCTTATAGCCTTACATAAGCTTATTATGGCATAATAAGCTTATATAAGCCGAAAAGTTTAAAAATAAGCCACGAAAAGTGAACTTATGAAACATAAGCCGAAAACCAAATAAGGCGTAAGCGCGCTATATAAGCCGAAACAAACACCCCCTTAGCCGACATACATACAAAATTATGAATACAAAATCCTTATAGACCGAACGTTTCCAGGTAGGGGTGATCACGGTCTAAAAACCAGACCGGACCGGACCGAGACCGATTTCGGCAAAAATCTTAGACCGAGACCGGACTGAATGTGGTCGGTCCTTTGGTCAGTCTGGTCCAACAAGGCCAAAATAGCCCAAATTAGTCGGTTTGTGGTCCGGACCGGACCGAGGACCGAATTAGCCCAAAAGCCGAGACCGAGGACCGGACCAGTCCGGTTCAGGTCATTTGCTCAGCCCTATTTCCAGGTTAATACGTGAACTCAGCAAATACTATAAGTGCCACGTAAGCAGTCTGAAACATATAAGTAGAACTACGCGCATCGGAACGAATAACTGATAGCTAATGATTTGACTAAATTACCCTCAGTTGATGTTAATATTACATTCTAGAACTATCTTAAAAAAGCTAAAACCCTAGATCTAAGGTCAATTAATAGAAAATCAAAGAAGTAATATATAAAAAAATAGATCATACTCGCTGGAAATCACGAGGGGCAACACCGGGAAGATAGAATGATTGACATGATGACGCGATTAAGCATATGATCGCGATCAGGATCTTCAATCGATGCATCTTATTCGATCTATCTATTATGTCACCACGATTAGGAAGATAGATCTTATTATTGTTATTTTTATTGATGGAACCAAGCAGAAGAATTAGAAGAAGAAGAAAATGGTGTGATGTGTTTGTTTTATTTTATTGGGTTTTGCTAATTGCAGGTTCCTTTTTGCTTTTTCCACTCTTTTCCTTTTTTTGATTTTTCTTTTTTTGTTTGTAAGAAAATTTTTCTTTTTTGCCTTTGAAAATGTAATGATAATTCTCATTTTGAAGTTTTGATTGTATTTTTTTGTCTCTAATCGGTGTGAAATGACCAAATTACCCTTGTCTTCTTTGTATAAAACAAAGAGTATTTTAGTCATTTCACTTTATCCAAGGACCAAAAATGCAATCCGAACTTTAAAATTGAGACTATCATTGCACTTTCAAAGTTTTAAGGACCGAACCTGAAATTTGACCATACCACAGAGACCAAAAATACAATTATATAATATACTAAAAGGCATTGGGGTATGAGCGATAAGATTCGTGAGCGATGCTTGGATGAACGATAAAAAAAAAAAAAAAAAACTTTAAGAAATTCATTCCGTGAATAAAATGATCGAAAGAAGCCTTACTCCGTATGTAACAGCAGGTTAACCCGCTAGTTAACCCTATTTTAATCATACAAATCATTTATCATTTGAAAATTAATACGGAGTACTTCATTTCTTCCGCCATATATCGTATAAATAAATAAAGGGCTCACTACGATTCACATTTAGACCAGATATGATATTGGTTGGTGGTTTATAATCTTATTACCCCTATGATGTCGCATCATAAGAGAATATTCCTTTGTCCTTCACTTTTTCAATCAACACGGTTTTTGTCGAGTTTTGTTAGTATTTTTGCAGTTTTAAGCGTTTGACTTATTAAACTTTATATTTCTTGTTCGCGTTTTCGGGTTTATAGTTTTTGATATAAACAAAATTATAAAAATAAAAAAATAAAAAAAAAAAAAAAAAAAAAATAAGGAAATTGATTTAAAATTATAGGGGTCAAAATAACCCAACCCATATTATTGCTTATTCATTACAATCTCACGAGATGGGTATATCCGTACATATATAGGATGTTACATAAGATATTTAGGGTAAACCTATAAAATAAGCTAATCATCTTTTAATGTACAACTAATGCATTGAAGATATCCACTAATTGACACCTATGGACTTATCACAATACACGATTTGATCCTATCACAAAATCACAGTTAACACCCTCTTCTTACGAGCTAGTTTTTTGAGTGAGTTTTACATTTGAACTTCTAATAGGTTCGTATCAATTAGTATCAGAGCTAGCCCTATCTTTCAAGGTTCCAACACTCAGAGTGATGGCCTACAGAGTAGTGACTTGGACCCAAAATAGGGGTGCCAGGTGTGCCCACCATAGCCGTGATCAATAAGCTTAAAGTGGTGGCCTATGGAGTTGTGGCTTGAACCCAAAATGGGGTGTTAACTGTGACCAACATAGTCATGACCAACGATGACGTTGGTTCTTCAAAGTGTGTAGTATTGTTACCAGTTCCACATCAGCCAAGTGAGATTCGTTGCTGGTTGTTGTTAGCGAACCCCAAAAAGTTTTATTTAATTTTGGTTTTGTTTTAATTTTATTAAAAAAAATCACGATGAAAATAACAGTAAAATGATTTGTATCATAATTTGGTGGTATCTCTTATTATGTGAAAATACATTCTTTAATCACATTGTTGTGAGTTTAAATTATATATAGAACATATGAGATAAGTTTGTGTTATATATACTTTTTATTTTCTCATTTTAACTGATGTGCTCGGGAGATGCTTGTTCTACACTGATAAGAGATGTATGGATTCTCGAGAAGAGAGGAGCCATAGCGGTCCCTCGGATTCCACAAGTGAATCGAAAGTGAGATATTAGTAGTTTGTATTAATGTTTTGTTATGAATCACAATAATATGAGCTTAAACTCATCCTCATATTGGTAACAAGATTATTGTGATAGTTAAAAGGAAAACAAGGCTGTTACTTGTAGAATAATTTAGACACCATATAAGCAATTAGCTAGAACTTGTTATTTGAACATGAAATTTGTGTAGTAACTTTTTCTTCTTTAAGCTAGATTTGAGTTCTTTTTACTTAATTTGAAACAGCTTTAACAGTCTTATTTCACAAGACAAACAACAACAACAACAACAACATACCCAATCCCGAGCGGGTATGGGAGGTAAAATATAGGCGGATCATACCCCCGCCCCTGGGATAAACCCGGGAGTAGAGGCTGCTTTCAACGAGGCCTCCGCAAGTGCGGTGTCTTGGGTGAGATAGAAAAGAAAGAGAGAAGCAGGCAGAAAGCAACAAGCACCGAAGAAGACAAAAAAGGCAAAGAAAGAAAAAGCGCAAGAAAAGGCAGACATAAGAGGCAACATAGAGCAAGCAAAAGAACGCATGGGCCAAAAGCTAAGGCAGAGCAAAACAAGGCACCACAAGCAAAAGCAAGGTAAGAAAAAAAAGCAAGCAAAGCAACGGGGCCTAAACTACGGAAAAAACAGGGCAAGGCAACAACGAGACAACTAAAAGCTAAACCCACCCAAACTATCTAGGCCACAAAGCCCCAACCAAAACTATCCGATACTAATCTTATCTCTCCACCTTTCCTATATGAGGTCGTGTCCTCAAACCAGTGGAGCTCAGGCATGTCGAGCTTAAGTCTATCCTCCCACCGAGGTTTGGGTGCCTTCTTTCTCACGCCATCTACTACTATCGTCTCGACCCTTCTAACCGGCGCTGTTTGAGGCCTCCTCTTGACATGGTCGTACCACCTCAACCTCCCTTCTCTCACAAGGTACTTAAAAAATCAAAAGTTGTAGATGGTTAAATAAAGGGTTATTAGCACAAAAATATATCATACTTGCCACTTTTTATCATTGTGTGTATCGTCTTTTATTTTTTTTCAATTTTGACACCAACCTTCTGAATTCGTGCTATTGTGTGTACTGAACTTTAAAAGTGTGTATTTTTGTGACTATACAGCCAAACAAAATGACCATTTTACCCTTCATAATTTGGAAAAAGTAAAGGTAAAATGGTCACAAATACACACAATAGCACGAATTTAAAAGGTTAGTGTCAAAATTGAAAAAATTAAAGAACCATACACACAATGACAAAAAATATTAAGTATGATACATTTTCATGCTAATAACCTTTAAATAAACTAGCATTCAGCCACATCTCAAAGTGAGATTACATGAAACACAATCTGTTTATAGCACTAGAAGTGCGCCCTGCGTAGCAAACCGAGCCACACAGGAGCACCAAATAATTCACAAGATAGTAATGAGGCAAAGAGGGGCTTAATTTATTCCACTACTCGCCTTTAAAGACACAAGTTAAAAGTGCCAACACAATAGAAATCAACGTTACAGAGCATCCTCTCATACAACATAACGAAACTTAAAGGAAAAGTTCAAGTCATTCAACAGAATCACGCATACAAAGTCTAATAAATTTAAATCCTACGGAGTTGAACAAGTGAGGATGTGTGATTTGAATTTCTCCAGCTCGTTGATAACCTCCTCTTGAGGTCTGTGAATCAAATCGATCATCCTCCATATCTGCACATTTGACCATAAAAAGAAAAAGTTGAGTATCCGGTTATAATGTGAGATCATGTAACTGAGGAGAGAATAATGCAGTAGAAACCAATCCTACCTGCAGTGTTCCACCTCCACCAGTACTTTCACCATCGTCAGATACACTGACAATCGTCCATGGATCATGCGAGTTCCAGTGAAAATCAACAACCTTATCCCTGCAATTGTAAGATGCGTATTATATAACTCTCTTCATTTAAACAAATCAAATAAGTTGGAAGTAATAAACTGGAATACAAAATTCGACGTACCAATTTCAGCCTAGTAACTTTTAATGGGTTGATTATGATTATTTAAAAAAATGTCCAAAAAAATGTCCAATAGAAAATTTAGCTAGAACTCTTAAAAGGAGAGCAACTGATCAAGGACATATAAAGTGGTGTATGCATATGTGTGTGTTTTATGAGATGTGTGTAGATGCAAACTGTAAGCACATGTATAAGGGTGGTTTATGCATATACAAAACTGTTGAAAGTAGTAACCAAAGTGGTGTATGCACGCGTGTGTTTAATTTTTATCTATGTGTAACTTCAAATAACAGAGACACGAACTTTGACGCATTTAAATAAGAATGGGTCATTTGGTATTTTAATTTTTAATGGGGAGTCCGATGAGTTAAGTAAAATCATGAGTTAAAGATGAACGGGTCAAATGGGTCAAAAGTCGCCCAAAAGGTGTTCAGAAGCCTACAATCTCTAAAACCATTTTATTCAAAAATACTAGTCAATGATTTAATACTAATACACAGCTTTTTGAGATCATATTTAATACATTAACAAATGTTAAATTCAAAAATGGGTCAAGGTGATCCGAAGTTCTGAACTTTAACTAAAAATTACTTTATTTGAGCCAAACCCCACCCAACCTGCACAACTTTCTGTTAGCTATCATTAAACTGTGGGGGAGAGACTATGTACCTGTGCCCAGAGTGACGAAACAACAAGCCTGGTGCAAACTTTGAGGCTGGACCAGTTCGTTCACCAACCTGGAGGTAAACAAAAAAAGTGCAAATTTTAGAAGACGTGAAAATATAACAATGAACATAAGCATGTATAAGAAAATATGTCTTATATCCTGCATGTGCAAGAGGACCTGAAATGAAACTAAGTTGTGACATGAAAAGTAACACGGATACCCACCTTGTTGTGATCCCAGATGTTCAAGACACCATCCTCGGCTGAACTTCCAAAGATGGATGATTTGTCAGGAGACCACTGAAATATAATTTTTAATATTTAACTGAGTGAATAAGCATGGATACCCCCGTAAAGTGAAAAAGCCTTGCTTATGAAAAAGAATATGTCAATACCTGTACACAAAGTACAGCAGCACTGTGATTGGTAAATACGTGTACTGGTGATCCAACTCCATTAGAAGTGAGACTTCGGCGATCAAACAAGCGAACAGTGTTGTCAGCCGACCTGAAAAGAACATAAAACTTTAACTTTTATAGCCGGAAACCTACTTACTTAACCTTTTAGGTCATATTATTAATTTACTATATGATCCTGAACAAATGGCATCTTTTCTACTTTACAAGCGATGAAACCAGAATATATTCAAGTCTCTTCAAAACATGTCAATAAACAAGCCTATGGCGATACAAAACGCAGCAGAAGAAAACAAATACGTGATTTACCCCGTCAAAATGAAATTCTCGTCAATGGGGTTCCAATCAACACAGTGGAGATCAGCATTATGAGCTTTCTCAACCTGCAAAGAAGTATAAACAAAAAGTTAACCATATGAGTCATCAAGCAAGCACGAACTTGATAAACCCCCAAGTAATAGTAGATGTGAAAACCACCTTGACAACCGGAGAAGACCCGGTTCTTGCATCCCATAGAATGAGACAGGAATCGTCACCAACACTACAGAATTCTTGTGCACTTCACAACACAGATATCAGAATGCACAAAGCTTTCAGTTAGCAAACTATACCTATCCTAACTATTGGTCTATTGAATAGAGAAAATCAAGGTGAAACCATAAAGACAGAGTAAGATACCTGGATGGGCAGAACTGTACATCCTCAACAGTATCATCATGCCCTTTAAAGATACCTCTTGCTTGAATTTTCGGGCTTTCGGTAGGTTTATCATCAGTCCCACCAGATTTTGGGCTTTTACTCCCAGAATCCGTTGCCAAAGTTGAGATATGATCATGTATACTCCACAAAACAACTGACTTATCCTTGCCTGCCACAACAACCAAAATAATGAGAGTTTAAGTCAGAAGAATATAAGTGTAGAAGCTGCAGCATGTTTGCACAACATGATCAAGTACATTAACTTAAAGCATGGGTTTGCAAAACAAATCACCTCCAGAGAGTACAAAGGGTTCACTCCGGCACATAGCAAGAGCAAATTCTGCATTTTCTTCGTGTCCAGTCAGGATCTACAAGGTGAACAAATATAACAAAATCAGATTTCTACTATGCGAGCTGATACATATAAATACCCGAGAATATCAACATTTTCACATCACAACAAAGAACCATCAAGTCTATGACATGACAGACGGATTTAAGAACAAAACAGAAACATCTAATCATGTTAATAGGTACGTATAGAAGACTCTGCAGTCTGCACTATGACTATATGCAAAGTGGTACTTTTGAGTCATTTATAGGTAAACAAGTCAATTTGGGCTATACCGTGACTCTATTGGGTAGATATGGATTATAGAAGTCATCTGCGTAAAAGTCTCAAATCTTTTATTCCAGAAACATGTTTCCATTAAGATATATAGTTTTCAATCATATTTAAAACATTAACGATTATAAGGACTCAAGAGAAGACAAAAAATAGAGTTTATGGTTCCGCCTGAGCAGACCCTTTTGATCAGTTACAGAACCATCGACCCACCCAATTTTCAACAACTAACTATTTACAACGACCCACCAGATCAGGACGAGACTCTGCGGCTCCCAAGACAGCATGGCGATTGGGCTGAGCTTCAACATCCCAGATAAGAACCTGGTTTCGAAAGCAATACGAACAAAGAATTACAAGTCATATTGATATAATCATGTATCATAACTAACAAGACATTGACAAAAAGAAATAAAGCATGCAAACTAATTACATACATCAGGACTGTCAGTGTGCGTGGCCACTATTTTGCTGTTCTGAGGAAGCTCCCTGATGCGATTTACCTTCATAAACAAAGTGAATGTCAAATACAAATTTCTTTGCATATGCAAAAAGGTAAATAGGATGCATATTGGTCTTTACCTCTCCAGGATGGATAATGGTTTTAAACTTTTTAACGAAGGGAGACCGTGCTTCTTCATTGAACTACATAATCAGCACTCGTTAGTCAAATAATACAGAAAAATAGTAAACAAGAAATTGCTACTCGTGAGAGAAACGAACAGAGCCATAGAACTAAAACTTCGAAACACATTATCACCTGTGCTATGTGTTCAGCAGCTGCAACTCTTGGTTTAACAATTTCACAATTTGCAATCACGAGAGTGTTTGGAACACTACCATCAGTCTGGAAGGTGAAATTCGTATTAGAGAAGCATAGATCATTTACGTTTGGTAGAAACAAAAGGAGTTTCGTTCACCTGTTCTGAAAGGTAGAGTCGTTGACGACTCTTGTAAGTAGCTTGCTCTAGTAGCGGCCCCCATCTATTAACAAAAAGATTAGGCAATGTGAGTGATATGCCTTATTTCCCGTTTAAACAACCACGTGACTAGTACTAATCACATCTTTTAAGCACAAACATGTCACTGCAATATCATTGTCAAGTTCTTTTTTGTTAAAAAGCAACACCAAACTTTATTCCATTTCCATTTAAGGAACCATTTCTATCTTACAAACCGCGTTAATAGGAACATAAATAAAGTATAGCCCCTGTCTATATCTTCTTAACTTACAAAACCCCTAAACATTACAACTAAAATTGACACTATATCCTAACAATAGAATATTCAAAGTTTATTTTAATTAGCAGTAGAAACGAGCCAAGCCTGCCAGAGCTTGAGCTCGGGTTGTTTATAATTATAAAGCTCTAAGCTCAGCTCGTTTCCACCATTACATGTAATTAACCAATAAGTATAACGATATAGGGGGTGTTTGTTTAAGCTTATATGTGGGCTTATGACCTTATTTGTGTTTCGGCTTATATTTCATAAGCCCAATTTTCAGGCTTATTTTAAGACTTTTTGACTTAAAATAAGTTTATCATTACATGATAAACTTATACAAGTCTCAAAATAAGCCGGAAAATTGGGGCTTATAAAATATAATCCAAAATCAAATAAGCCCATAAGCCCACATAAACGCTTAAACAAACACGCCCATAATCAAACTATATAAATGGAATGTTTGGATCAGCTTATTTATCTGCCTTATGGGCTTATTTGACTTTGGAAAAGCCGATAAGCTCACTTACTGAAGCTTATGACCCTATCAACTTCACCTTATTGGCGTAAGCCAATAAACTAAATTTAATAAGCTTTAAAAAGTGCGCTTATGGGCTTTTCCAAAATCAAATAAGCCCATAAGCCGGCTAAATAAGTTGATCCAAACATTCCATTTATATAGTTTGATTATGGGCGTGTTTGTTCAAGCTTATATGTGGGTTTATGAGCTTATTTGATTTTGGCTCATATTTCATAAGCCCCAATTTTCCGGCTTATTTTGAGACTTACATAAGTTTATCATATAAGCTCATAAGCCGAAATATATAACCTTAAACAAACACCCCAATTGAACTATAGCATAAAAAATAAAAGCTAAAAAGCTAGGGTTTAACAAGTGGTAAATAAATATAACTAATTCATCAACACTAATACTAATGGTTTTATAAAAACATACTCCTACTAATGTATAAGTGAAATATATAAAATAAAAAAGAAACCCTAGAAGGGAAGGGTGGTACGGACCGGCAGGATAAAGAGGGCCAAAGGAGGTTATGGTTAGCGAGCCAGTCGTAAAGAATGGGAACGAGTGACTTCCATTGTGTGTAACGCTCGTTCACCGATGGCTGACCTCCTCCTCCTTTCACGCTGCTTCGATCCTTCATTCTTTTCTTGAGGTTTGTTTGGTACTGTGTGAGTGTGTGAGTGGAGTGGTCAAATCATACTGAAAAACACACACTGCCAAACACACGACACAAATGTTGTTGTTTTTTACTTTCCCTTTATTTTTTACAGACTACTTTTTACTGGGTGTTTGGATTAGATGCGATTTTAAGGGTGTCTCTAAATTCAAATTCTCTAAATCATACTTGAAAGCAGAAACGTAAACGAGCTGAACGTTCGGTGAGCATTTCGTGAGCGATTCGGTAAAAGTTCGTTTATGTTCGTTTATTTATTAAATGAACGAGCGTGAACAGCTTTTACGATCGTTTAGTTAAATGAACGAACGTGAACAAAAGTTACGTCCGTTTATTTATGTTCGTGAACGTCCGATTATACGTTCGTTAACGTTCGTTTATGTTCATTTATTTATTTATGTTCGTATATCAAATCTTTTAGTTGTATAATTTTAAAATTAGTTCGTTTAAAGCAAACGACACTTATAAGACAATATTGGATGCGTAATTTAATAAATTTTATGATTGCTTGTCTATGTTTATTTATGTTCGATCGTTTATGTTCGTTTAGCGTTCGTTTAGTGTCTTAATGAGCGAACATAAACAAACGTGAACAACTCATTTTCTTAATAAACGAACATGAACAAGAAATTTTGTCCGTTTAAGCGTTAGGTGTTCGTTTATTTGTCCGGTTAAAATTAAATGAACGAACATGAACAAAGCTCTGTTCGTGTTCGTCCGGTTCGTTTACAGCCCTACTTAGAGCATCCACAATGGTTAAACACATAAATGACTTTTTGCATTTAATGCATTAATGCATACCACATTTAACACATACTGACAAATCATACTGACAAACACACACACGACACAAATGTTGTTGTTTTTTACTTTTTGTTTTTACTTTATTTTTTACAGACTACCTTTTACTGGGTGTTTGGATTATTAACCCAACAAGGTGCATTTAGTTGCTGAAAAGTTATTTTCTTTTAGTTTTTTTGAGACTTAAGTAATTTTTGTTTTTTGTTTTTTTTTATGAAACTTTTTGAAAATTAAATAACTCTAAATTCAAGTTTTCAAAATCATAGTTATAATAGCAGAAAACAGGTTTTTTTTGCTTTCAGTAAAGAATTTTTAGAAAATACTAATTTTAAACATGTTTTCTGTTTTCTTTATGTTTTTTTGAAAACTTTTCTAGGAAACTTCTCATTTTCCAACTTTTAAACACATTATAACTCCATTTGTTTCAACTAAACACACCACATGGGATGACCTAGTGGTTTAGATTCGCTCTCTTAAATGGTTAAAGTCCCTGGAGGTCTTGGGTTCAAACCGTGGGGAGAAAATTAATCCCCATGTGACCACGGAGGTTCATCTGCGATGACTCTGGGATATCCAAAAAGGGTAATCGTCCTGAGATTAGTCGGCTCGCAATGTCGAGTCGGAACCCATGTAGTAAACAAAAATATGAGGATTATAAGCTTCTTTTTCATTAGTAAACTTCTTTTTTATTGACTAATATAAGAAGAAGACTATTATTTTGAGATATTCTAAAATGAAAATGAGGATTATAATTGTCGGACAGAGGGAGTATTTGGTATGGTTTTTGGTTTTATATATTTGTGGAATGCAGATTAAATAGCTTGTGTCTCAATGGTATCACATGTTGTATGAGAAACTCTCTAACCAAATGGTTGTGGATTCAAGTCCTGTTTAGGACATCGTAAGATAGATTGTGATATAAAAGCGTGAGATTGTTAAAATTGTGTTCTCAACAAAATAAAAATAAAAATTGTGGAATTCGGTTCGGTTAAAAAAAAAAAAAAAAAAAAAAAACCTTTTAAATGCCTTAATCGAACTGAATTGAATCAAAAAGCGACAAAGTATATCAACTCGGTTTTCGGTTCTTTATTTTAGAGAGTTTTGTTTTCTGGTTCGGGCGGTTTTGACCTGATGCACAAAATTTGTTTCACACCCAGCGTTTAAAGTATTTCAGCGTTTGATATATAAAGTTTGTTTGGCAAGAAGTGAGTTGTCTTTTAGATCTTGTTTAATTGTTAGTTTTTAAATTGCTTCTCAAATAACCATTGAAATGTAAATGATATCGTTTCCTATTAGTTTTGCTAAACACAATTTGTTGAAACAAAATCTTTTTCACCCTTGCATTGCAACAATTCAATTTTGGTTCAAAATCAAGTCGAAAAATAGTACTTCAAATTCAGTTGGGTTGCATGGGTTTTAGTATTGGGCCAACATTGTTGAAGCCCATGTTGTTGTGTTGACCTTGGAGGCCTACATCATATGAATAAATCCATATATTATTGTTACCAAGGGTGCGTTTGGTAGAGAATTCGAGAGAAAAGAAATGAAGTAGAATAAAATCTGGAGAATAGAAATCGGTGAAATTGTGTTCAATTCTAATGTTTGAGTAACAATGAGACTTGCAGAAATGAAAAAAAAAAATTATTTAAAAAAATAATTTTCAAAAATAATTTTTTTTTAAAACTTATTTTAAAAAAAAAAAACTTATTTTTTAAAAAATAATTAAAAAAAATTATTTTTAAAAAAAACTTATTTTTAAAAAATAATTTTTAAAAAATATTTTAAAAAAATATTTTTTAAAAAATAATTTTTAAAAATAATTTTGAAAAAAATGTATTTATTTAAAAAAATGTATGTATTTATTTAAAAAAATATTTAAAAAAATAATTTTTAAAATAATTTAAAAAAAATGTATTTATTTAAAAAACTTATTTTAAAAAAAATAATTTTTTTAAAAATATATATTTTTAAATATTTTAATTTTTTTAAATGTAAAAAAAAAAAAAAAAAAAAAAATCCATTTCTCCAATTTCTCCACTAAAATAAGAGAAATGGGTAACCAAATTCTGTACCCAATTCTTCCGTTTCTCGCTTTTCAATTCTCGAGTTAAACAAGAGAAATGGAACCATTTCCATTTCTCTTGCCCCAATTCTCGGTACCAAACACACCCTAAATAGCAAGTAAATCCTCCGCGAGAAGTTAAAAAGACTCATAGATGTTGGCAAAGCTCAAATGTCTCGTAGATAACCTGTAAACTTAAATCAACTCTGTCAAAGTTGAATAAGATGCAAGACATTCTATGTTAACTAGCTGGAACTTGATAATCGGTTTTCTTTAATAGGCAAAGGAAAACATATATATGAAACCACAATACAAAAATTGTTTCCAACAAGACATTCGAGCATCAACAAAAGTAGCATATCAAAACCATTTAGGGTGTCTAAGTGACAAAATGGCTTGTGATTATCATCATAAAATGCGAGAAGTCTCGCGTTCAATTCTTTTTAGGTGCAAGTTTTCCTGACTCTTGAAAAGGGAGGATCCAACTTTACCCGGTTTGAGTTTGCGTGATGGTGAGTTCAAACTTATGGGAGTAATCGCCAAAAAACCAAAACCATAATTTAAAAAAGGAAAAAGAAAAAAGAAAAGCAACACATCAAGTATCACACACTTTCAACTACATATAAAGAGAAAATGGTGAATGTTGAGAATGTTGAATGTTGAAAGTCAAACTTAGTTGAATATGTTGAAATACAATTAATATTCAAAATAAAAAATGGTCAATGGTAAAAAAAACTTAAAAAGTCAACTAATCTTAACTTCTTAACTACACACGGTTTAAACTTTAAATTCATATATTAAACAATTTACCTTACACTTAATATAGGCAAAGTTTCAATTTCATAACACATAATTTAGATTCATATTTGAAATTTTCGGTTAACATTGATGATTCAATATGTAATCAACCAATTAATAAAGTCAACGCTTTAATTTAGGAAAATCATTAACAAGAATCAACTAATTCTCATTCTTTTCGAAACTTAGATTTTATCATTGTCAAAAGTAAATGTTTTTAGGGTGGATCCCAATATCAAAATTTCAAAATTAACTTTTATTTTTACGTCCAATTTTTATTTTACGTAGTTTTTCATTTAGTGTACTTTTTTAATTTCATGTCTTTTTCTATCTTAACTACATATGTAAAACCCGAAAATCTAAGACACGTAATAAGACTATTTTACCCTTGAAATCAAAAATTATAAAATACGTAAAATACGTTTATGTTCATTTAACGAAATTTAAAACTTAACCTATCTATAATTAAAACTTAACGAATATGTATACGTGATCGACATGTGCAGCGAAGATTAAGCGTCTCGCGTAGTTAGTTGGGCCGTTCGTTTGGTGGATTGGACTCGGCGAAAGCCACTGGGCCGTGTTGTTTGTGTTCGGTTGGATCAAGGGCCGAGAGCCCAAGATGGGTGTTTGTTTGTTCGTTTGGATCAGAGGCGAAGCCCGCACACCTTCTCAAAGCCCTAGAACCGAAATTTTCACCACTATATATACAAACTCATAAACATAATTTGGAACCCTAGTTTTGCCTCTCTTTTTTCTTTTCTATTCGGTAGAGAGCTACAACTCCGCGGTGTCGAGACCTTGTGTCCAACGAGCTAAGGTATACACGTATTCTTCTCGTCTCACTTTGATCGCCTAATGTTATTATATATTGTAACATGTTTTGTTTTGAATCGAATCTTGTGTTTTGGTCGAGCCGTATGAAAACAAAACAACAAATATGAATCGGACCTTATAAAATTAAGAGAACATGTATTATATATGTATTGTTTGAATCGGATCATAGGTATGTCGAGCACAAGAGAACCGAACCACATATATAAATGTTATCATGCCTAATAATTTGAAACCCTAATTGGAATGGAACCTAAGTGTAATTAATGGTCTAAACATGTGATTATAGTGGTTTTAATAAACCCTAAAGCTGGACAAACATCATATGTCGAACTTGTGCGTGTTATAAATCGAATTTTATAAGTACAATAATCTGGATTTTGTTGGAAAAGTTTATTTTATGTCTTAGTTAAGTTTTCCAAGTGGTTTGGTCGAATTTAGAGTTGTCTAAGTCGTATTTTTGAATTTTACAAAATCAAGTGTCAAAGCTGAGAAAGCAGATTGCGAAATTTAGTTGTATTGTTTGATTTTCATTTTCAAACCATAAGGAATTGGGAGCTCTCCTTTTACATGAGTGATATTTATGACATAAATGAATTTCGGGAGTTAAGGGATTTTCTAAGGTGTCTAAACAGGTCCAATAAGTGTAAACTTTTAAGGTGTATTTTCCGATCACTTTACGGATAGGTCGGACTTTTGATTTTCCATAGGCCATTTAGCATGGAAATAGAACCCACCAATTTTGTAGAGTCTTTTAACTCATATGGGAACCTCTGGGATTTTCTTGATTTCATTTGAGCTAAGTAAGTATTTTATAAAAATCATTAAAGTGCGGTCCGAATATGAGTTTAAGCGAAAGATAAAATATGATATCAATAGGTAACACACTTACAAATGCATAAGAAGCTTATAAAATGAGAATATACTTATAACTCTAAGAATGTTAATGCGATGAATCCGTTATAACCTTAATGATGCTAATAAATATTAAATAAATCATAATCCGTGTAGATTCGTTGAAGGAGCGCGACCTTATATCTTCGTGTTCGTTCATTCATTTGCTTTTCTCTCATTTGCGTTAAGATGCGAGATATTTTGACCTTTTCGATAAGGTTCCTTATGCGTTCTTTTCGTTAGCTTTCCTATTTTACTTATTAGGGTTCCCGATGCCATTGCTATGAACCCTTTCCTGATTGTTTGATCTGTTGCTTATTTGAACTTATGTTTTATTGAACCATGCAATATCTGATTTGAACTGTATGTTAGGAAGACTTTGATAGGCACATTTGTTGAACCTTACTATGTTTAATTATGAACTTCTAATTATGAATGTATGATCTGTGACTGTGATAGGAACTCCTGACCTTTGAATATTAGAATATGACCACTTATGATATGAATTATCGATATGTTATCTGTGATCTTTGTGTTTGATTATGACTGTGTCATATCGCATTTTGTTTGACCTAAGATAGTTTGACACAGAGCCAAAATAATAACTAGTCATGGGGTTCCATGTCCGTGTCGATGATGCACCTCGACATGACTCAGAGGCGATGAGTGAAGTTACGCTTGCGTCCACTTATCTATTATTTGTTATGAGCTCTAGTTATATTATATGATCAATATATGTTTGTGGGCGTATGGATGCATCCTAGATCGATCGTTATCCGATATGATTTGTCTAGGTGAATGATGTCGTGTGCAATACGCATCTTCATAAAACTACGGGAGCTAGCTACTCCGACTTATTTTGAGATTGTTTCTATATAGTTATGATGTTTTGATATGATATGTTACGGGCTCGTGGTAGTTAACTAAATCTTTATTTGTTATTTCTATGTTAAGTATTACGATTATGATTCGGTATGTTCAAGTGTTAATAATTATGTGCTCGACTTATTATATGTTATTATATGTGGTTATGCTTTTGCATGTTTATGTGACTACCGTCTAATATGCTAGGTTATGATTAATATGATTAAATATGATTCGCATCTTTGTCATCGATGTCATGTTAGTTTATCGTCATGTGAATTCGTTGATCGTGAGATGAATGTGCTAGTGTGAAAGTGAGTATTCTATAAGTTTAGTATGTATAATTTGTTCGATAAATTTTGTGAACTTTGCTTATCGTTAGTGTTTTATCTGCCTATGTGACTGTCATGCTTAAACTCTGTGATGTTAGGATTTGATCGAGGCTGGTTTAGCTTATGATATTTGTTCGATAATTGCTAATGGCTATGATATGTCTTTTGCTTATTTATTTATAGTTGTCTCTTGTGTTTTATATCGTATGTGTGTTGCTATGTTTTGTTGTTGTTAGTACTTCATTGTTATGATACTTGTTATGTTTTCATCTAAGGCTTTTAATACGTGCCATTGCCATGCTCACTTATTAATTAATTGCTTAGCTTTCTGTAGATGTCTGTTTGGCTTGCATGTCTTTTGACTTCTGATTTGATTGTATGACATATATGTTGTATGAATGCCATGATTATTTTTCTAGGAATTGTTTAGTTAGTCCTTAGACTTTTCGTTTGGGTTATATGTAATCTATTTTCTTGATATGTTAAGTGTCGGCTATTTACGAAGTATTTGCATTTGTGTCATTAATGTCTTATGAGGTGTTTAAACATTATGTGTTTGTTTGGATTTACGTATATTTGTGCTTCATGAGTCGTAAAGATCCTCATCATTTTTTTTGATTTCGTTATTTGTATATTTGTTTTGTTTAGCTTTTGTTTCGTTATATCATTCATTTGAGCTTTGTAAGCTCGGTAGCATTTTCTTTTCTGCGGCGGTATTAAGCATTCAAGATGAGCTTATGGGATAGTGATGCGGGTTGAAAGTAGAGTGAGAACAAGATTTGACCATAGAGATTTTAGATTTGTTTTGAAGTTTAGCTATTTATGTTTTCTTTTGAATATTTTGTAAAGGCTTTAGCTATTGTATAGTATTTAAAGTTACGATATGAAACCGTATTTGCGATATCTTTACCCTTGTCGGGTTGGGGTGTTACAATTATGGTATCGAGCTCTAGGTTTTAGGACCCTTAGAGCTTAGGCTATGACTGTGAGGATTGGGTAGACATTAGGTTTCCGTCTATTCGGATATCTTTCGATTCCTTTTGTTGTCGTTGATTCGACTTGATATTCTTTTGTCTTCACCGAGTTGGCCTCCTCTTTTCGCATCGAATTTTGTTATTTTGTTTTCGCTCGTCCGTTTGTCGATCGTTAGATGGAGACTACCGTGGAGCCGAAGAAGATGGTCCGACCTGCGTTCTTTGCAGCATTCTGTCTTTGAAGAGGTTCGAGCGAAGCCGCACTTGTCTGCCGTCTTCTTTGGAGACATCGAGGATCTTCTTTGGAGGGGCTGGACGAATCAACCAAAACGCAACGGCGAAGACATGATTCAACCGTGGTGGGAAGGTTCATCTACTTCATATGATTTGGGCGCGACGTGTGTTACTACGATTCGTTTGTCGCGTTTTGAGCGGTTTGATATCTTACTACATGATTTTGATCGGCATTACTTTTCTTTGATTTGTTGAACTCGGTTTGAATCATGAAGTTTTATCGTTAACGATTCGGTATAACTCGACTTTTCATACGGATCGTCGATAATGAGTCATGAGGAACCGTTTTGTGCATTGGTTGCCTTATTTTGTTATGGTATGGTAAGTTGTTTTGATGTCGTATATCTTTGTATGTATGTGACACAGTGCATTGTTATGGTATGTTACTTGCTATTTGTATGTTATCGGTATGTGATATGTTTTGTTCTGATATTAGTTATGTGTTTGCCATGACCGGGACAGAATATTGTGACAATAAGAACTTGTTATGTGATGCAAGTATTATGGCCTTTGATCAGCGTGATATCTGAGATCATATAATTTGAACTTATTGAAATTATATGACGTGCTGGGAAATACACGTGGTTGATCGTGATTGGACTTTGACTTGTATCATTATTTGGCACTCCTCATGTTCGTTTGAAATTTTGTACCTATTTGTGAGATTTTGTCGATATCTGTTATGTGTAAGTTTTATGCGCTTTGGACCGAAATTGTTATGATTTGTGTGAACTATGGATTGCTATATGCGCTCTAAATGTATGCGTCTCAGTGTACCTTATTGTGATCATTGGATATTTAAGTGAAGTGTTTGAGGAACATTAGATCCTTTTAGTTTGATTATCTTGATTAGTAAGACCATTAGGATTAGTTAAGTACATGCATATGATTGATCTCATCATTAGATATCTAATAAGTTAGAAATTGTCGTTTGGTTTCTGCGTCTCATCATTATCGCCATTACTTGATAAGTATGTGATTATCTGTTATAAGTATTTGATTTTTGCTTTGATTTACGAATAGTAGGGTTTAAATGTTACGATAAGAAATCTATTTGTTCCGAGATAAGTTTAACGTTCGTCATATATTCCTTGAAATTCCGAAGTCCGATTCGTTTTCTATTCTATTCCGTCTTGTTCAATTTTCGAGGACGAAATTTTTCTTTTAGAGGGGAAGAGTTGTAAAACCCGAAAATCTAAGACACGTAATAAGACTATTTTACCCTTGAAATCAAAAATTATAAAATACGTAAAATACGTTTATGTTCATTTAACGAAATTTAAAACTTAACCTATCTATAATTAAAACTTAACGAATATGTATGCGTGATCGACATAGTGCAGCGAAGATTAAGCGTCTCGCGTAATTAGTTGGGCGTTCGTTTGGTGGATTGGACTCAATGAGAGCCAGCAGGCCGTGTTGTTTGTGTTCGGTTGGATCAAGGCGAGAGCCCAAGATGGGTGTTTGTTTGTTCGTTTGGATCAAGAGGCGAAGCCACACACCTTCTCAAAGCCCTAGAACCGAAATTTTCACCACCTATATATACAAACTCATAAACATAATTTGGAACCCTAGTTTTGCCTCTCTCTTTTTCTTTTCTATTCGGAGAGCTACAACTCCTTGGTGTCGAGACCTTGTGTCCAACGAGCTAAGGTATACACGTATTCTTCTCGTCTCACTTTGATCGCTAATGTTATTATATATTGTAGCTGTCACACCCCAATTACACATTTTGCGGAATGGAATTCACGGGGATTGATTGTCATAGCATCACAATCACGAGTTATATTGAGCGACCTAAAGTGTCGTTTGAAAAGAACATCGTTTGATTTAATAAAACAATCATAGTTTACAAAATATAGGTCCCAAATGAAAATCAACTTGTGCGGAAATAAGTTTGTTACAATTCAAACGATGTTTTAAAGTCGTAAATCCCATGAGAGAGGCGTCGTCACCACGACTCTATGATAAATCCTTATGTATGCCATGATGTGTATGCCTTAGATACGAGATAAAACATGCTTAAAGCAGTCAACACAAAGGTTGAGTGAAATCCATAGGTTTAATTAATTCGTTTGAACACAATATTAGTAGTGTGAGTTAAATTGCTTCACACTCATCGTTGAAAACAAAGCAAAGATTTATTTCACTAAGTTCATGACAACCAAAGCGTAAACATCGCACCAATAAAAATTGGTAATCATCGTTTCATCGCCGCCCTAATAGGTAAACTTGCCAATTTACCTTAATGATTCAAATATAGTCGCTCGATTTCCCTAGCGGGTCGATAAGGCGGGAGTGTTAATTCAATAGGGCTATTCACAATATTCGCGCTCACTCGTAAGTGACTAATGGTGCATGATGTAGGGACTTGAACATGGCAAATACTTAGTGACAATAAAACATTCGGATATAGCATGTAGTTCAAAGCATTTGTGTTCGATTAAAAATGTAGCATGTATCTCCCCCAAGAGTTTGTAAAAGCAGTTAAAAGAGTAAAAGTGGGGCTATGAACTCACCTTGGTATGCGAAATGTAAGACATCACAACAAACATCAAGTAATAAATGTGCGGCTCCGGCCACGCAACCTAGATAAGTATGGTATGGTTTTAGTCTAAATCTTGTATTCAAATGCATGTTGTTAAGTTTAAACAACGTTTGTAAGTTACAAATGTTCGTGTTTTGAAATGCTTACAGGTTCAAAACAAATGCTTTCAAATGCTTTCTCATGTGTTTGTGTTACGTAGCTTATGTGGGCGTTATCGGCGTATCTAAGATGTAGTTGTCAAAATATTTCTCAAGTATTGGCTCTTGGAATAAATGGAGGAATAACATATCTGAAACTTTCGTATAAGATTTGACTCGAATGTTGGCTCAAGTGTTATCGAAGAATAAATAAATACAAGTCGAATTGTATTTATCAATTTCGTTTGGTTTCGGTATGAAAGTATAAATTTATTGAAGTCTTGGTTAAATAATATATTTTGACAAATATAGTATTTAAAGTTTACGCCGATGAGGTCGCCAAATATATTTTCTCAAGCGAAGAAGTGGTAAAATGTATAAGTTTATCGAACTTATAAAAGTTTTGGATAAAAATGTCAAAGTGTTCAACCTTGAGGGTTGAAGTTGTAAAGATTCTTATATGTTTCAAAACTTATAAAAGTTTTAAGAAAATGTTTAAGTCTTTTCAAGTTGAGGGTTGTAAAATGTAAAATCTTATATAAGTTACTAACTTTTATAAGTCTTAAGAAAACTATTGTTTGATTCAAAGTTGAGGGGCTTAAGCGCCGGGTTGCCAAAGTTGTACAAAATTAAAAAGAAAGTAAAGCGCTATGGAGGATTCGAACCGAGGACCGCCGCATGCAAACAAAGCGCCCAACCATCTTAGCGAGGGGTGTTTCGTGTTTATGTTTTGCGTTTAAATATATTTAAAGGGTTTGAAAGCTGTTTTAAATTTGTTTACAAAGCTTCTTGAGTATGTATTTCGCATGCATGTGATTCGCATATTCTTTGTGTTTCATTTCTCCCCTTGTTTGTGAAGCCAAACCATTTAAACAAAACAAGTTGACAGTTAAGTTCCAAGTTTTTCGAGAGGAGACCAAAAGAAGAAGAGTTAAGCCCGACATGCGTTGGGTTCAACCCACAACGAGGGGATCGAGTTTATGAGTGCCAATTGAGTTCGAAGGCTTATGAAGTAACAAAAATAAACACGAAAGTGAGTAAGAAGTCGAGATACGAAGTTATTTTATATTGAGCCAAACTTATTCATGTGTCAAATAATCATTTCCTTTTTGTTGTATACTTTCAAAATGGATGAGCAGGTTCCATGTTTTTCGTTCCAAATCCACCACATAAGCATAATAACACAAGATAGATCGACTAGTTCATAATAGGCGAGATCACACCAAGTTTCAACACGTTTTCTCTTTAGTTTTATCTGGCGTTCATAGTGAGCGAAAATGTTTCGTTCCATTTTTAAAGAAAACCGAGTGAGCACCAAGCGCTCATTCACTTTTAGCCTTTGAAAAGCCATGTTTCACGTTAAAAATAATATGACATAACTACAACAACACAAGCTAAAGCAAGCTAATTCATATTAGTTGATTAAAAACAATATTCTGATATGTTTTTATATTTAACGAAACATGTACTTTTTGAATAGCAAGAGTTTTAACAAAGCTTATATACTTTAAAACATGGAATAAGATTCAAGCGAGTTTGGTTCGAGTTGGCTTACGAGGATGAGAGGAGTGCGAGGTAAATGAAAGAGACAAGGACCAAAGAACCACCCGACGCTAACCCTCTTTAAACAAACCAAGAGCCTTCAAAATCTACAACCCGTTCTCCTAGCTTCCCAATTGTATGCCTCTTACTTCTTTATTTTCAAAACTCTTAACCTTCACTAGTTGTTTCTTGTTTTGGTGTGATAGCAAATGTGAGTTAAAAGTGATTGAAGTAGAAAGGTGCAGTGGATAGATTATAAAAGAAAGAAAAGAGTAGGATTTGGTTCTTAGCATTAAATGAACATGTACCACAAAACTTGAAATATGATATTGGTGGTTGCTTGAGCAGTAGGAGAAGGAAATAAATAAGGGTTGTGTCCTTCTTGTCTTCTAAAATCATGGCACAAGTTTGTAAAATATGAAACTAATACTTGATTGAGTTTGATAGATGGAGATACAAGGAGTAGAAAGGACAAGTTTAGTCAAGATTTGGTGAGTTACATGGATTTCATCACATGCTACAAATCTTGGGTATATCTTAAGTCCATAGAAAGAATATATCAAATGTTATATGTATAGGATATTCATATGTTCACTTGTTCATGTGTCGAGTTTTAAGGATCATTCAACGTGGCACCGACATCACAAGATTACGAAAGTTGTTTAAACAAGGTTTAAAACTCGACATGTTTAGTTGATGTTGTGTTGGAGCGTTTTTAAAAAAACAAATTGTAATTTTTACGTAATTTATAATCGTTCGATACTTGTGACAAGCGTCGAGTTTGAATAAAAATCAAGTCGTAAGCTCGGTATAGGTTCATTTATGATGTGGATAAGCGTATAAGACCAAAAAGGGTACAATTAGATTCATAGAAAGGTTTATGAATTTATATATCGAGTATGTTTTGCCCAAAATATAAAATGTATATACGTATAAGCATAAGTAATAACTTGGGTAAATATTTGAGCTTGTAAGGTAGCGTTAGCTAATAATAAATTTTAACGGGTCAAAATAAAATATATTGAAGTCATGAAAATTATAAAAATACATTTCTTGCAAAATTTGTGTGAAATAATAATTATCGTGTAGAATTTACGACACCGTAAGTAATTATATAAATATAACAATTTATATACAAAATAAAATTTAAAACACCGGGTAAACTAATAATATTATTTTATAAACTTAATATGAGTATAAAATATATCGAGAAAATTTTGGAAGTAGCGGATTAAATGTTCAAGATAATAACTTACGCGATAGCGTTTATTTAATATGAAATTATTCGTTTAATGTAAAATGCAAAACCATGCATGAACTACTATGATGACAATGGTGTTAAATGAAATGTAGACTAAACTTAGTCTATATGAAATGACCTCGATGATATGATCATGAATTCACAGCTAAACCATTACGGTTACGTGAATTTGATGCTCGTAAACCTAGTTCACGATAAATGATAAATAATGAAGCATGAATAATGTTTTGAAATATGACCTGAAAATACGAGTTGTCACATTCGCCCAACCAAAAAGGAATTCAGTCCCTGAATTCAGTTCGTGTTAGTCTATCGAATTTTTGAGTTTGTGATTAATATCGAGGAGAAAAGACATGAGGGAGTGTCGTTATGGTTATCGATGATTGAGAGCGTACAAAACATCATAGTAGAGAAAATGTTGGATAAATCTCCCACGAATAACACTTTGACTTTGAAATATGTGAAAATCTTGCTTGCACTAAGATTTATAAATAATTGCTCCCAACATAACATGATCCCTCCAGAATTAGACATAGTTAGCTAGGCTATGTATAATTAAGGAGCGATGACGTGACGTTCGGTTTAGTTATTATAACTCTCGATGTTTACAAAAATTTAAATCGTGTCGTTAAAATGGTAGTTAAAGTAAAAGAATTAAAATTCTCATAAATGATATCGAATCGAAAGGAAATAAAGTACGATAGATGAGAATATTTTACAACAGTGGTTTATCAAGCGATAATACATCTTAGGTTATAAAGATTCGGATACGATGGAAAACATAAACTTAGTGCGACATAGTACATAAGGAGAAATAAGGCATTAGTTTCCGAACTTCTTTAGTCTTCGCGTCGTTGATACCTTGACGAGCTTCTCCTCCTCTTAACATGTATGCATTCCATGAGCACCTTCAACTTGTTGACCTTGGTTTTGAGGACATTGATTCCGATAGTGTCCTTGCTCCCACATTGAAGCATGTGACTACGGCTTTACCTCTACAATCCACAGCTAGGTGTCCGATTTTTGGCACTTGTGGCACTTGGCGGGACAAGGACCGAGTGATGAAAATTACATCGATTACATAGTGGGTGTGTTCCAAAGATAACCTCTCGCCTTCCATTGGTGCGACAACATACACCATTCCGACTTCTTGCCTTCTCTTCTGTTGTTGGTGATGGTTAGTGTTACGGTTTTGGTTGTTGTTATTATAACCTCCTTGGTCATTTCCCATTTTCTTTTGTTGTTGTTGATTTGGTTATCGTCGTTGTTGTTATTGTGGTTTCGGTTGGTGTTGGTGATATTTCCTCTCTTTACTACTTGTGCCATTAGCTTCGAGTCACTCTAATAGATTCCTCGATCGTTTGTGGATCAAAAGAAGTCACATCACCTTGAATAATCTCGGGAAGTCCTTCAATGAAAGCCTCTAGTAGCTTCTCATTATCCGAAACCATAGATGGGCATAACACGGCCAATTCTTGAAACCTTGAATGTAAGTATCAATGTCATACCCAATAGTTACCAACTCATAGAATTCGGTCTCCAACTTCTTCACCTCCGTGCTGCGGACAAAACTTCTTTGTTACCAAACCTTTGAATTGCTCCCAAGTGAGCTTGAAAGCATTTTCCATTCCCATCGGTGAGCATAAGAGTTCCACCACGACAACGCCCCATCAGTAGTGTACTCGTAGCAAACTTGACCTTGCTATCATCCGGGCAATTACATAACAAAAACACGGACTCCATTTTCTCGAACCATCGAACCATGGCGGTGGCTCGCCGGTACCTCTAAACTTAGTGGGATCTCCACTTTTGAATTCCTTATATGAACGACTTTTAACTCCGGACCTCCCGCATTTCTGCTGAAGAGAAGCCTAGCGGCCGGCTTCCCTCGCAATTCTAGCGGCTTGGCGAGGCAGCGGCCTCGGCGGCAGCCACCGTTTCCCTTTCAGTCCTTAAAGCATCGGCTATGCTATCCCTTACCAACTTTTGAATAGCCGCTTGTGTCAATCCGGGTGTAGCTTTCTTCGGCGCCATTACTCTTCAAAACAAGAGGAAATGTGAGACGTAGCAAAATCCTATGTTAAGAATAAGTGCTCTAAAGAGATATGATATGAGGTGATAAGTTTGAGGTTATTTTTCAGAATGATCGACGGGTTCCCAAAAGATGAGTTATGAGATGTTGTAAGTGCTTCAAATGTATGATGGTTTAGTGACTTAGTGTGTGAATAGCGTGTAACTCGACATGTTAGTGGTGAAACAAAGGAGTGAGAGTGACTTTGCCCTACTTAAAGGTTTATCTCGGCATTCGACGTTATCGGTGATGAGTCAGCTGATATTAAAATTGTGATAGGGAATGACAAGGCATTCTCCACATTGGAGTATGAAGAAAGAATAGTGGAATGGGTATTTAAAGGCATCCATGTGACAATCGATTTGAAATGAAAGTAAATAACTCGAAAATGTGCGTATAAACCGCATGCAAAGTGAACATGCACTTATGATGAAATGATGAGATGCTATGATGATGTAGTTATAGTCTAGGGTCAATGATGCAACCTAGTTCTCTATAACAGAAGCTCGATGCCAATCATCACACCCCAAATTACTGTTTTGCGTGAATGGAATTCACGGGATTGATTGTCATAGCATCACAATCACGATTATATTGAGCGACCTAAAGTGTCGTTTGAAAAGAACATCGTTTGATTTAATAAAACAATCATAGTTTACAAAATATAGGTCCC
This sequence comes from Chrysanthemum lavandulifolium, assembly GCA_022545495.1. Classification (NCBI taxonomy): domain Eukaryota; kingdom Viridiplantae; phylum Streptophyta; class Magnoliopsida; order Asterales; family Asteraceae; genus Chrysanthemum; species Chrysanthemum lavandulifolium. The sequence continues at coordinate 277,334,375 of CM040244.1, forward strand.
AAATGAAAATCAACGTGTGGAAATAAGTTTGTTACAATTCAAACGATGTTTTAAAGTGCGTAAATCCCATGAGAGAGCGTCGTCACCACGACTCTATGATAAATCCTTATGTATGCCATGATGTGTATGCCTTAGATACGAGATAAAACATGCTTAAAGCAGTCAACACAAAGGTTGAGTGAAATCCATAGGTTTAATTAATTCGTTTGAACACAATATTAGTAGTGTGAGTTAAATTGATTCACACTCATCGTTGAAAACAAAGCAGTATTTATTTCACTAAGTTCATGACACCAAAGCGTAAACATCGCACCAATAAAATTGGTAATCATCGTTTCATCGCCGCCCTAATAGGTAAACTTGCCAATTTACCTTAATGATTCAAATATAGTGCGCTCGATTTCCCTAGCGGGTCAATAAGGCGGGAGTGTTAATTCAATAGCCTATTCACAATATTCGCGCTCACTCGTAAGTGACTAATGGTTCATGATGTAGGGACTTGAACATGGCAAATACTTAGTGACAATAAAACATTCGGATATAGCATGTAGTTCAAAGCATTTGTGTTCGATTAAAAATGTAGCATGTATCTCCCAAGAGTTTGTAAAAGCAGTTAAAAGAGTAAAAGTGGGGCTATGAACTCACCTTGGTATGCGAAATGTAAGACATCACAACAAACATCAAGTAATAAATGTGTGCGGCTCCGACACGCAACCTAGATAAGTATGGTATGGTTTTAGTCTAAATCTTGTATTCAAATGCATGTTGTTAAGTTTAAACAACGTTTGTAAGTTACAAATGTTCGTGTTTTGAAATGCTTACGGTTCAAAACAAATGCTTTCAAATGCTTTCTCATGTGTTTGTGTTACGTAGCTTATGTGGACGTTATCGACGTATATAAGATGTAGTTGTCAAAATATTTCTCAAGTATTGGCTCTTGGAATAAATGGAGGAATAACGTATACGAAACTTTCGTATAAGATTTGACTCGAATGTTGGCTCAAGTGTTATCGAAGAATAAATAAATACAAGTCGAATTGTATTTATCAATTTCGTTTGGTTTCGAGGTATGAAAGTATAAATTTATTGAAGTCTTGGTTAAATAATATATTTTGACAAATATAGTATTTAAAGTTTACGCCGATGAGGTCGCCAAATATATTTTCTCAAACGAAGAAGTGGTAAAATGTATAAGTTTATCGAACTTATAAAAGTTTTGGATAAAAATGTCAAAGTGTTCAACCTTGAGGGGTTGAAGTTGTAAAGATTCTTATATGTTTCAAAACTTATAAAAGTTTTTAAGAAAATGTTTAAGTCTTTTCAAGTTGAGGGTTTTAAAATGTAAAATCTTATATAAGTTACTAACTTTTATAAGTCTTAAGAAAACTATTGTTTGATTCAAAGTTGAGGGGCTTAAAGCGCCGAGGTTGCCAAAGTTGTACAAAATTAAAAAGAAAGTAAAGCGCTATGGAGGGATTCGAACCGGGGACCCTTCGCATGCAAACAAAGCGCCCAACCATCTTAGCCAAGGGTGTTTCGTGTTTATGTTTTGCGTTTAAATATATTTAAAGGGTTTGAAGCTGTTTTAAATTTGTTTACAAAGCTTCTTGAGTATGTATTTCGCATGCATGTGATTCGCATATTCTTTGTGTTTCATTTCTCCCACTGTTTGTGAAGCCAAACCATTTAAACAAAACAAGTTGTGATTAAGTTCCAAGTTTTCGAGAGGAGACCAAAAGAAGAAGAGTTAAGCCCGACATGCGTTGGGTTCAACCCACAACGAGGGGATCGAGTTTATGAGTGCCAATTGAGTTCGAAGGCTTATGAAGTAACAAAAATAAACACGAAAGTGAGTAAGAAGTCGAGATACGAAGTTATTTTATATTGAGCCAAACTTATTCATGTGTCAAATAATCATTTCCTTTTTGTTGTATACTTTCAAAATGGATGAACAGGTTCCATGTTTTTCGTTCCAAATCCACCACATAAGCATAATAACACAAGATAGATGCGACTAGTTCATAATAGACGAGATCACACCAAGTTTCAACACGTTTTCTCTTTAGTTTTATACGCGTTCATAGTGAGCGAAAATGTTTTACGTTCCATTTTAAAAGAAAACCGAGTGAGCACCAAGCGCTCATTCACTTTTAGCCTTTGAAAAGCCATGTTTCACGTTAAAAATAATATGACATAACTACAACAACACAAGCTAAAGCAAGCTAATTCATATTAGTTGATTAAAACAATATTCGATATGTTTTATATTTAACGAAACATGTACTTTTTGAATAGCAAGAGTTTTAACAAAGCTTATACACTTTAAAACATGGAATAAGATTCAAGCGAGTTTGGTTCGAGTTGGCTTACGAGGATGAGAGGGTGCGAGGTAAATGAAAGAGACAAGGACCAAAGAACCACCCGACGCTAACCCTCTTTAAACAAACCAAGAGCCTTCCAAAATCTACAACCCGTTCTCCTAGCTTCCCAATTGTATGCCTCTTACTTCTTTATTTTCAAAACTCTTAACCTTCACTAGTTGTTCTTGTTTTGGTGTGATAGCAAATGTGAGTTAAAAGTGATTGAAGTAGAAAGGTGCGGTGGATAGATTATAAAAGAAAGAAAAGAGTAGGATTTGGTTCTTAGCATTAAATGAACATGTACCACAAAACTTGAAATATGATATTGGTGGTTGCTTGAACGAGTAGGAGAAGGAAATAAATAAGGGTTGTGTCCTTCTTGTCTTCTAAAATCATGGCACAAGTTTGTAAAATATGAAACTAATACTTGATTGAGTTTGAGTATGAGAAAGGACAAGTTTAGTCAAGATTTGGTGAGTTACATGGATTTCATCACATGCTACAAATCTTGGGTATATCTTAAGTCCATAGAAAGAATATATCAAATGTTATGTATAGGATATTCATATGTTCACTTGTTCATGTGTCGAGTTTTAAGGATCATTCAACGTGGCACCCGACATCACAAGATTACGAAAGTTGTTTAAACAAGGTTTAAAACTCGACATGTTTAGTTGATGTTGTGTTGGAGCGTTTTAAAAAAAACAAATTGTAATTTTACGTAATTTATAATCGTTCGATACTTGTGACAAACGTCGAGTTTGAATAAAAAATCAAGTCGTAAGCTCGGTATAGGTTCATTTATGATGTGGATAAGCGTATAAGACCAAAAAGGGTACAATTAGATTCATAGAAAGGTTTATGAATTTATATATCGAGTATGTTTTTGCCCAAAAATATAAAATGTATATACGTATAAGCATAAGTAATAACTTGGGTAAATATTTGAGCTTGCAAGGTAGCGTTAGCTAATAATAAATTTTAACGGGTCAAAATAAAATATATTGAAGTCATGAAAATTATAAAAATACATTTCTTGCAAAATTTGTGTGAAATAATAATTATCGTGTAGAATTTACGACACCCGTCGTAATTATATAAATATAACAATTTATATACAAAATAAAATTTAAAACACCGGGTAAACTAATAATATTATTTTTATAAACTTAATATGAGTATAAAAATATATCGAGAAAATTTTTGGAAGTAGCGGATTAAATGTTCAAAATAATAACTTACGCGATAGCGTTTATTTAATATGAAATTATTCGTTTAATGTAAAATGCAAAACCATGCATGAACTACTATGATGACAATGGTGTTAAATGAAATGTAGACTAAACTTAGTCTATATGAAATGACCTCGATGATATGATCATGAATTCACAGCTAAACCATTACGGTTACGTGAATTTGATGCTCGTAAACCTAGTTCACGATAAATGATAAATAATGAAGCATGAATAATGTTTTGAAATATGACCTGAAAATACGAGTTGTCATAGTAACATGTTTTGTTTTGAATCGAATCTTGTGTTTTTGGTCGAGCCGTATGAAAACAAAAACAACAAATATGAATCGGACCTTATAAGAATTAAGAGAACATGTATTATATATGTATTGTTTGAATCGGATCATAGGTATGTCGAGCACAAGAGAACCGAACCACATATATAAATGTTATCATGCCTAATAATTTCGAAACCCTAATTGGAATGGAACCCTAAGTGTAATTAATGGTCTAAACATGTGATTATAGTGGTTTTAATAAACCCTAAAACTGGACAACATCATATGTCGAACTTGTGCGTGTTATAAATCGAATTTTATAAGTACAATAATCTGGATTTTTGTTGGAAAAGTTTATTTTATGTCTTAGTTAAGTTTTCCAAGTGGTTTGGTCGAATTTAGAGTTGTCTAAGTCGTATTTTGAATTTTACAAAATCAAGTGTCAAAGCTGAGAAAAGCAGATTACGAAATTTAGTTGTATTGTTTGATTTTTCATTTTCAAACCATAAGGAATTGGGAGCTCTCCTTTTACATGAGTGATATTTATGACATAAATGAATTTACGGGAGTTCTGGGATTTTCTAAGGTGTCTAAACAGGTCCAATAAGTGTAAACTTTTAAGGTGTATTTTCTGATCACTTTCTGGATAGGTCTGGACTTTTGATTTTCCATAGGCCATTTAGCATGGAAATAGAACCCACCAATTTTTGTAGAGTCTTTTAACTCATATGGGAACCTCTGGGATTTTTCTTGATTTCATTTGAGCTAAGTAAGTATTTTATAAAAATCATTAAAGTCTGGTCCGAATATGAGTTTAAGAAACTGAAAGATAAAATATGATATCAATAGGTAACACACTTACAAATGCATAAGAAGCTTATAAAATGAGAATATACTTATAACTCTAAGAATGTTAATGCGATGAATCCGTTATAACCTTAATGATGCTAATAAATATTAAATAAATCATAATCCGTGTAGATTCGTTGAAGGAGACGCGACCTTATATCTTCGTGTTCGTTCATTCATTTGCTTTTCTCTCATTTGCGTTAAGGTACAGATATTTTGACCTTTTCAGTAAAGGTTCCTTATGACGTTCTTTTCGTTAGCTTTCCTATTTTACTTATTAGGGTTCTCGATGCCATTGCTATGAACCCTTTCCTGATTGTTTGATCTGTTGCTTATTTGAACTTATGTTTTATTGAACCATGCAATATCTGATTTGAACTGTATGTTAGGAAGACTTTGATAGGCACATTTGTTGAACCTTACTATGTTTAATTATGAACTTCTAATTATGAATGTATGATCGTGTTGTGATAGGAACTCGACCTTTGAATATTAGAATATGACCCTTATGATATGAATTATCGATATGTTATCTGTGATATTTGTGTTTGATTATGACACGTGTTATATCGCAATTTTGTTTGACCTAAGATAGTTTGACACCGAGCCAAAATAATAACTAGTCATGGGGTTCCATGTCCGTGTCGATGATGCACCTCGACATGACTCTAAGGCGATGAAGTGAAGTTACGCCCGTCCCTTATCTATTATTTGTTATGAGCTCTAGTTATATTATATGATCAATATATGTTTGTGGGCGTATGGATGCCTCCTAGATCGATCTGTTATCCGATATGATTTGTCTAGGTGAATGATGTCGTGTCAATCGCATCTTCATAAAACTACGGGAGCTAGCTACTCAGACTTATTTTGAGATTGTTTCTATATAGTTATGATGTTTTTGATATGATATGTTACGGGCTCGTGGTAGTTAACTAAATCTTTATTTGTTATTTCTATGTTAAGTATTCGATTATGATTCGGTATGTTCAAGTGTTAATAATTATGTGCTTGGCTTATTATATGTTATTATATGTGGTTATGCTTTTGCATGTTTATGTGACTACCGTCTAATATGCTAGGTTATGATTAATATGATTAAATATGATTAGCATCGTCATCGATGTCATGTTAGTTTATCGTCATGTGAATTCGTTGATCCGTGAGATGAATGTGCTAGTGTGAAAGTGAGTATTCTATAAGTTTAGTATGTATAATTTGTTCAGTAAATTTTGTGAACTTTGCTTATACGTTAGTGTTTAATCTGCCTATGTGACCTGTCATGCTTAAACTCTGCTGATGTTAGGATTTGATCTGAGAACTGGTTTAGCTTATGATATTTGTTCTGATAATTGCTAATGGCTATGATATGTCTTTTGCTTATTTATTTATAGTTGTCTACTGTGTTTTATATCTGTATGTGTGATTGCTATGTTTTGTTATTGTTAGTACTTCATTTGTTATGATACTTGTTATGTTTTCATCTAAGGCTTTTAATCGTGCCATTGCCATGCTCACTTATTAATTAATTGCTTCCGCTTTCCTGTAGATATCTGTTTGGCTTGCATGTCTTTTGACTTCCTGATTTGATTGTATGACATATATGTTGTATGAATGCCATGATTATTTTTCTAGGAATTGTTTCCGTTAGTCCTTAGACTTTTTCGTTTGGGTTATATGTAATCTATTTTCTTGATATGTTAAGTGTCTGGCTATTTCTGAAGTATTTGCATTTGTGTCATTAATGTGCTATGAGGTGTTTAAACTGTTATGTGTTTGTTTGGATTTTTGTATATTTGTGCTTCCGCAGAGTCCTAAAAGATCCCTCATCATTTTTTTTTTGATTTCGTTATTTGTATATTTGTTTTGTTTAGCTTTTGTTTCGTTATATCTGTTCACTGAGCTTTGTAAGCTCGGCCGCATTCTTTTCTGCGGCGGTATTAAGCATTCAAGATGAGCTTATGGGATAGGCGATCCGGGTTGAAAGTAGAGCGAGAACAAGATTTGACCATAGAGATTTTAGATTTGTTTTGAAGTTTAGCTATTATGTCTTCTTTTGAATATTTTGTAAAGGCTTTAGCTATTGTATAGTATTTAAAGTTCTGATATGAAACCGTATTTGCGATATCTTTACCCTTGTCGGGTTGGGGTGTTACAACATACGAGTATAAAAGAAAAAAAAATGTCAAATATGAAATGTTGAATGTCTTAAAATTTGGGAGAGGAATGTGGACATCAACTTACACACGTTTATACAAAGCCTAAATTAACGCACATTTAATGCATGGAATGTAATAGAATCAAGTAATAACTCTATATTGCGTGGACTATTAAAGGAAGTTACTACATAAACTTACAACTTACACATGTCTGATGCATGAAAAGTATTAGAAGCAAGTAATAAACTCTATATTGCATAGGCTACTAAAGAAAACTATATTGCATGAACTATTGCTAAAGGAAACTAACTTGCATAAACTTTACAGAAAACTATATTGCATTTGACTATTGCTAAAGGAAACTATATTGCAAATCTTAACTACATATAAAAGAAAAATCATCAATGTCGAAAAGTGAAATGCTGAAAAATGATCAATGTTGAATGGGGTTTGAAAATGAAGGAAAGTCTACGGTAAATTTGGTAATATTCATGGCAGTGAAAAGTTGTACATTTTTTTATTACACATTTGAAACTGAATACTGATCACATGAATTCTTTATATTTAATTTTATGGCAATTATAAAATTCATGCATTGAACATTCACAAAAAAAATAAAAAAAATAAAAATGGGATGATATCTTTGGTTAAATAAGAGAAAGAGAAGATCGCTATACTAATTTTAATATGAAATAGAACCATTTCTAAAATAAACTCATTTGACTAAAATTTAAACTCTGTCACTGTTTCCTCCGCTCCAAGTTCGTTTATTTCGAAAGGTTAGTATCTATCTATCTAATATAATAAACAAGAGTTTTGTACCAGTCTTTAAAGCAGCCCAAAAAATTAATGCGCTGATGTGTCTGTAATGTGATTAGACGAATTTTTTGGAATGTACAACTGCTATGCACATACGCATTCTATTCAACATCTATCTAATATAATAAACACGAGTTTTGTACCACCTTTTAAAGCACATAATGTAATTAATTTTCTGATGTGTCAAGACTGTGATTGGTCAATAAAAAAGGAATATACAAACACTTAATTAACACAGACTTTTAATAGAATTGTTTCTTAAAACCCACCTAAAGTCAAACCTCTCTTCATGCTACTTTCATAAAAAAAAACGATTACATCAAAGTCATTTAATTGTCAAATTTTCATTTAATACATTTAATACATTTAAATTGTCGAGAACATTGCAATGGTAAAATTTAAGTGTATTAATTGCATTGATACATGGTTACATCATACCTATTGAATTAATTTAGTCAATTTCAAAACTAATTCTGAAAATAAACCTTAAACTGATTCTTATTTATGTTATTGATTGATTGATGATTCATATGATTCAAACCTATTCAATCAAGTTAGTCAATTTCAAAACTAATTCCAAAAATAAACCCTAAACTAATTCTTATTTATGTTATTGATTGATGATTCATATGATTTAAACATATTGAATCAATCACGTCAATTACACAACTAATTCCAAAAATAAGAATCATATTAGGGGATATGTTGTCATCTATCTAATACGGAAATGATTATGTAATTCCAAAAGAAGTGCAGAAAGTTCATATGGTTGTCTAAAAAAAATTGCAAGTTTTATTTTTTGAATTTTCTTTGTAACTGTTATTGTTATATTGTTTGATAACTGAAGATACTGTTAGATTGATTTGTTGAAGCGTTTGATCCTCAATCTATCTATGTTAATATATAAAATAAGCTTCTGCACAAGTCTTTTGAAGCACGCGCATTAAAAAACTCATTAATGATGTGACTAAAATTTCATAATTAGAGTCAAATGTATAACTAGGGGTGTAATCGAGCCGAGCCAAGCTCGAGCTTGACAAGGCTCAAACTCGGCTTGAAAAAAAAAACTAGGCTCAAGTTCGGCTCAATAGCTCGTCGAGCTTTAACCATCTAGGCTTGAGCTCGACTCGATTCAGTTTCGAGTAAAGCTCGAGCTTTGCTTGAAAAGCTCGAATACATGTATATGAATACATGATTACACATTTACACCTGTATGAAGAAAACCATAAAAAGACCTTACAAAAGGGACATATACCTAAACCAATTAATCATAAGGATAAAAGCAAACATAATCAACAAAGAAAAATTGACCATTAGACTTTCTATTTTTATTGCAATGCACTTTCCACTAAGATAGAAAACAATTTATAACCTATAGATCTCATGAAATAATGTTAATTACCTCTCTCATGTATACTAATTAACATTACTAGAAGGGTACCCGCGCAATGCGGCGGCGGGTACCCGATGACTATTTTTTAGCGAACAAATGTTTTTCATTTTTACGTCTAATTCAAGTAAGTTTCTCTCTTTTCAACTCCGCTTCTTCTCGACTACTAAAAAAACTTATAAAAATATATCAAAATGGATGTTGAATTAAAGAGCATAAAATTTTAAAAAATATGGTGAAATTAGATCATAAAAAATTAAACGGATTAAAAGATATTTAAATTTAAAAATAAAGGTGATTAATTAGTTAGGAAGTGACGTGTGTCACCTCATTATTGGAGCTCTTTATTTTAGTTTGTTAAAACATCCTTTTGTTATTTTTTAGTTATAGAAGTGACACGTATCATTTCGATGATTAGACTCTTATCTTATTTTTTAATTCTTTCCATAATAAGCAAGTAAAAAGTATGAATTTTTAAGACTTCTAATTTTAGAAGGCCTAAATGCATTATAAAGTAGTATAGATTGACATTGAAGTGTAATATGTGAGTTACGTTTTTGGTAAACTAAAATTCATTTAGTAGCTACTCTAGATATATCATTCGCTCACAATTGTTGTATATTGTCGTTTTCATGGGTATATTTGCATAGTTGCCAACATATAATCATTCAACATATAGCAAAATAAATATCTCTATATATCTTACTTAAAACTTAAAACAAGTATGAAACACCATATTGAGTAATAAATTTCATTCGCTCATTGTAATATTAACATTCACTAATGCATGGTAATTATTTTCCAAGACAATAAAAAAAGAACAAGATAAGAAAAACACAGTCATTGTAATTAACACATAAACATACATAAATAAAAGTTGAAGATAAATGAACTTTCAAATTCTTCCAAATAAAAGATTAAGAGTGTGTTTGGTAAAAATAGCGATGAGTAAAGTGAGTATGTGATGGTATAGCGATGAAAGCGATGCGTAGTATGTTGTGGTGGTGTGAGTAGTAGCTGTATTTTTTTATAAAAACGTTTGGTAACGCAGCTGTATTTGTAATTATAATGTGTAAAACAACTCTTAAATGCTCAAAGCTCTTAAATGCTACTTTATAGAGCATTGGAAAATGAGCTTTCCGAAAAAATAGGTAAAGATAATTGCTACTTGCCAAACAAACATTAAAAATCACAACGCTCAATGCTCGCTGCTCACCGCTCCTAAATGCTCCAAAAAGCTCTGCGCCAAACACACCCTAACTCTAAACTTAGGGAGTTAGTACATAGTAGTTGAATAATTAAAAAATAGAATACCTGATGGCTGATGAAGACGAGGTGATAGCCAAGAAGGGTGCACTTTACAAATTGAAGAATACAAAATGGTATGTAGGAATAATTAGGGTTTGAGGGTATATAGTTAATTACTGTAATTGTTTATGGAGTTATTCCTTATAATTAAGTTAATATTCAAATTAACCTTTATTTAATTAAAGCTCGAAAAAGCTTGATAAATGCTCGAGCCGAGCTATCCAAAGCTCGAGCTCGGCTCATTATATGTTTCGAGCCAATATACTAGGCTTGAGCTCGATAAAAGCTCGACTTGATCGAGTCAAGCTCGAGCTCGAGCTCGAGTTGCTTGATAAAAGCCCGGCTTGTTTGCACCCTTATGTATAACCAACCCAAAGCACTATTTTTTTCAAAGGCAAAGTAAACACATATGAAACTAAGAATGACAAAGTCAAAAAAAACATACGCTCATTTGCACCCGTATTTTTTGATAGTCATTATTATCATTCATTCTTCAGATTCAAAACGCAAACCCTTTCAAACGATACATTCAAGCTATACACTCCTCTTTGGTTTATGTTTGTAAGGTATTGAATACCATTAAACAATACAATCAAGCTATACGCTCCTCTTTATCTGATTCAAATCGGTTTCAATAGCATTCAGTACCATTTGTCAATTCGGTTTCAACTAAGACAATGCCTGTTTCAATCATTTTTCTCATTTATCACGCTCCTTATGATTTATTTATGTAAAGAATTGAATAGCATTCGTGGTTTTCAATCGGGTTTCTCAATGATTCTTCTTCTCCTACAAGCTACATGAATTGAATAACACCACTCAAAACAGTTTCTATGCTTATACGGTTTCAAAAAAATTAGGGCTTCTTCTATATGTCTTTCTATGGATGTTTTTAGGGTTTGTATTTAAATCCGGTAATTAAACTAATTTGATGTGTTGTTTTTGTTTAGAGTTTCGATGCAACTAATAATATATTTGGCCTTGATTAATTTCAATTCAATAAAAATGATAATTTTCTTTTTAGATTATGCAGGTTAAATGCAATCACCCCATCTAAACATTTGTAAGTATCAATTTATTTTCTTTTCTTTAGTTTGATGTGTTAATTTGTTATTTATGACTTTTCCATTTATTATGAACTTTTTTGCTTTAACGTGGGAGCAGTGCGACCTGTTGTAGGCATCTAAAGAGTTTAAAACATTGAAATACATTTAAATCTTGATATTTTGTGTTGGTAGTTCGACTTTAGATCATAATGGGAACTCGGTTTCTTTAAAAGACGATGATGCTTTCATTCATTTAATCCTGACATTCTCATGGCTTCAGGATGGACAGATTAGCTATGAGGAATTTGAAGCGACGATGAAGTCGGGAACTAATTGGAGTACAACATCTTTTGGTAAGTGTCTTTTCCATTGCAGGTTGTTTGGAGTCTGTATTTAAAGCACGTGCTCCTATAAATAGAAGTAATTTACTGATAGACTTTGTGATGGACTACACGTACAGGAAGTTGGAGGTCGGGTATGTTGACTAGACAAGCATGTCTCGAATGATGATTACTTGATAAGGTTTTAAAAGGTACCATTTTGAGGGGTCGTTTAAGTCCTTATTTGATCACTTTGTATCCGTTATTGCTTAATATCGTTCCTTTTCACTTTTAGGTCTCTTGAAGGCAAAATCTTTGGAATGGCACTTATTTGGACGAAAAGGCGCGAATATCTGAAGAAAATGGCCAAAGTCGAATCGAGACACTCAAAGTCTTGAAATGCGAGGCGGCGGCGTCGGTGTTAATGCGGCGCCGTCGGAGGATTTTGTGACGATCTGAAGCCAAAACTCTATTTTCAAGTGACGACGTCGGGCTTTAAAGAGTAGGCCGTTGCTACTCGAGACGGCCTAGATTCAATCTGCACGACGTCGAAAAGTCAAGAGGACGGCGTCCAGACATAAGGTGGCGCCGTCGCAAGGTTAACGTGGCCAAGACGAAACCCTAATGGCGACACGACGACGCCACAAAACATAAGGTGACGCCGTCGCATATGTAATATTATATATAGAATCCGAATTTTTCAGTTTTAAGAGAGTCTTTTTGTGGAGTAAAAACCTAAAACCGAACTAAGGGTGTCTTGTACACCTCGTTTAGGTTCTTTGCTTGATTCCTATCAAGTAAACTTTTTTCTCATTTTTAGCTTTCTCTTAGTCTATCCCCCTTCTTCGTGACCTTTGTTCGTAACACCCATCACTTTTCATCATGGAAGATGATAACCAACCACCACTCATCAACCCACCACCAAATGACCCGCCAAGAGCCCGTACTCTTGGTGAATACTCAAGACCAAGCCACCTAGGCTATGGAACACCATTGAGCTTCCGACCAAGCCCAAACTACGGACCTGCGATCCGACACCATCCGGTTGGTGCAAAACGGATGTGCATTCCATGGACTTCGTTCAAGATCCAAATCGACATCTGAGGATTTCCTCAAATTGTCGATTCCATCGACCTTGATGCTACTACTCGGGAGACCACGCTGCGTCTCTTCCAATTCTCTCTACGGGACCAAGCTAGTAATTGGCTTGAGCGACTTCCACCGGCTCCATCTCAAGTTGGGATGATCTTACCTCTCGCTTGCTTGCTCAATTTTTCCCAACGGGAGAACCACTAAGCTTAGGAATGACATCTTGATGTTCCAACAACGTCAAGGTGAATCTCTACGAAGCATGGACCCGATTCAAGGACTTACTTCATAAAGTCCTCATCACGGCATTGATCTTTGGCTCCAAGTCCAAATCTTTTATGATCATGTCAACTTCCCACTAAGCGATCCATTGACCAAGCGGCCGGTGGAAAACTTAGTGATCTCACCGCGGAAGAATCATGGGGTATAATAGGGACCTTGCCCTCACGACAACGAAAGTTGGGATGACCCCGTGAGCTACCTACAACCGTCAAGGCAATCTCCTTGCCTTCCATCAACTCACAACCTTCCGACCGTAGGATGATCGAACTTGAAGATCAAGTTAAATTCCTCATGAGTTCCTACGAAAATCCTAAGTCTTCACACCATGTGAACAAAGCTTCTTCCTCGTGCGAGCCGTTTATGATCCTCATAACACGCGCACTAGCACCGATCCCGAACACGCCCGTTGACTACGCATCCTCGCGATTAATGGAGCGGGAGGAAGATTCCTACAACACCGAACCTAGGAATTTCAATGAAACCCGTGAGGCATGGAAAAGCAAGCCCGACTTCTCTGGGGACAAACCAAAGAATTCACCTCTAATGATTTCTCATGGCCCCACCTAACGGTCCTAACCAACAAAACATCGAAGGGATGTTGCAAAACCTAGTTGCATCCCAAGAAACCCAATGGCTAAGCTCTGGACCGCTTTAACCATCAACAAGCCGAGATGGATAGGAAGATAGACAACCTTTTGAAAGCCATAGCCAATAGTGATAGGAAGGTTAGTGCTATCTCAACTTCCGAACCTTCGTATAGAGATTAAGGATCCAAGCAAGCTAACTAAGCACGTTCAATTTGTCAATACCATCGCCTTAGTGAAACCTGATAGAACAGATGACGAAGAGGACCATACGCTTGTGAATAATGAAACACCCGAGGAAGTAGATGAAGTAGACATTGACTATGTAACACCCCAACCCGACAAGGGTAGAAGTGTCACATTCTGGTGTCATATCAGAACATACAAATAAAATTTTACAAGCAAAAGCCTTAAAGAATAAAGTATCAAGTCATATAGACGAATGACTTACAAGGAAAATACAAAATCCGAAATGTTTAAAATAAAATGAGATCACCAAACAATAACCCGACAAAATAAAACCAAATGATAAGGTAACTAGGGTTGGTCCACTCAGATAATCCAACTCTCACCCCATCCAATGCCCATCTTCAAACCTAACACCGCCGCAGAAAAGAAATGCTGGTGAGCTTAAAAAGCCAAGTGAGCGGATATAACAAACGAAAGCTAAATAAAATCAAATGCAAATGAAACAAAGGAAGCGGATAACACGTCGCGTGAAATGAGAATAATGAGTCAATGAGGATCCTGCGAGAACACAATTTTACGGATATCCTAAGCGAGCAGGATAACAAGGAGAGCGAAGCAAAGCAAGGTATCGATGACATATAAACAAGCACATACAAACCGGACATACAAGAAGCGAAACATAAGCAAACATAGTAGGCGTCGCATCCATACAACATATATGTCATACAATCAAATTCGAAATCAAGACATACAAGCCAAACAGATATCTACAGAAAGCGGAAACAATTAATCAATAAGTGAGCATGGCAATTCACAGTCAAAACCCTTAGTTGAAAACATAACCAGAGATCATAACAATGAAATACTAAACGGTCAAAACATGGCGACCACACGTAACAAGTAGGAAAAGCATGCGAACATTATAATTGGATGAATTAAGGACATAGCAGGCAACTAAACAAGTTAACAAGCCGGAATATAAGTTGAACCATTACCCAAATCAAACCGTAGCATAAACCGAAATGCAAGCATGGCGGTCAACAATAAGCGATAAGGATACTATCGGATAATCATAGTCCACGAAATTAATCGAGCAAGTATACATGATAAGCAGACAAAAACTATCGATTACACACTAGCATGGTCACCAGACAATCGAGGTCACATAATGATGAGATCACATATAAGCAGATGTGATGAGTAAATCGATAACCGTATAGTAATCATATCGCAGTTAGGGAAATCGGTAGTCATATAAAACATGAATAACATAAACAAATCCAATAACATATAATAACCCTAAGACGCGAATGGAGCGATAATCGGAATTAACGGAATGAGAGTGTGATGATCAAAGCAATGGAATATATATATCTTGATAGTAGAGTGAGTCATATAAGGGTACACGAGAATATGGTGCGTTGGGGAATGTAGAAGGTACAATATAGGTATATCAAAAGTGTAAGGGTTATCGAAATCTACCGAGCCAGGAAACATATCATATCATATCATATCATAAGTAGCCATTGTATTCGGAGGGTGACCTCGGAATACCATACATAATAGGAGGAGACCTCAAGAACAAATGGAGTAGCTAGCTCCCGAATTTTGAAGACGCGGATTGCACCACATCATTTACCATATATATCTATCAAACAGATCAAATCCCTCGAAACATATCATATCTAGGATGCATCCATCGCCCCCGAAACATAGTGGCCAAATCATATACATATAGTGAGCTCATAATCATATCATAATGGGACGGTGTGTATCATCACCGTACACACCTGAGTCATGCCATTGGTGCATCAATGACACGGTCATGTTACCTTCATGACTAGGAATACATATTTGGCTCGGGTATCAAACCGGTGGGTCAAAGCATAATTATATCATATCATAAGGGTTCATATCAGGTTCATATCAAAGGTTCAAAAGTCAAAGGTTCATATCGATTTCCATAACATAAGTTCATAATCGAGGTTCATAATCGATGGTTCATAATCATAAGGTTCATAATCGAAGTTCATAATCATAACAAGCGAATATCATGGCGAACAGAATCATATCAAAGGGGTTATGTCGGAATCATATCAAAAGGATCATAGCATAAGGAAATTATAGCAAGGGATATCATAAGTGAAGTAAAGTTAAGGATCGAAAAGTTATGAGAAATCCTTACTGAAAAGGGATAGAATATCTGTACCTTAACTCCAATGAAATGAAAGCAAACGAATGAATGAACACGAAGACACAACGTCACGTCTCCTCCAACGAATCTACACGGATTACGATTCGTATAATACTTATTAGCTCATTTAAGTCATAACGATTAATCGTATTAATACTTTTAGAGTTATAAACGTATTCTCATTTTTAGTAATGGACGGAATTAAAATACTTTAGGGTGATAATCATTAATTAGCCAAACTTAAGGGTTACAACTGATAAATGGAAAAATTAAATGTTTAATATGACAAATATCCTATTTTAAGGCTTTATTAGATCATACTTCAAAGTATAGAGTTCGCATGGTAAATATCTCAACGTTTAGGTTTATTGTGTCATTTCAATATAGTTCAAGGTTTGCATGTGACAAACTATCAAAGATGAGGGTTGAAAGTGAAAATATTAAATATTTAACATGCAAACATTTTGTTTATTATTCGTACAGTACCATTTCACTTCTCTTTTTATATCATGACATGCCGACTTCGAGCTTGATCGCGGTTCAAACGGCTTACCGACACAACTAGATAAACACGTATAATGATTAACCCCCGACTCACCTTCCCCGACACCTTTTTAAAACATTAACCGACTCACCCGTTCATCCCGCGATCGCCTTCAAACATACTCCCTCGAAAGACCTTACATGTTTCAAAGTTTTACAATTACTTTTTATAGCAACATTTGCCTTCAAACTTTCGACTTAGTGAAGCAATTCATTTTGCGACTTAAAAATTTGTGTTTGTAAACTAGATCGTGAACGTTGAATATTTCCTTAGACCTATCTGATCTAGAATCAATTTATCTTATTAATGGCGTGTGATCATGCTTTTATGGTCATAGATTACATTAACATATGATTTCTTAGATTATTACTTATAGGCAACACGTGATTAATACTTACTACAAAACTAGACTTATGAGTTATTAGCAACTAGTTAGAATGATCATATTGTCTTCTCTACTTTACGCATGGAACCAATGGTGACATATTATATCATATTAACATGTTGTTATAGTAATATTCCATGCACATACACACGACCCAAAAGACAATCATATTCATACACACACACTACCCAAACAGCCCACATCGAACCAGTTTTAACAAGCTAAACACGGTCACATCCCCCGCATAAAATCATAGAACTCATACTCATGTAACAGCCTAGGTTTCCTATATTTAATCCCTTAAAATGGCCAGATGCAAGGGCACGTTTTAAATGAGCGTTAACAGATTAGGAAAGAGCAAAACCCAAACTGACATCGACACCTACGATCACAGTCTATGACTATTTGTTTAATGATGAAAACAATATTAACATGGTTCTCATGCGACACTTAAATATGTATTATGATAACATATCAGTATGTATTATATTCAGGTTATCCATGATTCAGTTGTGTTGAATGGAACATAAAACAAGAACGAGACTAGGTGATACCTCTCGGGTCGATAAGAACAGGTCGAAGAAGACCAAAAAAAATTTCGAGGACCAACGATCACAGCAGCCTGTCTTCGTCCTTGCCTTGCCTTGATGCCGAATGAAAAGGAGAAATAATTGCCTTGCCGTCACTTTTTACTTCTAGGGTTTTATGTGTGTCTTTGAATTTGGATGGTAAGTGATAAATGAGGAGAGTTTAATGGAAATTTATGAGTGATTAGGGGAAATTTGATTGTGGCGTTTCTTACTAGGCCGAATTTATGGGGGAATCATTGACCAAATAATTTTTATTTATTTATTTTTATTACCATAATGATGCTCATTCTTTAGTTTTAATTATCTCTTAATTTGTATTTATGATTAGGCCCAAGTGACATATATAATGTGTTATATTCATCTAATAATTTAAGTTGGTTACTCTTATCTCATATAATTCTTTTAAGTGTCAATATAAAATAAACGAGCTTGACGCATATTACGTATTTCACAATTATTAAGCTTGAGGGGCAAAATGGTCATTTTACACGTTTACGATTTTAGGGTTTTACAGACTATTTCAACAAATTTTCTACGGAAGAAGAACTATCTCGCCACCCTCACTTAGTGCGTGACCTCCGTCACATGTATGTTAGGAAAAGCCCTAGAATCAAGTTTGGGAACCCTTGTAATCTTAACATACCATGTTGCATATGACACCTTTTTGTGGCAAAGGCCTACATTGATCGCAAATCCCCAATCAACATTATGACTAGCACCTACTACAATTGGATAATGAAGAAGCCTATCCCAATTAGGCAAGACCCCGATAATCCTAGGGATAAGTGCAATTTTCTTGGTAGAGTTAAGGGATTGCCCGTCTATGTAGGTAGTTTCACGCCCCTACGGACTTCATAATTGTGGATGATATTAGCACGCCATAGACCCTAGTTTGTCCCACGTTATTCTAGGAAAACCTTTCATAGAAAGCACCGGGATGACCTATGACCCCTCGTTAGGAGTAGTGCGATTCAAGGATGAGACCGACGACATAGCTTACCAAATGCCGTTTAAGATTGAGAAGTTTTCATCACTCTCTAATGATGAAAAGGAACTTAAGCTGTCGGTCTATTATAGGAATGATAAGGATAGGGAAAAGGGAGTAGATTATGTTATGGCTAAGATTTTCGGGTTCTATAATGATTGTTTGAACTTAGGACCGAAATATAGGACCGATTGGGGAGAGGATGAACTCTTAGAGAGGTGCATCATAGGACACTTCTACAACATGGAATCCCCCGGTAGAGACCGTCAAGAGGACGGTAATGAGAAAACGTATGAGCACGACTAAGAGTCTAGCTACAAGACTCTTAAATAAAGAAAAGCGCTTCGTGGGAGGCAACCCATGCTTAATTGTTTGCTTGTTAGTGTCATATATCTTTTATTAATTGTTTATCCTCATGTTTAAATTTATAAAATGCTTTATTTTGTTTTTAACCTCGTCTTAATTGCATATAAAGGTATTTTACATAAGGGATAAGTGTAGGGAGGATTACACACGTTTTCAAAAGGAACGTAAACATGAGAATAACAATTAACTAAAAGATATATATGTTTGTTTGTTAGAGTCAAATGCTTGTATCGAGTCATAATGAATGTTTTGCGTAAATTTTCCGCATTCTAAAGATGTAAATTTTCCGTAATTGTTTGTAAAATCGCAAAAGCAGCTTTTTGTCGAGGATAACCGACGCGTCAGATTGCAACTGACGGTGTCGGGAAGGAGTAAAACATCGGATCACTTTTCTCGCTTTCGAGCTACTTATAAATTTTTGGAATTTTCTAGGACTTAATTTTCTTAGAAATTCTGTAAACATCCATTCCACAAGCATTATATCCTAGTTTAAATCGAGTCTTATATATATTATTACCGCCGATTTTACGCGAAGGTTTCGTTTGTTTTCTTCAAGTGTGCAGGTTTAGTTTATCAAGAAGAAGTTACACAAGATTGGAGGAGCTTTTCACGCAATAATTCTTCTTGGAAAGGATTTAACCACCACTTTACACGGATCCTACCGAGCTAATAAGGGGAGTATTAGTTTCTTTCGTTTTTGATTACCTTCTTTTATCATAACTTTGATACTTTCGGGAACATTGGGACAATGTTCGGTTTAAGTGTAGGAGGGAAAATAAAACGGAACTTTAAAACTATGCTTATCCTTGATTATTTGCTTTGTCTAAATGCATTTGCGTAATAAACCATGAGAAAATGTCGGTTAGGGTAATTTTGGCATCAAATTTAAAATTTTCATGACATATAGGAGTGGGCCATTAGTCTTAACAAAAGCGTCTCATGGATAAGAAGTTATATGACTAGCACAAACCCTTTACCACCCAAATTCCACCCAAAATGTGAGGATCGCCTTAGATTAGTAAGAATTAAAGCATTCATCTTTAATGCTTAGAGTGTGAACCGTAGTATATTAGATTCTAGAACTTGTTTTGTGATGCATTCCGAGATCGCAAGTGAGACTACACTTGTGTAGTTAGGAATAACTAAATGATAAGAGGCATTAGGATAACCCTTGTTTGATACCGTAATATAATTACTTTCTACATCGGTTGAGTAATTCCCCACACCCTTTGCGTTGTACTCATCTTTAGTACACGATACCCTTAGTTAACCCCTCGAGCCTATCCTTTTCGCGGTTCTCGTGATGTTTGGTTTTTCCGAATATCAATGAAAACATTGTTTACACCCCACCCCAAATATACACCCAAATCGCCTTAGCCTACCCCTTATGCACTCACTTTTAGTGCAAATTTTGTTATCACCCTAAACCCTTAGTTCAATTATCTGGTTGCTTGCATGAGTTGCTAAGTCGAGTCGTATCCTTTGTATACGCTTTTGGGACGATTGGGATTCATGGGAAAAGTTAAAGTTTATGAAATGACGGAAGGGAACGTTAAATTCAAATTCCCTTTGTTTGCATAATAATGTACCCCAAGTGTTTTGATCTTTTCAATTCGGGTCAAATTAGTGTTAGAGTAATAAAAACTCAAGTGTAGGGATGTGCCTATAAACCCTATCATTGTGATGTTACCGTAGGGGATGGTAGAGTAAAAGTGTATGAAAAAAAAAAAAAAAAAAAAAAAACTGCTACCATCCTACATCTATCCTTTAAATTTATGTTTGTTTATTTCGTTACCTAGAGTTTTAGAGTGTCGAGTCTTGGCTTAGCAACGCCATTCTTCGTATGCATTTAACATAGAGATTTTTGACTAGCCACCACTAAATAGCCTATCCCACCAAACCCTTGTTTCCTACCGTAAGCCTAACATTACAACCCTTTAAAAGACCTCTTTGATAGTCTTTCCTAGGTTCTTACGCCAAAGCGATGGAGGTTTGATCTATTCTCAAGCCTATGGTAACTGTGTACTAGGACCGTTAATGAGTGTTTATCTTCCATTTCCTATTTGTTATATTTCATATATACACCCGAGAGATTTGAGTATCCAAACACCCCATGTGAGGTGCTAGTATGTAATTTCGTGCTTGTTATGACTTTTTATGGGCTTATATGTGTTGTGGACTGTTTTAAACCAATGCTTCATGACCCCTAACTTATAAATTAATTGGCTAAAAGCACATTTGCTTGAGGACAAGCAAATAACAAGTGTAGGGATATTTGATAAGGTTTTAAAAGGTACCATTTTGAGGGTCGTTTAAGTCCTTATTTGATCACTTTGTATCCGTTATTGCTTAATATCGTTCCTTTTCACTTTTTAGGTCTCTTGAAGGCAAAATCTTGGAATGGCACTTATTTGGACGAAAAGCGCGAATATACGAAGAAAATGGCCAAAGTCGAATCGAGACACTCAAAGTCTGCCGAAAGCAGGCGACGGCGTCGGTGTTAATTGCGGCCGTCGGAGGATTTTTGTGACGATACGTAAGCCAAAAACTCTATTTTCAAGTGACGATGTCGGGCTTTAAAAGAGTAGGTCATTGCTACTCGAGACGGCCTAAATTCAATCCAGACGACGCCGAAGTCGAAGAGACGGCGTCACGGACATAAGGTGACGCCGTTGCAAGGTTAACGTGGCCAAGACGAAACCCTAATGACGGCGACACGACGGGTCACAAAACATAAGGTGGCCGTCGCATATGTAATATTATATATAGAATCCGAATTTTTCGCTTTTAAGAGAGTCTTTTGTGGAGTAAAACCTAAAACCGAACCAAGGGTGTCTTGTATAGTATTTAGGGTTCCAAACCCTATCTTACATCAAGATAAGTATTTGCTTCATCAATTCAATTATGTCTTTGATTATTTGTGTGTATGCTTGCATGTTCTCCATGTCCGGCTAATTTATTTGTGTGTTTGCTTAGGAATATGAAACTTAATTATTAAATATTGATTGGTTGTTTCTTATCTTAGTTGATTAATGATCTAGTAATGCGATAGGTCATTCGTTGTGTACTTAATGCTTGATTCATCTTTGTGAACCTTAGAATATAATTACCTGAGTAGTTGTAAGCTAAACCATCCAAAGAGTGCCTTAGAGTAAGTTTATTATCCCTAGTGGGTTTTGTAGACGAGACCCTTTGGTAAGTTCAAAGAGTTAGGGAGAAACGCATACCCTATAACTTTAGATACACAACGCAACTAAGAATAAGACGTGACAACTCAACCATCAATAGGAGATAATTAAGGAGTAGTAAAACCTAAGTAAACATATCTTTAAACTATCATACGAGCACACATTAATTAGACATAGACTACCACCACCTTAGTTTAGATAATTAGATAACAAGAGTAATCGGTAGAAATACCAACCCCAAATCCAATACCCGAGATTCAGACCTTTCAATTTCCTACAAAACATAAAAAGATAAAAATAATCTTCCTCAACCTCAACCTTAGCGTAGTAACTTCTCACTAGCATTCCTATTCCCTAGAGAACGATATCAATACCCGTGGCTTACCCTAATACTACACTACAACGATTAGGTTCACTGCCTAGGGTGTTGAAAAACTTGCTCGACGAAAAGGAAGTTTCTTTGACCCCGAACGCGCTGCGTAAGCGTATCATTACTGAACCAAAATTTGTGGTGCAGATGAACGGGTAGAGATGTATGATTCCCAATCAATTGTGTCAAATCTTAATCCATATAATTTTTTGGTATTTTTCATGTTCTTAGAAATGGTGAAATTTGTCTTATGAAATTTATTATTGTGTCCACGACCTTAACTAAAATAAGGGTCATACTATGGATTAAGATTTAAAACTAATGTCTCCCACTGTGTTCAATATTGCATACTAATATCTCCCATTTAAAGTAAGAATCTCACATAAGAAAATCATTTAGTAACGATGCCAAAAGACACGTGATAAGGATTTAGAAATAAGAGTTGGGTTTAAAGAATGAAACATGAGACTCTTATGTGGAGCATCTTACACTTTATTGCATCCACCTTTATCTACTTTTTAATGGATTCTTCTTTAGTAAAAAGTTGAATTTAACATAGACTCTCCATGACAAAAAATATCAAAGTTCTTATTTCGTTGCAATAATATTGTACAGAATTGTCATTTGTTGTTGTCGCATATGGGTTAAAACAGTTTTGACTATGGGATATTGTGTACTAACTGGTCTATTTGCCTACTGGAATTATTATGAAATCATAAATATTAAAATGTGCCGATTTGTGTAACTTTATAATATATATGTATTTTGTTTTAATCTAGCCAGTTATATTCACCCAATAGGCGTGTAGAAGATTTCATATCCAGTGGTCTTCCTGTGTGAAGGTTCTACAAATATATTTGACTCTTCAAATGTGGGCTTAAATAAATGTATTTGCTTTAAAAGAACAAGATGTGATGATATTGAAATAACTCAAGGGTCTTATTTAAGGGAACCGTGTATACCAAGCTATTGCTATAACCGTGTATACCGAGCTAAAAGTGGTATAACACCATTATGTTATTGATTTGCAGGCAGCTCTTGAGGAAGATATTGTTGAGGGTGGTGGATGCACTATGTTGAGGCTTGCCTTTAAAGTTGATGCTATCAACAAGACCCTTGCTAATGATGAGGAAAATGTACCTTTATTTGATAAATTTTGTGGAAATCTTGACATTCTTTTCGCATTTGAATAAGTGGGCATGACGCTTGATAAAATTTTCTCACTCAACGTTGGCATGACACTTGAAATTTTTTGCAGGTGGAGCCGATATTGTTAAGAGTTATCCTCTTAAATTGATTGCAATGAATGCATGTGTTATTGGCAGGGTTGTATCACAACCTACTTTTGCTTACATTTTCTATGCACTATTAGGTGTTCCCGGGATGGACAGTTGAAATTAAATTGATTAGCGCTCACATACGTCATTTGCTATTCAGAACCGTCAAATTTGGAGACGAAAATGCATAGTCGTTTCTTATTTTAATTGTTACAAACTCAATTTTGGTTATCGAATCATTCGCATATCATCTCCTGTTTCTTTCATATATTAATAGAACATGTTTACGTTTATTGTTTTCTTATTATCTCAATTTCATATTTCTTTAAAAAAACCCGTGAATCCACGGGTCTTTAAGCTAGTGTCCATATATACTCGAGTCCTCCCACAAATTAAACTCACAAGAAAAACCAAAACCATCTGGATCTCTGTATGGCAACTTTCATTTACATTTAGACTTATACTCACCACACAAAATCCTCACATGCTCACAATCACACCACACAATGTTGTTCTAAATTGTTTTGGAGTCATTCGATTAATGTCTTCTGGTTGAGTTGGGTTTATTGTTTGTGGTTATAGCACAGTTCTATTCAATCGAGTTGGGGTTCCTTCTCAGGTTGATTCGATCGGTTTGTGTCCGCTGGAGTTTCTGGTTCGTTTGTGGGAGTTTCGAGTTCGTGTTTGGGTTTGAGTATCGATTTTAATCAGAGTCTTTGTGTTTGGAGTTTCTGGTTCGTTTGTGGGAGTTGCGTGTTATAATTATTTAGTAAAAGTATTAGGAGCCACTATAGAATTTTTGCTTGAGTTGAATTATCACATGTTATAACTATTTGCAATTACGTTTTGATATTTTCACGTTCTATTTTAAACATTATACGGAACACTTACCATAATACCGTATATCATTAATTGTCTGTCGCTAAGAACCGCTGTCGCTAAGCGCGGTTAGTCGCCTAGTTTTAAAAAATTGTCCCAAAAGACAAGATTTTTTTTGAAATTATTTAGCAAAGTTATGATGCATGTTAAGACAACACTTTTATTTTAACATGTACACAACCATGCCAAACGACTTGATATTAATCTCTGCTAACAACAACATACACACAATATTATGTAAAGACCGAAAGATTTCTTGTATTGACCTATGTGGGATTGTTTATCAAAACAACTAGATGCAAAAACTCATGTTGTAATCAAGTCACGTAGAAGCTAAAACAAGCTCTATCCTCAATATAAACTTGCTTGAAAATTAAAGCAGGTAAACAAAAACAATAATCATATATTCATTTTATGCAGATAAACAAGTGTAAATCTATCCGCGTTTGAGCTTACATCGTTCATCCAAAATTTACAATAAGTGTTGTTTTATCGTTAACCACGTACATGCGTTCTATCCTAGGCCTTTGGTCTAGTGGTATGTGAATTACCCATCAACAGAGAGGTTGTGGGTTCAAACCTCGCTGGATGCATTTGTGAGATAGGTGGTATAGGGTGTGAA
Source organism: Chrysanthemum lavandulifolium (assembly GCA_022545495.1). Lineage (NCBI taxonomy): Eukaryota > Viridiplantae > Streptophyta > Magnoliopsida > Asterales > Asteraceae > Chrysanthemum > Chrysanthemum lavandulifolium. Next base: position 277,359,682 of record CM040244.1, read on the forward strand.
AAAAATTGTCGCTAAAAAAATTAATAATAAAATAAGCGTTTTGATACGTATGAGCTTTTATTATTATTATTATTATTATTATTATTATTATTATTATTATTATTATTATTTTTTGCTCAGCCGTTTTGACCTAATGCACAAATTTATTTCATATTCATCATTTTGGAGTAATAAGGTTTTAGCGTTTAATACTTTGATATATAAAGCACGTTTAACAATCAAAACTTATAGTATAAAAAAACCACAATACAAAAATTGCTCCCAACAAGACATTCAAGCATCAACAAATGTAGCATATCAAAATCATTTAGTGAGGATTTAGTGGCAAAAGTGTTTGTGATTGTCATCATAATATGAAAGAGAATTAAAGTCCAATCATGTTATAATCTGCAGGTAACCTTAACTCTAGAAAATGGTGACTTTATCCGGTTTAAGTCTTCATGACGGTGAGTCTAAATTCATGTAATTTTAAAAAGTTTTATTAAAAAATTAAGAATTTTTAAAAGTTGTTTACCAAAGCTAACGTCAATGATAAGACAACATGCTAACATGTATTTTATCATGAAGCCAACCATACTAAACAACCTGATATTATTCTCAACTAGCAATATGACACACAAGAATATATAAAGATAAAAAACTTCTTTCATCGACCTATGTGGGATTGTTAATCAAACTAAAAGCTAGATGCAAAAACTCATGTTGTAATCAAGTCGTGTGGAAGCGAAAACAAGATCTATCCTCAAGATAAACTTGCTTGAAAAGCAGCTAAACAAAAACAATAATCATATATCATTTATGTTAATGAACTAGTGTAAATCTACCTGCGCTTCACTGTGAGCTTACATTGTTCATCCAAATTTTACAATAAGTATTGTTTTATCGATTAACCACGTAAATACGGTTTGAAATGTATGAGCTTATTTATTATTATTATTATTATTATCATTATTATTATTATTATTATTATTATTTTCATAAAACATCATTTCATTAGAAAATCAGAAGAATTTTACAAGAAATTGGTGGGAAGCCGAGACACTAGTTGGGCTCCCACTCCTTTCTGGATACAGAAACTTAGTCTATGAAAAATAAAAACACCACTCTTGTCATTATTCGAGTGGCTAACAACAACTGTCTTGATCCGTGAAAGTGTATCCAAGGCTTCTACGTCAAGCTCCCCGAATGTAGAGCAAGCAAATGGAATGAACTTGTAACCGTTTTATTCACATTTGGACACAAAATATTTAGATTTTATATCAAGTTTCGGCATGGAAACTTTCGCTATGTTTGATATTAACATAGGAAAAACACACACGGAAGCTTCATACTAATTCTATTATTATTATTATTATTATTATTATTATTATTATTATTATTATTATTATTATTATTATTATTATTATTATTATTTTATTTTATTATTATTATTATTTTTATTTTTATAACATCACTTTATTAAAAACTCAAAGGATTTACAAGAAATTAGTGGGAAGTCGAGAAACCAACCTGGCCCCACCTCAAAGAATAATAAACTAATACGATTAAAAACATGAACCGCAAAGACGAGCCCCAATGTCTTGAGTCAAGGAGAAACGTCTAATACGCTTTAGTAAAGTTACCGCCTCTTTCTCAAGTTCTCCAAAAGAAGAAAAGAAAGGGAGGAACCGTGATCCGATATCTCAAGATTTAGCCTCATACTTGACACGTTTACGCTGCGGCCTCACTAACCGCATACGGCACAAAATCAAGCAACCCCGACAGGCCAAAGGGACGAACTCAGAAGATCAACACAAACATCACGCCCGCCATCCCAAGAATAAAGAATATATCACCGGTCGCAGGGCATTCATATCTCCATGAAGCCCAATATCCATCTCCTTACGAATGTAAATCCCTGACCGAGAGCATATATCAACAAGAACATCACGCATAATGTTCTTTTTATTTTTTATTATTATTATATTTTTTTATTAAAACTCATAGGATTTATAAGAAATTAGTGGGATGCCGAGAAACAAGTCGACCCCACACCTCTAGCAATAGCAAAACCAATCCTATTAAAATATGAATCATGCACGCCGCCCAATGTCTTGAGTCATGAGAATCGTCGAATGCGCTTTAGTAAGGTTATCGCATCCTTCTCAAGTTCACCAGGAAGAAAAAGAAAGGGAGAAACCCATATCCAATATCCGCACATTTAACATCATACTTGGCACGTTTACGTTGCGCAGCATCAATGATCGCACGCCCTGGCACAAAATCAGTCATCCCAGATTGTGTCAAGGGCGACGATCCCGTAAGATTAACACAAACATCACGCCCACTATCCCAAGAGTAAAGTAATATATCAACCGGACCTAAGGATCTGTCCCTATCCCCATAAAGCCCAATATCCACCTCCTTACGAGCTGAAATCCCAGACCGAGAGCATATATCAACAAGAACATCGCGCACAAGGTTATGCCGATGTTTAATACCAACAATACCCGCACACGAAACAGCGTGATCCCCAAAAATATCTCCAGAAAATACCTTAGAACAGGCTGAACACGGCATCTGAATAGTGAAAAGAGGAATGCCCAATCGATAACATATCACACAACGATAAGCCCTAGCACTCATAGTTTGTCCCAGTTCAGATATCGGAGCCACCCTAAGCCAATCTGAAGTATGATCTTCTTTTAGTGAACTCCATAACGCCATCTGTCGGGGAGAAAGATGAAATGTAGATTCAACAGTTTGGGTAACCCGATCGAAATATACATCTGCCAATTTCTTCATAAGTTTGGGGGCAGCGACCTCGCTAGGGTTACTCAAAAGGTCAATATCCATATTCGCATTAAAAGTACATAGAGCATCATCAAAAGAAGGACCGATGAGTTACAATACCGTAACTAAGGAGAAGCTTAGATCAGAACCAGCAGATTGGAGTCTAGAAGCAAGGAAAGCATAGTTCAAGACGCCACCGCGTAATATAGACCAAGCCCCCAAAAGCAAAGGGTAAGGTGGCGAGTCTCCACCGCCAATCACCAAAACTGCCCAAAAGCAAAGGACAATGCGCCCAAAGAAGAACGGTGCCACATCAAAGAAACCGAGCACACTCAAAACCCGAGGAGAACATGCGCATAGAAAATACAACTTAGAAATACCAAGACATGTACGGAGTAGCAACAACTCGCATTGGGGTCATTAAGTTTAGCAATGACCTCCATAAGTTCAATAGTTTTAGCAACCCTTTTCAGACCAACTTACTACCAAACTCAAAATCCACACTAACAGTCCACCCAATAATTTAACACCGTGTGAGGGGCTAGAAATATTGGGAGGAAAACACCATCATACCGCTTCTGTGGTCCTCCTTGGCGTAAAAACTTCGCTTTATCAACATTGAGGTGTAAGCCACGACAAGGTCCATCCGTCATAATCAACTCTAAAACCTTACCCACAACCAAGGTATCACCAATAATAGTGCCATCATCCGGATACCAAGCTTGAAAGGAAAGGTCAAAGAATCTCTAATTTTACATGCCGTGGGATGTAACACTAAAGCAAAAAGAACAACCCCAAGAGGATCACCTTGTTGCACACCTTGATGAGACCAAAGAGTATGCTCACCATAATATAATCGGCAGGATTGAGTAATGTAATTCCACCCATCGCGAAATAGCCGGAAATGCACCTAACCTCACGTAATATAACATCCCGATCCACCATGTTGAAAGCGTTTTAAAATCAACCAAAGAACATGATGCACCAACATCACCCCAAGGTCCTCAACCAACCGATTCATAGCATGAAGAATAGCTTCCTCCCCGACACCCCAACACCAAATCAGAATCATCTAAATAATCGTCTCAAGAGTGGCTAATCATGGAGGCACAAACCTTGGAAACTAAACGCCCAAACAGTCCCAACAAAGAATAGGACGGATACCCCTCCTTGTTCGACTAAGGTGTGAGAGAGCACTAGCAATATACTCACCCAACGCCCCGGACATTTACCAAGAAGAAAAGGTTCACCACTTGGGTAATAGAAGCGATCAACTCGTCATAAATAGCCACAACTGCACCATTCAAACAATCCAAAAGGTGTTGGGCAAGCAACCCATCCCGACCACAAGAAGTACCACGGGGGAAACTCTTGATCATGTTAAGAACGGTAGAATGGGATGTGGTAAGATGATGATGATCAATATGTATATCCCAACTAAAACTTAAGTTTCATTCCACAACATTATACAAAAAAATTGATGTTTGAGAACTTTAAATCGGACATGTAAACAAAATCAATATTTCTAACATTTCATTTAACTTATTGAAAAAAAAAACATATGTGGAAAGCAATCAGTGAAGTAATAGTGTTGCACAGACAATTAAAGAGTATCTATTACAATGTGTAATATTGAATGATGTAGTTATATTCATATTAATTGATACAAGCATGAGAATGCAAGACCCAAGAATGATATGACAAAATAGATATTTATGCTCACACACACACACACATATATATATATATATATATATATATATATATATATCATATTATTAAAACATTTACACTATCAAGAAAATAGATGAAGTATTGACATAAAGTTAAAGATTGTGTTAGGTTTGTAAATAGAAAGAACATAAAATAAAATAAAAAAGTAGACACAAAATAAAATTAACAACAATAGAACTTGAGGTTCCATATATACATTTTTTTAACATAATAAGATTATGTTATTTGATTCACTTGATTGAATAATGTTCTAGCTTCTTTCTTTAACATAATGAGATTATGTTATTTGATTCACTTGATTGAATAATGTTCTAGCTTCTTTCTTTAATATAATGAGATTTTGTTATTTGATTGAGATTATGTTATTTGATTCTCTTGAGAGAATCATCATAGAACATTCTAATCATAACTTTAGGTTATGTATTTGATAGAATCATGATAGAACTTGAGTTCTTATCCATTTTTTTTTAATTAAATATCATAACACAAAGTTATGTTATTTTGACTCGTTCATGATAGTCATGATTCAACATTAAAAAGAGTAACTTGAAATTACTGCATTTTGATTATGTTCATCGTAGTAGAACTTGAAGTTCATACATTTTTTTTTTCTTTCTCTGTAAACATAACGTGAGGTTATGATGTTATGATTCACTTGAGGGAATCATCAAAGCACATTAGGCTTTAAACCAAACTAATCATAACTTGAGGTTATGTTTTCGTGATTCACTTGAGGGAATCATATTTGAACATTTTAACAATAACTTGAGGTTATTGTATTTTCATTCTATAATCACAATAGAACTTGAGGTTCTATAATAATCATAACATGATGTTATGATATCTTTGATTCTCTTGAGGAATCATAATAGAAATTGAAGTTCTATTTTTTTCTAACATAACACGAGTTTAATGATATATTTTGATTCTCTCGAGGAATCGTAATAGAAATCAAGTTCTATTTTTCTTTTTCTCTAACATAACACGAGGTTATGTTATTGATTCTATACATTGAATCAAAGTAGAACTTGATGTTCTAATAACCTTTTTTTTAAACATAACACGAGGTTATGATATTGACCTTTATAAAATGATCATATTAGAACTTAAGGTTCTAATAAACTTTTTTTTTCAACATAACATGAGGTTATAGTATTGATCTTTATAAAAATGATCGATCATATTAGAACTTGAGGTTCTAATAAAATTTTTTTTCTATAACATAACATGAAGTTATGTTATTGATCCAATTGATCAAACCATATTAGAACATGAGGTTCTAATTTTTTTTTTCTAACATAACATGAAGTTATGTTATTGATTCAAATGATCATATAACGAGATAGAAACATATGTGCCAGATCATATAGCAAAAATACATATAATCACTGTATATAACAATAGTATAATAAACATATAACTAGATAGAAACATATGTGCAAGATTTTCAACACAAAACACATAAAAGAAATATATAAATAAGATAAAACATGATCCGAAAGTTATGATTGTTGTTTGATAGGTAAAGCAATATTCAAGAATACCAACTCCATACATCCGGATTTCTTGCTTTAAGTTCAATTAATTAATATTCATACGAAAATTATGACCAAAGTTTGCGGTGTTCGTATGTCAAAACATGTTGAGTTTATAATACATGAATAACAATAAAACATGTAGACACCACATAGTACACAATGAAGACTTAAGATCGTGAATAAATAAATAATTAATCAATTAAAAGCGTAACATACCTCTTGCGAATGTCGATCTCTTGAACAAAATGAAGAAGTGGTTTAAAGAGTTGTCCTCACCGCTTTACAACTCAAACCAATTAGGTGTAAGAATAGTGTCTTATTACCACGCTTTGTACACACGAATTAACAAACAAATCAAGCGATTGCTATATCTAACACAAGTCCTTGTTTTATGAAAAAACAAAACCAAAACACCCCTTGGAGGAGGGTTTCGGCCGAAGTAAGCAAGAGAAAAGGAGAGGCAAGATCTAGGGTTAATTCAATGCACAAAGTTATGAAAAACCCTAAGCCCTAGCCTTTGTATATATAATGTATGGAAATCTTGAATGAAAAGTTAGGGTTTAGGGCTTGGAGAAGCCTCCTTGGCCGGCCACCCTAAGGGGAGAAAAGAGATTTCAAATCTTTTCCATTTTCAAGATATTCACCATATATTCACCATATATTCTCCCATTTAATACTTAACGGTCGTTAGTCATTTCCGTTAAATACATAACGGTCGTTAAATGGACTTTATGTGCAATAATTAATCGTAAACATTAACATTAATTATTTAACTTGAATTCTCATTCGCTAATGTGTGCAATCCCGTGGTCACGAGTTCGAATCCGGATATTTACGTATTTGTAAATATATACATTTCCAACAAAACATTAGTAACTTAAATATGCAGAAAACTTCAAGATATACAATCGATGATATAGAGCACATATACAACAAGATCACACTAGAACAATTGGTAATATACATGCTTATAATATAATGAACATGTATTTGACCAAAAATATACGCAAACCTAAAACAGTTTATCATTCCCAGCCATCGAGGTTACCTTTTTTTTATTAGAACATTCGTGCTGATAACGTGTTATAAATGTAATGAATAAGAACACAAGGATGAGAGAGGAAGAGAATTCTTATTATTGAGATGTATTCATAATGTTACAATAGGAGGTATTTATAAGACATAAGAAAACCCTAACTTGTTAATAAGATTATGATGAATAGACATAAGCCCATAAATTTAATTTTAAATTTAATAATCTCACTTTACTTTTATGTAAACTCAAATGTGTGCTCTCGGGGCACATTTTAGAAAATCCCTGCATATAAATAGAATGAAAATTTATTTATACAATTCTCTTATGTTTTACGTGGACTAGTCTTTGGTAATAACTCGATTTGGCAATTGAAGTTTTCTTTGACGGGCTAATTTGTAAGCAAGATGTAGAAATCTCAACAACTTGTGGGCCGGTTATCATTAAAGTTTATAGAAATTCCAAGAATTGTCTCAAGTCTCAGCAACTTAAATGCTCTTTCACAATTTTTCAAAGTTCCGACAAGTTTGGCACACTCGACTTGTTCAAATTACCCTATTTACTATACACGCCAGAGGCATTGTTAATTTCCGGAAATTCATGCCCCACGCCTTCATACACTAGTAACGCAAACATTGATATCGATACTTATCGCATAAACGAATTACACTTTTTGACCATAGCATACTTGGGCCGTAAGCTAGATATACTTCTAACTTCTAAGAGCTTAAAGTAACATGGAATATGACAAAGAAGCATGCTACGTTAGTCGGAGCGTAAGGATAAACCCGCGAACCGGCTCTAACGTGAGAATAAGTTATCGTAATATTATAATAAGTATTTTAGCGAGAGAGAAAGTGTGAGTGACATAATTTTAAACATAATTTTCCGTTGCATATGAAAAAAAAATGATGGCTTGGTTGGTGCATTTGGCGCTAAGTCTGATAATGTCACTCTTGTACTAAAAAAATCAAATTCTACACGGTTATTTCTATACTCCTTATGTCGACATGTACTTTTATTTATACATTTACACACCGTAAAATGTGTTAAAATGAACACAACTACAAACGATAGAAACATGATTTTCTCCACGGTTATAGACGTGAAAAGCTTACACACTTATCAATGTGTAGTAACAAACAATCACATTATTTAAAAGGGTTAATGCTTCCAAGTGTGTAAAAATTGTTTAAAAGAAAGGTAATAAACATATAGAGAGTGGACCACATAATTTCTACAAGCTTGTAGATGTGAAGAGTATTTTAGGTGATTTGTTTGGCAATATGATTTCTACACATTTGTGTGTGTGGATATATGTATATTATTCTTTCACACTTATACATGTGTACTTTAGATTATTTTTGTCCACATTTATTCATGTGAATATTTAACTATTTTGTTCATATTTGCAAATGTTGATATATTATTCACGCAATATTTGTTTATAAACCAGGAAGTGTGGACTTTGATATTTTAAATATTTAAAAGTGTGTATTTTTTAGCTAAAAAATGTGTAAAATTTAACTATTTATTATAGTATCGATGTGGTCTCGCGCCATAGGGCCATAACTAGCACTACCGTGTGATCTTATTATCAAACTTTACATCATCGTAATTTGCTGACAGAAGCTAAGTCTGTAGGAAGAAGTTGAAATATTCCCATTTTTTTTCTAAGAAGTTTCAACAAGTTGGACTTATGGAGCACAGTGGACTCCTTCAAACTAAATTTACTAATATAAATGCTATGAAGACATCATAAACATCTCAACAAGATCACACTCTACATTTTCTAGAAATCAAAATCAAATAGCAGCTTCAATCGTTCTTGATAGGTAAGCATTTTGTATGTTTTAGAATAATTCTAGGTGCTTGTTTTGTGATTTTATTTTTATTTTAGTTATAAACGACAATTAACTATCCCACAAGAGTAAATTGCATTTTGGTCCTTAAGGTATGGCCAAATTGCGGTTTCATCCTAACGCTTGAAAGTGCAACGATAGTCCTCATTTGAAGATTTTGCTGTATGTTTGGTCCATAATCTGCAATTTAGGGACCAAACATGCAACGGAAACTTCAAAATTTTAGGGACTAAATCTGCAATTTAAGGACCAAACATGCAACAAAAAATTCAAAATGAGGACCACCGCTGCACTTTCGAAACGTTAGAAACGAAACCTGCAATTTGACCATACCTTAGGAACCAAAAATGCAATTTACTCATCTCACAATATATGAACCACAAGCTATCTCACAATGGACTTGGAATCACAACAATGTGGTTGAAAGCTAATATTCTCACAACATTTGGTAGTCATTCCGGGCATTGAAATGATTTTTTTTATGAGATAGGTTATTAAGACCCCCTAAAACACCATTTTTACCCTTATGTTTTTATTTATTTATTTATTTTTATTTTATAATTTTTTTATTATAAAACTACAAACCGAAAGACGAACATAAAATATAAAGTTTAAATGTCAAAAGATTAAACGAGAAAAATACTGAACAAAACCGATAAAAATTGTGTTTCTAGTATTAATCGGGAAGTTTAAAGGGAATGTTTGTACTTTTGTGGCGGGATGCTACCAATAGTAGTACCAATTTTTTTATATATACTCTATCATACTTGTTTTTGTCAAGATCTTATACTAGTAGGTGCATTAAATTCTTGGTGAGGGTAACTCAAATAATTTGATGGTAGTTAGTTTTTCTTTGCTAACTTCTCCTTGCTAAATGTTTAACTTAGGAGTAGGAGGCGCTCGCGCGTTGCGTTGGAATTTCTTTTGTTGGTTTTTGCTTTTTTTTTGTCGCGGTATTGTTTGTGACTTCTTTTGGGGTTCGTTTCTTGTTTTTGTCTTTTGTTATTATTTTTTTGTAAAAATCAATTGTATAGAACGGTAAAAAAACCTAAACTGCAATTCATAAACGATGTACTTACTACCGTTTTCAAAACTACAGGTTTTTAATGAAATAAAAGGTAAGAAAGACAATGGCTGATCAATTTGTTTTGCTGCAAAGGCTAGCCAATGCAGCAAATTCTACACGGATGGAGAGGCGGATGCTTGTACACTTTGATAGAGAACGACAAGTGGCTTTGGCTAATGTGCGTGATGCTCAGCAGATGTGTTTCAAGATACAGGAACGGATGAATCATAGGGTGTTGTTGATGCGGGAGCTGGGGATCATTGCTGGTTCGAGGACTGCTTTAAGGAGCCTTGCTGCACTGAGGGTGGCGCAAGAAGAAGATATTGAAAGTCTGAGGGTTTATAGGATCAGAACTCACGAAGCTCAACGCAGTGTTAATCGGAGGGCGGCTTTCATGACTACTCTTCGTGATTTTTAAATATGTCTTTGTTTGTAGGTTGGGTCCATGGGCTAGGGTTTTTGCATAGTTTTGGATTTTACATGTTTTTTTTGGTAATCTAGCTTTTTGATTTTGGTATGTAGTCATGGTTGTACTTTTGTAGTTATGCTAATATAACAGGGAGTGGGGGTTTGCCATGTGATATTCAGTTGCGGGTAGTTCGTTAGTTACAAATATTTTCCAGTACAAAAAAAAGAACATAACATTGATTATCCACCACAGATAATTATTGACATAGCTTGGTACTTTGAACCTCCTCTCGAAATGCTATTGTCGTGTCGACGTAGTAGGCGATAGGTTTAAACCAAACCCATTGCTATAACCAGCCATGAACTCGACCTATTATTTTGGGGGCAACCTGAGATTGTTTCAGAACCTCAACTAAATTACTTTTAAACCTATAATATTTACACTAGCACGAAAATTTTGAAGTGGGACCTCCCTTGCCTCAAAGAGGTCCGCCATTGGCTATAACGTTGACATAGGAATCAGTTTTCAAGGAGAAGATCAAAGTAGCGAGGTGCACGCGCCAAAGGTAAAAATGTGGCAGAAAAAGAATATAACATTTATTATCCACCACAGATTATTATTGGAATAGACTTGTACTTTGAACCACCTCTCGAAATCCCATTGCCATGATGACGTAGTATGTGTATTGGTTTGGACCATACCCATTGCTATAACGTGAACGTAGGAATGAGTTTTTGAGGGGAAGTTCAAAGTACTGAGGTATGCTTAATGAAAAATGTTGTAGAAGCGAAGCAAATGATGGTTATACACAGGTATAATCAGAATCGTTGAAATCAATCAAAAATACTAAATTTATTATATGAGAAATCTGTAAGAATTGATATGTTACAATCGGTTACAATTGCTCCTGTAAGCTCCCGGAAAACTTAATTTGTAATCTACAACTTAAACATGAATAAAGCACGAGTTAGAACATCATGAAATTTTCTGAACATCGTTAATGCATATCATCTAGCATATGCATTGTACACGTGTATTAAAATGCTCAAATTATACCATTGTGACCCAAATAAAATTTCCCTCGATCCCGTTACCATTAAATATTTAATTATATAAATAAAAATTTATATAAAAGTATATAAGTAATAAATTTTATATTTTTATTTTATTTATTCTTGGACCGGGCCAAAGCCCACACATATTTCAAATGTTCGTTGGGCCTTTAATTTCGTCCGATCCATCATTTCTTTGGGCTCTTGTCCACGCATCTCCCAAGTCCAAGCCCAACCTTTTTGTCCCCTTTGGGCCTCATCCGTTTCCACACGCACACAAGCCCAAGTGCATAAAAATCATATCTTGTAAAACGAAGGGTGATCCGCGCGCTATGCCAAGTGTTGTAAAACTTACAAAGGACTTAGCTCATGCATTTACACTTAAACCTCGTGGACTATTTTTGTCATTTGCCAAACTTACAAAGGACTTAACTTGCAACGACACTTAAACCTCATGGACTATTTTGCCATACTTAAACCTCGTGGACTATTTTTGCCATTTTGCCAAACTTACAAAGGACTTAGCTTGCAACGACACTTAAACCTCAGGGGCTATTTTCGCCATTTTGCTAAACGTTGCAATTAATGCACCTACTTTGGGGGAATTGTACGCCTTTTAGTATTATAAAGAGAATTGGTATGTTTCTTTCTTTGTGTCCGGTCGTAGCAAGCCAAGAACACACAAGCAAAAATCACAATTATACTAGGGGGTGTTTGTTGTTTCTCTCACCCAATGTTTCCGTGCCAATTTGTAAAATAACCACCCAATGATTAGTGCATTACTTTGTTTGTCACTTTGTTTTTTTTTAATTTCACAAGTTTTTATTTTTACAAGTTTTTTTTTTTTTTTTTTTTTTTTTTGCAACTTTTTACAAGTTTTTTACTTTTACACTTTGTTTTTCATTTTACTTTACAAATAAATATACCATACAAATAAATACACTATACATATAAAAACACTACACAAATTAAATATATCACACAAAATAAACTATACACAATTGTGTAGTGTTTTATATGGTATTTATTTTACGTTACTTTTATAAACTTTTTATAAATTTTTATAAACTTTTTTATAACTTTTTATAAACTTTTTATAAACTTTTTTATAAATTTTTATAAACTTTTTATAAAAATATAAAAATTTATAAAAAGTTTGTAAAAGTTTGTAAAAAGGTTTATAAAAGTTTATAAAAAGTTTATAAAAGTTTATAAAAAGTTTATAAAAGTTTATAAAAAAGTTTATAAAAGTTTATAAAAAGTTTATAAAAATTTATAAAAAAAGTTTATAAAAGTTTATAAAAAGTTTATAAAAATTTATAAGAAATTTATAAAAATTTATAAAAAGGTTTATAAAAGTTTATAAAAAAGTGGAGTAGAGATTACATTAATAATCTTCGTATGGGTAGATTTCATTGTAATATTGAAAGATTTGTTGTTGATTGTTTAATGTATAATGTTTTATTGTTATTGTTTAATTAAATGAAACAATACACAAATAAATATTCTACATATAAAACACTACACAAATAAATACACTATGATATAAAACACTACACAAATTAAATATACCACACAAAATAAACACTACACAATTAAAAAAAAAAAAAAATATTGCAGGTGAGGCCCATGACCTATGGGGTGCCTGGCTTGTGTTTTGTGGGGTGCCGCCGTATCCTTCCCCATCACAAAACACAAAACTAACATACATCCCCCTTTGGCCACCTAAAGTTTGCGTGTGTGTGTTAAAGAAGGGACAAAACCCAACTCTTAGCCACCCTAATGGCCTAATGCCATAAACAAATACACTAATCTCACTTGACCTAGCGTGACTTCTTTAACCATTGGACTATATGTCTCACATACAATATTCGGCATGACTGCACCACCCCATCTCCTCAAAACCGGCTGCCATCGAGGCATGCCAAGAACAAACAAAGACCATGCATATTATAATCTCTAGACCATGCTCAATCCCTCTTTATAAACCTTCAACACTTAGCAAAATCCCACAAGCTTTCCTCACAAACTAGTTCACAAGTTCATCTCACAAATCACAAAAATTCACCACGTAAAGTGTTCTTTTTTATCAAATTAACCACGTAAATGTGTTTGAAATGTATGAGCTTTTTTTAAGAAGATTGATCATCTTTCACTCAAAACACATTTATGGATCCAAGTTTATTAACCATGATTCTTGGGGAGAGTTAGTTTTAATGCAATTGATGTTGCAAAAACATAAATTAATCCAAGTTCTATTGGTTTTTCTAAACTTTTGTTTATGGTCTTTGTTTGTTTCAAAATTTGAATCTTATATTTTGTGTTTCATTTTGTTTATGGTCTTTGTTCGTTTCAAAATTTGAATCTTATATGTTGTGTTTCATTTTGTTTGTGTATGTTGATTGTAGAAAGTTAAGGTATAAATTTATAATACTTAAATGAAAAGTAAAAGGTGACTTGTGATTAGTAATTTTTATAAATAAACTAGGAATGATGAGTGAAGGTACAAGAGTAAATACATAATGGAAAATGTTTACAAAATTTACACTCGCAACTCGCAAGGAGTTGGGGTTAAATTTTGGATACTTACCAATTGGACAATAATTCTTCTTTGTTTAAAAGTCCACAAAAATTAAATTATTGTTTTCGAATCACATTTTTAGTGGCTAAAACGCCGAGGTTTACTTCTACAACCACTATAAAAATGGGTAAAAAACGAACACCCAAAAAAATGTGCAAGGAAATATTTGTTAGATCTTTCCTTTTTTGTTTTCTTTAACGAAAAAATGTATTCATTGAAACTCCAACGAACGTTAGAACTTAGAAGGTTGAATCACAACACTATCAAAAAAGAATACTAAGATGTTAAACTAGATGACATGCCATTTGATGTTAAATCTTTATCATGTAAGTGTATGGTCATGAAATCTAAAAAAGTAAGATGGCACCAAATTACCATTGGAATCATCATTAAAACAAGTTACCACATAATCCATGGTTGTGATCGAGCCCCATATATGATACTGACGTACATAGCAAAGGCCACCCTCAACTTCCCATGTAAATGTTTCGACTTGATAGAGTTAGTTACTTGCATCCAACGAAATGAATTGGTTAAATTGTAACGCCCGACTCTAACTGGATTTTTTTTTTTTTTAAAGAAACTAACTTGACGTAACTCATAAACTGAAATAACCCAAACTAGACATATATTTACTTCATAGAAACTGTACATAACATTTGCTATTCGATAAGACCCGTACATAACCAAAATGGGTCATTTTAGGCTAGAATGGCTTTATGCCAAACGCCCCTTTACACGACACATATCACATGACTTGTTCAGAGACTACTAAAACAACTTGTAATCGATTATAAACTACTTTAACACTAATATTAGACCTTGAAAGACACATGGGGCATTACAAGTAGAATCAAAGTGCTAGAATGAGCCGTCAGAACCTATACCCGAACGTAGCTGTTAATCTCCCAAAATGCAATCCTACTCAATATCTACAAGCCCCATCACCTATCTTCAATTACCTACATGAAACATGAGTCGAAACGGTAAGTCCTTGTGACTTAGTGAGTAAACGAATAAATATGAAATGATACTTGCAATTTATAACATAAACATAATAATCTATAACATGGTTAAATGGCACGACTTATAGTCGATTTCTACTTGTACATGACATAATCATAAGCTTGATTCTAAATTTTCTTATTGATAACATGATATCTAAGCACGCAGCATTCGACTAGACGATGCTTAATCGTCTACTACGAGTGAGAACTTCCTTAGCCAACGAGTACTCTTCCGACGGCTTCTATTTATACGTGTTTTTCGATATGGGTCGTCCACTTAGGACGCAAGTGCTTTTCAAGCACGGTTCATCCACATAGGATGCTTGGTCATCCACTTAGGATGCTACTACAAAGCACGTGTCATCCACTTAGGATGCTACTATGGGAGTTCTACATCGTGCATTTCTTAGGCGCTTAAACTTGTCAATAATGCTTCTTGTGAGCATATTATTCATGATTTGTTTCGCTATCTCCAAAACCTTGCACAAGTTCTAATATCATGTTTAATCTATTAACATGAAGCTAATGCAACGTTACTCACCTCTAGGTCTTAATTAGCGTTGCCCGTAAGCTTCCCACGAGCACCTACTCACAAGATAACCATTCTAACTCTATTAGGACATGCTAACACATTTATCTAACATGTATTGAGTCTATACAACTTAAACATGATCACCTAAGGTGTTATTTCATCATTAACACACTTTTCTAAAAATATATTTTGTGCAGAATTTTACGGGTTGCTGCTGTATTTCGAACTTTAGGCCAATTTAACTTCCAATTGAGCCAAAACTCAAAGAATAACAATTAAAGTACACTCCGAGAGCTACAACTTTCGTTTAGATTTCATCTTAATCCGACGAACGGTTTGTTCTCAGCAACCCTTTCAAGTCTGCGCATTTTCTGAAAAACATTGCTGTCCCAAAAACTTCAATTTCTATCATAAATCATGAAATCATAATTTGTGTTTAGCTACTTACCTTGATGGAGATTTACTTCAAATACTTAAAAGGCTTCTAAGATTACACCAAATTACCAAGGACACAAACCCTTAATCTTGAAGAAATCCTTGTATAATTTCTTGATAAAATGAAAGAAGTACTAGTTTCCCTCCTTTTGTTTCTATGAAGCCACGTTCCACAGATACATACATATACGTGTTTTTATTTTGTAATCTCTGAGTTTTCTTCATCTTAAGGAAAGATACTATCTTGTAAGTTTTGAAGTTTGGCAAGGTTAGTCCCTGTTGTTAAGTGTTTTGCACCGATAGTCCTTTTTCTAACCATTATGCATTCTAAGTCCTTTTCTTCATAAAATACTATCATTTACTAACCATTATGCACAAAGTTATGAAAAACCCTAAGCCCTAGCCTTTGTATATATAATGTATGGAAATCTTGAAGGAAAAGTTAGGGTTTAGGGCTTGGAGAAGCCTCCTTGGCCTACCCCCTAAGGAGAAAAGAGATTTCAAATCTTTTCCATTTTCAAGATATTCACCATATATTCTCCCATTTAATACTTAACGGTCGTTAGTCATTTCGTTAAATACATAACGGTCGTTAAATGGACTTTATGTGCAATAATTAATCGTAAACATTAACATTAATTATTTAACTTGAATTCTCATTCGCTAATGTGTGCAATCCCGTGGTCACGAGTTCGAATCCGAATATTTACGTATTTAAATATATACATTTCCAACAAAACATTCAGAACTTAAATATGCGAAAACTTCAAGATATACAATCGATGATATAGAGCACATATACACAAGATCACACTAGAACAATTGGTAATATACAATGACTATAATATAATGAGCATGTATTTGACCAAAAATATACGCAAACCTAAAGCAGTTTATCATTCCCACCATCGAGGTTACCTTTTTTATTATTAACATTCGTGCCGATAACGTGTTATAAATGTATTGAATAAGAACACAAGGATGAGAGAGGAAGAAAATTATTATTATTGAGATGTATTCATAATGTTACAATAGGAGGTATTTATAAGGCATTGGAAAACCCTAACTTGTTAATCAAATGGTGTTTTGGATTATGTACTATTGAAATTCGGTTTTGGTTCGAGACAAAACCAAGAAAAACCCTTTTAAATGCCTAAATAGAGAATTGAATTGAACTGAACAAAACAAACATAATATATCTGTTCGGCTTTGGTTCTTCATTTCGAAGAGTTTCGTTTTCCGGTTTGGGCGGTTTCTGCACAAATTTATTTCACAACCAGCGTTTTGGAGTAATAAGCTTTTAGCGTTTGATATATAAAGTCTGTTTGGAAATAAGTGTGTAGCCTTTTTGATTTTGTTTAAATGATAGCTTTAAAATTACTACTCAAAATAAGCATTTGGAATGTAAATGATATTGTCATCATTAGTTTTGCTAAACACAATTTGTTGAAACAAACTCATTTTCACCTTTGTATTGCAACAATTCGGTTTTGGTTCAAAATCGAGCTGAAAATAGTTTTTCAAATTCGGTTGGGTTGCATGGGTTTAAGCATTGGGCCAACTTTTTTGAAGCCCATTTTGTTGTGTTGACCTTCGAGGCCTACAATACATTAAGAAACGACAATTGCATATTATCAATCCTAGTTACTTACTATGAATAAATCCATATCGTATTGTTGTCTAACTAGCAAGTAAATTCCAAGACTGGAAAGATATTGGCAAAGCTCACATGTCTCGTACATAAATTTTAAACGTAAATTCAATTTATCAAGGTTGAATAAGATGCAAGACATTCTAATATTGACCAACTGGTATTAGATAATCAGTTTTCTTTATAAGCAACAGAAAATTTATATAAGAGAACCACAACACTTAAATTGTTCCCAACAAGACATTCGAGCATCAACAAAAGTAGCATGTCAAAATCATTTAGGGGTGTCCAAATGGCAAAATGGCTTGTGATTTCTATTAGGTGCAATTCTATTAGGTGCAATTCTCCATGACTTTTGAAAGGGAGGGGGGTCCGACTTCACCTTGCTTCATGATGGTGAGTTCAAACTTACCGGACTAATTGCCAAAAATTAAAACAATAGTTACCAAAAAAGATAGCATGCCAAGTATCACCTAATTTAAGAAAGTTGTCCTAAAATATCAAGAATTTTTAGAAGCTATTTAGCTTAGTTGCATACTGAATTTAAGACAACACTTTTATTTAAAATTGATGCAACTAAGCTAAACAACATCTATTAACCTTGACTGGTAATAATATACACACACAAATATATAAAGACAAAAAAAAATCCTTTCATTGACCTATGTGGGATTGTTTATCAAAACAGTTAGATGCAACATCTCATGTTGTAATCAAGTCATGTGGAAGCGAAAACATGCTCTATCCTCAAGATAATTTGCTTGAAAAGAAGCTAAACAAAAACAATAATCATATATTAATTATGTTGACGAAAAAGTGTAAATCTAAATTTTACAGTTTATCGATTAACCATGTAAATACGTCTTGAAATGTATGAGCTTTTCTTTTAATATTTATCATCTTTTACTCAAAGCATATTTCTGGATCCAAGTTTTTTAACCTTGATTTTGGGAAGGGTTAGTTTTAATGCAATTGATGTTGCAAAAACAGAAATTAATCCAAGTTCTATCGGTTTTTCTAAACTTTTGTTTATGATCTTTTGTTTGTTTCAAAATTTAAATCTTACATGTTGTGTTTATTTTGTTTGTGTATTGTTGGCGTATGTGTTCGGATGATTCGTACCGGACGACAAATACCTCCATGTGTCCGAATGATATTGTTTGAAGGAACATATGTGGGATAACCACAATGGAAGAAGAGCACTAGAGGCGGCGAATTTAAGGCCCAATGGTTAAATTTGGGTCCAGTTGGAAATTTTTTAATGAGATGATCTAAATGGATTTAATTTTATTTTAATAGATGGCCAGTTGTAGATATTTTATTTTAATTAATTTATATCGATGGCCTAATGGCCTAATAATATACCCATACGCCTCAAGACAATATTTACGTGGTTTAAGTTGATTTTAACTAAAATTATAAAATCACTCACGGTCTAATTTATCATTTTGACCCTTTTATATCGCTTTTATCCGCTTTTAACGGTTTTTTACGCTTTTGTCCGTTTTACACGTTTTCGTATGTATTTTTACGCTTTTGTCCGTTTTCGTCTTTTTACGTTTTTGCTTTTTTCACGTTTCCGTCGATTTTTACGATTTTGTCCGCTTTTACGTTTAAATGCTTTTTTATTTTTTGTCCATTTTGACAATTTTTACGCTTTTGCGTTTTCGTCGGGTTTCTTTACGCTTTTTTTTTCGTTTACACGCTTTCATCTTGTTTTTACGTTTTCACCGTTTTACGCTTTCCCATTTTTTTACGTTTTATCGGTTTTACACGTTTTTCCGCTTTTTTGTTCATTTTCACGCCGCCCGCTTTTTCACGCCGTACGCTTATTTACGATTTTGTCCGCTTTACACGCCGCCTTTTTTACGTTTTTGTCCCTTTTGACAATTTTACGTTTTGCACGTTTTCGTCGTTTTTTACGTTTTGTCCGTTTGCGTTTCGTCCACTTTTTCGTTTTGCCGGTTTCTGCGTTTTCGTCGTCCGTTTTTTATGTTTTTGTCGGTTTTACGTTTTCGTCCCCTTTTTACGTTTTTGTCTTTTTTTTACGTTTTGGCCGCTTTTTCACGTTCCATTTGTTTTTACGATTTTGTCCTTTACACGTTTTGCTCGCTTTTGACAATTTTAACGTTTGCATCGCCGTCGAGTTTTATCGTTTTACACGTTATCGCCGGTTTTACGTTTTCGTCGGTTTACACGTTTGTCATTTTTACGTTTTGTCCGTTTTACGCGCACGTTTGTTACGTTTGTTACGTTTTCGCACGCCGTCCGCTTTACGCTTTTCCGCGTTTTGTCCGTTTTTTACGTTTTGTCCGTTTCTACGTTTTCGTCTGCTTTGTTATGTGTTTGCTCGCCACACGCCGCGCTTTTTACGTTTTACTCATTTCGCGGTTTTTACGTTTCCAGTATTTTAACTCTTTTTACGCTTTGTCCGTTTACATGTTTCAGTCAAATTTTTACGTTGTTGTCCGTTTTACATGGTTTCATCCATTTTTACGTTTCGTCCGCTTTAACACGTTTTCGTCGGTTTTACGTTTTCTCTGTTTTTACGTTTCGCTTTACGCCGAAACGAAAACGAAAAATAGACGAAAACGTAAAACGGATAAAACAAAAAGCGGTAAAATGGTCAAAAGTTTAAAAACCTCAAGAAAAGCGTGCGAAATGAACAAGAACGTTAAAAACGGACGAAAACGAAAAAAAGACGAAAACGTGTTAAACGGACAAAACATAAAAAGCGAACGAAACGATAAAATTGACGAAAACGTAAAAAGGACGAAAACGAAAATGGACGGAACGTAAAACGAACAAAACGGACGAAACGTAAAACGGATAAAAGATAAAAAACGGACGAAAACGTAAAACGGATAAAATGTAAAAACTCAAGAAAACGTGCAAAAGCGTAAACAAACGCAAAAATGTCAAAACGAACGAAACGTAAAACGGACAAAACGTAAAAGCGCGTAAAACGTGAAAACGGGCGAAACGTAAAAACGGACGAAACGATAAAACCGACGAAAACGTAAAAACTAACGTAAAAACGAAAAACGAACGAAACGTAAAAATGGGTGGAAACGTAAAACGGTCAAAGAGTAAAATAACTATCGAAAACGTAAAACGGATAAACATTAAAAAACCGGACGAAACGCAAAACGGACAAAAACGTTAAAACGGACGAAAACGTAAAAATGAGAAACGTAAAACGGACAAAAACGTTAAAAACAGATTTAAAACGTGAAAAAGCGGGTGAAAACGAGAAAACGGACGAAAACGGTGAAAACGGCAAAACGTAAAGGCGAAAATGTGTAAAACGGACAAAACGTAAAAAGGGACGAAACGCCTAAAACGGACAAAACGTAAAGAACGACAAAACGTATAAAATGACGAAACGTAAAAACGGACTAAAACGTAAAACTAACGAAACATAAAAACCGGACGAAACGATGTGAAACAGCAAAAACGTAGCAAAGCAGAATTTAAAACGTAAAACGGACAAAACGAAAACGGATTTAAACGCGTAAAATGCAGAAAAACGTAAATAAACGGACGAAAACGTGTAAAACTTACTTAAAACGTAAAAAATTGATATTGAATACTTTTTGTCTGTTTCAATAATTAATTATGATGTTCCATGGAAACAAAAAAACTAGCAAACCTAAAAACCCGACCCAATTCGAATCGACCACTCTTACCCATTTATACCCATACCCATCTGACTCCATCCTTCCAAGTCGACCCATCTGACCCATACCCATATAGACCCATACCCATCTAAGACCCAATACCCAACCTAACCCAACCCAACCATTTTGCCACCTCTAAAGAGCACCCTTTTATCCAGAAGACCTTTTTACGCAACACTTCGTAATAAGGACCATGTTAATACAAATAAAACTTAAAAACGTTTATTTATATTTTACGATCTTCTAATGTTTTATCGATAACAAACATAAAATCATTTTAACGAAATAAATAAAATACGTAAAGTTTTGGTAGATGGTTACTAACACACTTTAACTAAACATATAAAACTATCAAAACATGTTTAGTTAAATAAGTTATATAAAACCAAAACCATTTTTATAAGGGTTAATTCCATATATACCCAATCTAAAAACTAAAATGTCATATTTACCAAACCAAAAATCATAATGTCATATATACTCAATTTATAAACTAAATTTATCATATTTACCCATTTCTATTTAACACTCTTGAGATTCCTATAATACCCATATAATAATATGAATACGATACATGTTTACATATACATCTGTGATGTTGCACGTCCCCAGTTACAATTTAAATTGATCATGCAAGTATAAGAATAAACCCTTAAAATTGTACTATATTATCTTATTTATAATTTAACTTGATGAGACTAAATCTCACAGGCGCCACATTTTGGCCTCGAAACGAGTGGTGCAGCAGCCAAACAAAGCGTCCCTAATTCAACATGAATAATTATTTTGCGTTTATCCATATTAGACACCCACGGATCCCACATCACAACACCTTTATTTGTCTAAATAACAAGTAAATCCCCCACGAGAAGTTAAAGACTTGATAGATATTGGCAAGGCTCACATGTCTTGTATATAAACTGTAGTCTGTAAAGTTAAGTTAACTCTATCAAAGTTGAATAAGATGCAAGGCCTTCTAATGTTGACTAGTTGGAACTTGAAAACTGGTTTTCTTTTATAGGCAACGGAAAACATATATATGAAACCACAAATACAAAAATTGTTCCCAACAAGACATTCAAGCATCAACTAATGTAGCATATCAAAATCATTTAGGGATGATTGAGTGGCAAAAGTGTTTGTGATTATTATCACAATATGAGAGAGAATTAAAGTTCAATGCATGTTAGGTGCAAGTAACTTTAACTCTTGAAAATGATGGACTTTACCCGGTTTAAGTTTACGTAACGGTAAGTCTAAATTCACGGAATTAGTCGACCGAAAAGTCACAAACCTTAATTAAACAAAAAAAAAAAAAGCATGTCAAATATCACGTAATTTTAAAAAGTTGTCTTACAAAATTAAGAATTTTTAAAAGTTGTTTAATATGTTTAGACTTTTATGATACGACAACACATTTTATTGTGTATTTTTATCATGCATCCAACCATACTAAACAACATGATATTATTCTCAATTAATAATGTGATACGCACAAGAATATGTAAAGATAAAAAAAATTCTTTCATTGACCTATGTGGGATTGTTTACCAAATTAAAAGCTAGATGCAAAAACTCATGTTGTAATCAAGTCATGTGGAAACGAAAACAAGCTCTATCCAAGATTAACTTGCTTGAAAAACAGCTAAACAAAAACAATAATCATATATCCATAACTAGTGTAAATCTACCCGCGCTTCACTGTGAGCTTACACCGTTCATCCAAATTTTACGTTTTGAAATGTATCGATTAACACTTATGCCAATGACCCCTCTCACCCTTAGTTTTTCTAAAGTTTTGTTTGTGATCTTTCGTTTGCTTCAAAATTTTAATTATCTTATATGTTGTGTTCATGTTGTTTGTGTATGTTGATTGTAGAAAGTTATGGTTTAAAGCTTAAATGTATAAGTAAAAGGTGACTTGTGATTGGTAATTTATATGAATAAACTAGGAATGATGAGTGAAGGTACAAGAGTAAATACATAATGGAAAATGTTTAAAAAATTTATACACTCGCAACGAGTTGGGGTTTAATTTTGGATACTTACCAATTGGACAACAATTCTTCTTTGTTTAAAACTCCACACCAATTAAATTATTGTTGTCTAATCACATTATCGTGGCCAAAACGCCGAGGTTTACTTCTACTACCACTATAAAAACGGGGAAAATAATCGAGCCGAGAATAGTTTTTTAAATTCGTTTTTCTAAGCACAATTTGTTGAAACAAACTCACTTTCACCCTTGTATTACAAGGATTCGGTTTTGGTTCAAAATCGAGCCGAAAATGTTGGGTTGCATGGGTTTTAGTATTGGGCCAACATTGTTGAAGCCCATGTTGTTGTGTTGACCTTAGAGGCCCGCATCACCCGTACATTAAGAAAAGGCAATTGCACATTATCAATCCCGGTTACTTACTATGAATAAATCTATATCGTATTATTGTCTAAATAACAAGTAAATCCCCCGCGAGAAGTTAAAACCTTGATAGATATTGGCAAAAACTCACATGTCTCGTACATAAACTGATAAACGTAAATTAAACCTATCAAGGTTAAATAAGATGCAAGACGTTCTAATGTTGACTAGTTGGAACTTTTTTTTTTTTTGAACAAAGGAATCATTCCATTTCAAACCTCACAAATGGAGGAAGATACAAACCTCACAAATGGAGGAAGATACAACATAACAAGTTACAACGGAACCAAACAGTTCACCAAACAAGATAAACACCATAATAGTTGCAACATTTTCACAAGAACACAATTCAAAGTGGGGGAATCACCCAGTGAGCTTTGATCGATACAACCATATAAAGCGCAGCTTGACAAAAGTACACTAAGTACAAAATACAGGCATCCAAAAAGGAGCCGAACAAAGCTAACAGATCTAAAATCAAACCCCTACGCAGCAAGATGGCAATAACGGACCACAACAGATCTGAGAAGAGGCCGAAGCCCCGATCTGAGCAGAATCGACAATGGTATCGGCGACAACAGCGGCATCGGAGGAGATGGCAGATCTGTGGGCAAACACTTTATTTAAAGAAAGAAAGTACAAAAGAACGGTCCGACGGTAGGCCGTAGCCGACCGCCGGAAAAGAACAGTTTTATGGAGAAAAGTTTTTAGTGAGAAGGAGGAGAAAGTTTTAAGAGAGAGAGGAAATAATAGTAAATTCAGACTAGTTGGAACTTGATAATCAATTTTCTTTTATAGGCAAAGGACAACATATATATGAAACCACAATACGAAAATTGTCCCCAATGAAACATTCGAGCATAAAAAGTAGCATATCAAAAGCATTTAGGGATGATTGAGTGGCAAAAGTGTTTGTGATTATCATCATAAATTGCGAGATGTCTCACGTTCAATTTCTATTAGATGCAAGTTTCCATGACTCTTGTAAAAGGGTGAGTTCAAAGTTACGGGACTAATCGCCAAAAATCAAAACCATAGTTAATTGAAAAAAAAAAAAAAAAGAAAAAAAAAAAAATAAAAAAAGAAAAAAAGGTAAAAAGTTATCAAGTATCACGCAATTTTAAAATGTTGTCCTAAAAATCAAGATTTTTTTGAAATTATTTAGCAATGTTAACGACATGTTAAGACATTTATTTTAACATGAGCACAAACCATGCTAAAACAACATCATATAAATCTCAACCGACAACAAATACACACACTAATATATAAAGAATAAACAAGTCCTTTCATTGAACTATGTGGGGATTGTTAATCAAAACAGCAAGATGCAAAAACTCATGTTGTAACCAAGTTACGTGGAAGCGAAAACAAGCTCTAGCCTCGAGATAAATTTGTAACGAATAGACAATTATTTCCATCTTCGTTCGTTCACTGATGTCTGACCTCCATCTCTGCGTTTCCGAGTTTTATTTTTGAAAAAAGAGAAAAGAAGTGGACAAAAAACAAGATAAATTCGTGTTTCTGAGTTTTTTCTTTAGTACATAAGAGAAAAGAAGAAAAAAGTAATTTTGGCTAAACTTCATTCCAAAACTTTTTTTCCAAAAGTGAAATTATTTGGAGAGAAGTTATATTAAGAAGTTCTAAATAAACAAAATTACTTAAATGACCTAATAAAAAACATAACTTTTATATATTACTAACGGTATAATTGTAAAATCGTTTGTTATTTGTTCTTTTCTCTCATAACTCGGGAACATGATATAAAAAAATTAATTTCATTCATCTCATTTTCTTTTCTGCCCATTTTTAACTCTTCTCTTCTTTTCTTTCGTTTCAAAATCTTGGAAAGAGTGTTCATACTGCTTCAATCCTTCATTCTCTTTTTTTCTTTCTTGGTCTGTTAGTGTGAATGGAGTGGTCAAATCATGTGCTTCTTCTACTTTGAGCTAAACATAATAAACTCGAAAACACAAACTTCGAAACACAGATTGTTAGTTTTTTTTACTTTTCCTTTACCTTTTACTATCACTCCATCACTCAAGTTACAAAGACAAACTGCAATGTTTTTTTTTTTTTTTTTTTTTTTTCTTTTCTAACCTTTTACGGGTGTTTGGATTTTGACTAGGTATGTTGTAATGGACCGCGGACCGAATTGAATAGACAAACCGGCTCGAACCGGGTCGAGTGGATCGCACCGGACTGAACATATTTCAGTCCGGTATTCGGTCCTACCTTTTTCATTAATTTTAGTCATCGGTCTAGTTTGGTACGATCTGGTTTTACGCAAAAACCGTTAATACGATTTGTTGGACCCGACCCGACCGATGAACCGGACCTAACCAGACCGACCGAGCTAAACTGAACACAATTCGGTCCAGTCCTTAGTCATACGTTTTGGGCCAAATCGGTTGGCCCGGTCCGGTTTTTGAACTGTGCTCAGCCCTAGTTTCACAGCTGAATCGACCTGCCCCAACCGAACTTATCTTTATTCGGGTTTTTGTGAGATTTAGTTTTTGGTTTGGTTCGGTCCTAATTAGAAACAACTCCCTTCAAACGTCTAAACTGATCCAAGCCGAAACGAAAATCAACAGAGCATACCGGTTCGGTTTACGATTTTTTTTGTTCATGCCGGTTTTGACATGATGCAAAATTTATTTCACACCCAGCGTTTTGTAGTAACAAGTTTTCAGGTTTTATACATATATAAAGGTTCTTTGATAGCGAAAACGTATATAAGAAAACCGCAATACAAAAATTGCTCCCAACAAGACATCCAACCATCAACAAATGTAGCACATCAAAATTATTTTGGATGACTTATTGGCCAAAGATTTGTGACTATCATCATAAAATGTAAAAGGTGTAAAGTTCAATTCATGTTAGCCGCAAATAACCTCAACTCTTGAAAAAGGTGCACTTTATCCGGTTTGAATTTGTGTGGCTATGAGTCTAAATTCACAAAATTAGTCTGTCTGGTCAAAAAGTTAGAAATTTTATTTAACATAAGAAAAATAGCGAAATTTTAAAAGATTGTCTTAAAAAATAAGAATTTCTACGAGTTATGTAGTAAGATTAGCCCGAATGATAAGACAACACAACACACGTACTTTATCATGTATCCAACCATACTAAACAACATGATATTAATCTCAACTAACAAAATGATACACACAAGAATATATAAAGACTAAAAAATTCCTTTCATTGACCTATGTGGGATTGTTTATCAAAACACCTAAGGGTGCGTTTGGTAGAGAGAAATTCAGAGAAAAGAAATGAAGAGAGAATAAAATCTCGGAGAATAGAAATCAAGAGAATTTTGTTCAATTATAATGTTTAGTAACAACAATAAGACTGACCTAGAAATGAAAAAAAATTATTTAAATAATATTTTGTCTAAATAAAATTGTTAAAAAATATTTAAAAATTATTTTAAAAAATATATATTTTTAATTTTTTTTTTAAATTTATGTACTTTCTTTAAAAAAATTATTAAAAAACTTATTTTTAAAATGTCTTTACTAAAAAAAACTTGTTTTTTATAAAAATATTTTTAAAATGTATTTATTTAAAAAAAAACTTATTTTTTAAAAATAATTTTAAACTTATTTTTTTAAATAATTTAAAAAAAAAAAAAAATTTTTTTAAATGTAAAAAAATAAATAAATAAATAAAAATAAAAAAAAAATAAAATTAATCCATTTCTCAATTTCTCCACAAAATTAAGGAAATGGCGCTACTTAAATTACAATTTCAACTCTCTCCATTTCCCACCAATTTCTCCGCTTTCCATTTCTCCGAACTACCAAACAAGAGATATGACGCCATTTCCATTTTCTACCTCTATTTCTCTTAACCAAACACACCCTAAATGCAAAAAACTCATGTTGTAACCAAGTTATGTGAAAGCGAAAACAAGCTCTATCCTTAAGAGATAAACTTGCTTGAAAAGCAGCTAAACAAAAATAATAATCATATATTCATTTATGTTGATGAACAAGTGTAAATCTACCTGCGCTTCACTGTGGACGTACATCGTTCATCCAAAATTTACAATAAGTGTTGTTTTATCGATTAACCACTTATGAGCTTTTTATAATATATGCCTTGTTGGCCCATTTTTCTAGATCTATAATTAAGATATACCAAAATACAAGAAACAATTGAATCGTAAAGGTTTTTCTATATATCAGTCATAAAAACTGTTTGAATACATGTGCCTATCTATTTATACTTTACGAAAAGGTACAATGAAGAGTCATGTTGGTTCATGTGAACCAACAGATATGTCGGTTAGGGCATAACTGTCATATAACCGTTTTTCTTGTAACTGCTTGTAACTGCCAGTGTTTGACTTTCTTCTTTGACTTTTGGGTTGACCGGGTCGTTTGGGCGTTGGCTTGGGTCGATTGGGATTAACCCAATATTCTCCCCCTTAATCACAATCGCTGCGACGTAGGTCTTTAAGTCTTCTCGATTCATTTTCTGGTTAAATCCACCATCTGAGTTTTTAATTTCTTGTAGTGCTTGTGATCATCCTTATATCCAGGTAGATCAATTTTCCTTCGGTTACTTCCACCTTTTATGTTGTGATCTTCATTATGTCCATGTTGATCATATTTTTTTTTCTGGTTATTTCCACCTTTATTGTTGTGATCATCCTTAAGTCTAGGTTGATCATATTTTTATGGTTATTTCCACTTTCATTGTTGTGATCTTCCTTAATTCCGGGCTGATCATATTTTTCTGGTTATTTCCACCTTCGCTGTTGTGATCTCCTTAATTCCGGTTGTGATCTTCCTTAATTCCGGGCTGATCATATTTTTTCTTATCGGGTTGAGTCGATTCAGTCGGCTCTATTGTTTCCCATAAACCATTCGCTTCGAGAATTATTTGTATTCGAATTGCCCATAATGAGTAATTCACGGGCTTTAGGATTGGCCATTGAAATTGGGGTGTACTATTTATACTAGGTTCCTTATTTCCACTTCCTTTTGTCATATCTTAAAGATAATGATAATAAAACTCCAAATTTTTTTTAACACAAGATGTGTTGAAAATGTTTTTATTTTTCCTTATAGGTTATAAAACTTTATACGACTAGCTTTTTAATCCAAAACTATCCTCGGAGATTATATATTTTAAAAACGAATAACCTAAGGTTAATTCCTCCTTAAATGTTATTCCTAATTATAATAAGCAGCGTAAAAACACTAGGTTATTATATTCAAAATTATGATAAGATACTAAGGATATAAAGTAGTAACTTATCTAAAAAAGACTATACTATATATTAATTTTGCAAACTAATATACTAAGTATATATATCAAAGTAAAAGCGTAGGAAGGTGGTTTTGTAAAATATTGGAACACGAGGGTTGATGGTATAACCCGTAGCCCAAATATCTTTGATGTTGCCCTACGTTCCTTGAACGCCTCTCTTATTGTTTTCTTATCTCGCTTTGTTGAGATAGAAAATAAACGCTCTCTCTCTTTCTTTGAGACTTGTTCCTTACATCTCTTTCTTACGGGAAGATAACCGTTTTCTCCTTCTCCAACTTCTGATGGTTGACCGCCTATAAATGGCAAGGTTGACCATCCTTGTTCCTTCTCCGGTGTGTTGTGTTCTTCGCGAGCACTAATAATCCCTCAATTTGAAACTTAGGTTTTCGAATGAATTGGGGGTTTTCTATCCGTGAGAGATTTGGATGATTGGAGAGTGTAATTGGGTCAATTGGTGACTCAATTGATGTTTTGGGCTTGATTCCTTAATTGAACAGGTGTGTTTGTTCTAATTTGTGAATCGTTAATTTCTGCCCTTTTTTTGATGACTCTGGTATATGGTTCTTGATTACAGATCGATTTGCTTTGTTTGTTTAAAGAAAAACAAAACTTTGATCTCGGGTCTAGTTTACGCTTTGGTAAAAGAAATTGATCGAATTTTTTTTGCAAAAGTTAGAGGTGCCTCTTTCTAGATGCCTAGAACCGATTATGTGCGACTATAATTAATGGTATCTCCTTTGAACACAATAAGATGAAAACCTTTGATTATTGTAGTTGAATAATATTTTGCTGTAAAAAATCTTATACTGAGACACAGGGTCTTTTCTCTTCGATTCAAAACAAAAAAAACCTTGGTATATGATGATTTGTGGCTCTGATACCAATTGTTGGCCCGTTTTTCTGGATCTATAATCAAGATATACCAAAATACAAGAAACAATTGAATCGTAAAGGTTTTTCTATATATCAGTCATAAAAACTGTTTGAATACATGTTCCTATCTATTTATACTTTACGAAAGGGTACAATGAAGAGTCATGTTGGTTCATGTGAATCAACAGATATGTCGGTTAGGGCATAACTGCCATATAACCGTTTTTCTTGTAACTGCTTGTAACTGCCAGTGTTTGACTTTCTTCTTTGACTTTTGGGTTGACCGGGTCATTTGGGTGTTGACTTGGGTCGATTGGGATTAACCCAATATGCCTTTCGTATTTGGATTTCCTTAGGTCATTGAACAAGATATCTAATGTTGTTCAATCTTATTAACCGTTTCTGAGTATCTGAAATGCATTTTTATGTGGGTAAACATCTAGTCC
Source organism: Chrysanthemum lavandulifolium (assembly GCA_022545495.1). Taxonomy (NCBI): domain Eukaryota; kingdom Viridiplantae; phylum Streptophyta; class Magnoliopsida; order Asterales; family Asteraceae; genus Chrysanthemum; species Chrysanthemum lavandulifolium. The sequence continues at coordinate 277,390,058 of CM040244.1, forward strand.
TCTACATTAGATTTATGAAACCCTAGAGGTATCATTTTTTGTGTCATTTGTCTCATCAGTCATCAACGCGCTTCACTGTGAGCTTACATCGTTCATCCAAATAAGTTATGTTATTAATTTTTTTGTCTGTTTCAAAATTTGAATCTTATATGTTGTGTTTCATTTTCTTTTTTTATGTTGATTGTAGAAAGTTAAGGTATAAATTTTTAATGCTTAAATCTAGCTAATATTCATATATAATTGGGATTTACATCAAGGTGGTAGGTAAGCGGGCAACAAGCTGCGCCGCCACCCCTTTCTGAATAGCAAACCCTATTCTACTGAAAACATAATCGTGACCCCTCGGGGCCGATATATTGCTGCGAACAATCTTACGAACCCGATCCAAGAAGCGCACAGCTTCAGGAGCTAAGGAACCAAAAGTGTCAAAAGCAAAAGGAACAAACACGTGTTGATTCTCGGAGCAGGCTTTATCATGTTTGTCCACTTTCTTTATCTCAGCCTTCATAACAGCTTGCCCAGCCGTAAACCCATTACCCCGAAGATCCACGAGGAGGGACACACCAGTGAGGTCCACACAAGCATGTTTCCCCCTGCCCATCCAAAAACCAAAACATCACGTCATAGGAGGACCTCCCTCGGTAGGGTCATGAAGGAAATTTACGGAGCTTCCTTTTTCCGAATCCCGCCCTCGAGGACATCAAACAACACATCCCGCACTAAGTCGTGACGGTACTTGAAACCCGAGTGCTGCTGCGAGGCACAACATGTTCCCCAAACTTGTCCAAAGCGACCTTTATGACACAGGACAAGGCTCGCCCATCGGGAACAACGGGATCATTAGACGATATTTAAGGATCGCCCCTATATTCGATTGGAGACATGTGCTACCCTAGCCCTCAATGGGGATGAGCGGAAGGAAATCACATGCGTGCGGTTGTTTGCAGACATTCCATAATGACCTTCCGCCATGGACAAACCAAAGTCCATTCCCAAATTCAGGAGATTTTACGGTATAAGGCACTCGCCAAAGTTTCGAGGTTTTGGGGGGCGGTGTCCTTACTAGTGAAACCGCCAAATCAAAATCTGGGAGGGACGATGCAAGCCCAACTGCCCATAATCGTGGTCAAGGCTAGAAACTCACGTTACGAGGATATGATCCTGCAACTCCCATGATTGAACCCTGGAAGCAACAAAAGCATATGAGGAGACATCTTTCACTGAAAGAAGCCCCAACCCACTATAGCGAAAAGGAAGGGAGGCAACTCGCCATTGAAAATCACCAAAAAAGGGGTTGGGGTTAAATAAACTACTAAAAGGTGACTTGTGATTAGTAATTTTTATAAATAAACTAGGAATGATGAGTGAAGGTACAAGAGTAAATACATAATGGAAAATGTTTAAAAGTTTTACACTCGCAAGGAGTTGGGGTTAAATTGTGGATACTTACCAATTGGATAACAAATCTCCAATGAATGTTAGAAGGTTGAATCACAACACGATCAAAAAAGAATACTAAGATGTTAAACTACATGACATGCCATTTGATGTTAGATCTTTATCCTATAAGTGTGTGGTAATGAAATCTAAAAAGTAATTAAGATGGCACCAAACTACCATTGGAATCATCATTAAAACAAGTTACAACATAATCCAAGGTTGTGACCCTGTATGCGATACTAATGTACATAGCGAATGCCACCCTCAACTCCCCATGTAAATGTTTCGACTTGATAGAGTTAGTTACTTGCATCCAACGAAATGATTTTGGTTAAATACTGTGTTATTACGTGAAATTCATATTGGCAAAAGTGTCGCCTGACCTATTAGAGCTCCAAGACTTTCAAAACCTATCCCTAGAATTCAATCATAAATAAATTAATCAAATGGTGTTTTAGAGCTCCAAGACTTTCAAAACCTAATTATTTGATATGGTTTTTGGTTTTACATATTTACGAAGTTCGGTTTCGGTTCGAGATAAAACAGAGAAACCAAGAAAAATATAAGTACATATAGTACTTATGTTTGATGGATTATTAGGCTCATGCTAGTGTTGCAGGTACTGTTATGACTTCTAATTGTGTCATAAGTTTTTTCTCTTGTAGATTTTTTAATTTCAATTCCAATATAAGTACATATAGTACTTATGTTGGATGGATTATTGATTCAGGAGCTAGTCAATATATCACATATACTACAACATTTCTTTTTGATATAATGGATGTGTCTCATTTAAATTTAACTGTTGCACATCCCAATGGGACTGTTGCTTTAGTTAAACAGATTGGCAGTTTTAAGTTTGGAAATAATTTGATTCTTAAAGATGTGTTGGTGGTTCTTGGTTATCATGTCGGTCATTATGCATTCATAAGTTGTCTAAAGATAATAAAGTGGTTGTTAGCTTTAATGACTACGTGTGTAAATTGTGAGTTTAACTCAAAGGTTCTGATGGGGACCAGTAGTGAGAAAGGTGGTCTTTACTTTCTTGATGAAGGTAAGAGGTTAACAAAAGTAATATTAAGAGTTGTGTTATGTCAAATTGTATTTGGCAACAGACTGGCACTAGTACAAAATGGGATTTGGTCACACATGGGTAAAATGGAGCGACCACATTCATATATGTGTGTGGTGCAATGTACGAATTGACAACATTTACTAATTAGCCACACATGAAAATTTTGATTGTGTGACCATTAGAGCTGTATTGCCGCACAATCAGACATTATGTGGCTAAAAGTAATCGTAATTTTGTTTCGATCATTTAGCCACATATGAATTTGGAGCGCGTGACAAATACAAGTAACCTTGATGCATTAGTCACATGAAGTAATTTTTTGTGTCTAAATCATACGATCAAGTTTTGTCACACATTATTTAAGGGTGACCGATATGTTTGCTAATTATTTAGCCACATATGAAATTGGAACGCGTGACAAATGGAAAGTAAGGTTGAAGCATTAGTCACGATATACATAGAAAGGGTAAAAGTCAAAAATGATAAACATGTTTTTTCAAATGTACCAATATGATAAACATGGTCATTTATGTACCAATATACTAAACCAAAGACCAAATTATGTACAATAATGGGTAATTCTTCACATCTTCATCTCTCACATTTGCATCGTTAGTTCTTTATACTAACAGCCATTATTAAATAGCGTAAAACTTGGTTTCTTCGTTTTAAATCATTTTCGTTTTAAATACGTTTTTACGTTTGCCAGTATGTTTTTACGTTTTCGTCTATTTTTTTTACGTCTTTGTCCGATTTTTTACATTTTCGTCCGTGTTTTTTACGTTTTCGTCCAATTTTTTACGTCGTCGACCACTTTTTTAAAATTTTCGTTTGTTTTTTTACGTTTTCATCCATTTTTACGTTTTCGACCGCTTTGTTATGTTTTCGTCCATTTTTTACGTTTTTGTCAGTTTTTTTCGTTTTCGTCCTTTTTTTACGTTTTCTTCTGGTTTTTTTACGTTTTCGTCCGTTTGTTTACGGTTTTGGCCGATTTTTTACATTTTCGTCCAATTTTTAAGTCGTCAACTGTTTTTAACGTTTTCACCGTTTTTTACGTTTCGACCCTTTGTTATTTTTCATTTGTTTTACGTTTTAAATACATTTTTATGCGCTTTGATTCGTTCTTTTACGTTTCGTCTATTTTTACGTTTAAATCGGCTTTTACGTTTTCGTCCGTTTTTGCGTTTTCGTCCGATTTTACGTCGTCATTGTTTTACGTTTTCGTCCATTTTTACGTTTTAAATCCGATTTTTACGTTTCGTCCTCTTTACGTGCCGTCGACCGTTTTCGTTTTAGGCCCTTTGTTACGTTTTAAATCTTTTTTAAAAATTTTAGATACGTTTTTCGTTTTGTCCCCTTTGTTACGCAGCTTCGCATTTTTTTTACGTTTTCGTCTATTTTTTTACGTTTTCATCCGTTTTTTAGTTTTCGTCCAATTTTTACATTTTTGTCCGATTTATTTACGTAAAAAATCAGACGAAAACGTAAAAATCATACAAAAACGTAACAAAGGGGTCGAAAACATAAAAAACATACGAAAATTTTAAAAACGGACAAAACGTAAGAAAGGGGTCGAAAACGTAAATAGACTGATGAAAAGCGTAAAAACGGTCGGCGATTTAAAAATCGATCGAAACATAAAGATTCGAAGAAAGCGAAAAAACGACGAAACGTGAAAAGAGCGAAGCGTAAGAAAATGGATAAAACGTAAAAATGTCAAACGTAACAATGGGGTGGATAACGTAAAAATGGGAAAACGTTATAAAGGTTGGCGAAAGCGGATGAAAGCGTAAAAATGGTCGCAAAGCGAAAAAATCTTAAAACGTAAAATCAAGCGTAAACGTAAAATAACACGAAAACCTAAAACGATCAAAACGTAACAAAGGGTCGGCATTAAAAATGCATTTAAAACGTAAAAATGAACAAAAGCGTAAAAATAGATGAAAACGTAAAAATACAAAACATAACAAAGGGGTCGAAAACGTAAAAAAAACGAAAGAAAACGTAAAAAAATTGACGAAAACGTAGAAAAATGGTCAAAAACGTAAAAAATGGACGAAAACGCAAAAAAACGGACGAAAATGTAGAAAATCGAACGAAAACGAAATAAAACAGACACAAACCTAAAAAAACGGACGAAAACTTAACAAAGAGGTCGAAAACGTAAAGAAAACGGACGAAAACGTAAAAAATCATACGAAAACGGAAAAAACGGACGAAAACTAAAAAATGGACCAAAACGTAACAAAGGCTCGAAAACGTAACAAATGGGTCGAAAACGTAAAAAACGGACAAAAATGTAAAAAACAGACGAAAACGTAAAAAAACGGACGAAAACAAAAAAAACGGACGAAAACGTAAAAAAACATATGGAAACGTAAAAACGGATGAAAACGTAAAAAAACGGTCGACGACGTAAAAAAAGGGTCGACGACGTTAAAAATCGGACGAAAACATAAAAAAACGGACGAAAACATAAAAAAAATAGACGAAAACGTAAAAAAACATACGAAAAGCGTAAAGAAATGGACGAAAACGTAACATAATGGACGAAAACGTAAAAAACGGACGAAAACGTAAAAAATCGGACGAAAACGTAAAAAACATACGAAAACGTAAGAAAACCAAGTTTTAAGTTATTTACTAATGGCCGTTAGTATAAAGGACTAACGATGCAAATGTGAGAGTTGAAGATGTGAAGAATTACCCATTGTTGTACATAATTTGATCTTTGGTTTAGCATATTGATACATAAATGATTAAATGACCATGTTTATCATATTGTTACATTTGAGAAATAATGTTTATCATTTTTGACTTTTACCCACATATAAACAGTGACAAATATATGTCACACATTTGAACACTGTTAATGCCATATATGGTCACACTAAACTTTTTGTCACACATTCGTTAAGTGTAGCCAAAACCCAATACATATGGTCACGTAAGTTAATATGTGTGTTTAAAGTTGAGTTTGTGTTAGCTTGCCAAAAAATAATGTATATAGTCACATTTACTACTAACACTGTGATCAAATACCACATATGGTCACACTAAACGTTTTGTCACACATTATTTAAGTGTAGCCAAAATCTAGTACATATAGTCACGTAACTTAATATGTGTTTTTAAAGTTTATTTTGTGTTAGCTTGGCAAAAGATAATTTGTATAGTCACATTTACTTCTAGCACGATCATGTGACTATATGCCTTTACAATAGCCACAACATATCAAGAATGTGTGACTAAATTATATTTATGACCACATTTAAGGTGATTATATGTTACCAATATGTTCATAACAGTCACATCGTGAAGTTTTCATGTGGCTATTATTTAGGGCAAAATGTGAAATCGGTCACTTTAAACACCAAACATAAAATTCATGTGATTGGATGATCAATAGTCACACAAAATACACATTTCTTCACTTTAAACACCATATGGTCGCACTTATTAACACTTTTAGCCACTTTATGATTAATTGTATGTGACTAAATACCCAAAACAAACATGCTTTGTGTGACTAAATGTTAGAAAAGGCCACACAAACATAAAATTCATGTGGCCATTGGATGATCAATAGTCACACAAAATACACATTTCTTCACTTTAAACACCATATGGTCACACTTATTAACACTTTTAGCCACTTTATGATTAATTGTATGTGACTAAATACCCAAAACAAACATGCTTTGTGTGACTAAATGTTAGAAAAGGCCACACAAACATAAAATTCATGTGGCCATTGGATAATCAATAGTCACACAAAATACACATTTCTTCACTTCACAGTTCGATACATATGGTCACGTAAGTTAATATGTGTAAAGTTTAGTGTGTGTTTGCTTGCCAAAACCTAATGTGTATAGTCAAATTTTAATTGTAGCACAATCATGTGACTATAGGCTTTACAATAGTCACACCATATCACAAATGTGTATCTAAATTATGTTTATGGCCACATTATAATGGTATTATATGTGACCAATATATTCAAAATAGTCGCATTGTGAAATATTCATGTGACTATTATTTATAGCAAAGTGTGAAATTGATTATCATTAACCTTGATATTAGTCACATTGAGTGTTTGTGTGACTAATTTCAAGATGTTATGTATGGTCACATGAAGTATTTATTTAAGTGTCTAAATCATAGAGTCATATCTTGTCACACATTATTTAAGTGTAGTCACAATTCGATACATATCACAAATGTGTGACTAAATTATGTTACGAGTAATAAAAAATAGCAAGAAAATAAAAAAAAAAGAATGTTACACCCCAGCGAGAATCGAACCCACGACCTCCCCTACGGAAGTTAAGTGAGTTACCATCTTGCCAGAGTAACATATCCGTTAATATAATGCATTTCCTTTTGAATATAGAAGTTTAAGCTTCATTGTTTTTGGTTAGTAGCTAAAAGAGTGCTTATAGAAGCTGCTTATTAAACTGTGACTTTTTCTCCCTATGCTTATTTTCAATTTGTTTCACTTTTAAAATTTCGAATTTAGCAAAACTAAATAAGTTGTAGCTTATTTGGTTTAAAGGGTAAAATATCATAACGGTTTAAACCGTTTCCGTTCATTTTTTCTTGATTTCGACCATTTTGTACGTGCAGGACCGCTTTTGTCTATTGTCTAACGTTTTCTTAAAAAATGGTATGAAGGCGTACAAAATGTCTGAAGCGAACATAACGTAGCAAAACAAAGAAAAAAGGAGAAGGGCGTGTAAAGCGAAAAATCATACAAAATATACGAAAACGTAATAAACGTTTCATAACGTTTTAATATGGAGGAAAACGTTAAAAAGAAGCTTGAAAACATATGAAAACGAGAGAAAATTGCCAAAACGTTCAAAAATGGATGAAATCGGTCGAACACGGTCGCAATCGGTCGTATTCGGTCTAAAACGGTCTAAATCCGTCAAAATATGTCAAAAATTGTCAAAATCGGTCGAAAACTAGCGAGATCGGTCAAAATCGATTGAACGGTAAAAAAGGGACGAAAAACGTTACAAACGGATGAAAACGTTAAATAAAAATACAAAACGTATAAAAATGATGTATAGTATTTGTCTTAGTTTACAAAACGCAATGCATATGACCCATGACCCATGTTAATTACCCATTGTCGATCACCAGTCATGTATTGGTCGATAACATGACATGTAGGATCGATATAATTATTGTGTTGATGATTCGGGTGGTCTTGGATGATCAAAATACATGTTAGCCATATTTTAGAGAGAGAAAGTAGAGAGGGTGTTATTGGTAGAGACTTGGTTCACAAAATATGGAAGGTTAGATTACAAGAAGCCACACCCCTTCCATGGATAGAAGGGGTATTTATAGTTACACAAGATCGTCCTCCTATTGGATTTGTGGATCGGGCATCTGATGGGTAAAGACCGTCCCTTCCTCACGGTGTTACACTAAACTAAACTACGCTACTAATTGACTAATTAACTACAAACAACGTAAATAACTACAAGTCTACGAGCTAACATATGCTAGACTATAATTGGGGTGACCGACACTTTAACATGGAATTTCCAATTCCTAACAATCTCCCCTAAGGAGGTCACCCCATGAAATACATTTTGCTTCCTTGCATTCTATCTTTGACTTAGTTCTTGAGCTCGTGACTTGAATTCTTCATTTCGCGATCTTTGTGCTTTAGCGATTCTTCAAAGTCCGATTAGTTTGTACTTTGGTGGAGGTCTTTGAACCGATCCACATCCCGATGATCTTTGAGCTTTCTTTGAGATCATCGACCGATAAATCTGGATCACCCTTTGTTGTGTTGCCATAATGTGATGTTGTGACTTATGGACCGACATGCTCACACTTTTGAATCATGACATCTTTCCATCGAGTAGCGGAAGCCTTCGCTCATGATATTTGCGGTCAACGAAGCATAGTATGAAATATCGAGCCGGAGTTATGTAGATATGCACCGGTCATGATTTCTTCAATTAAGTGTGGATGTTGAGAGCATCGGCTTTGGATTGACTCCTCAATTTCGATCGGTGCAACCGTCAAATGTACTTGCAAACAACAGTTAGCAATAAAACACACGAAAGTGTCTTTGATCACTTCGTTGAATTGAGGTACACGCCCACGGTTCCTCGTTGATCGCAAGATAAGTACAAATCTTGCACAGTGATCAAGTATAATTCCTAAGAATCTCCTTGACGGGGTTTCGCATTTGTTCTAGCCGTTCTCAAACCGGAACGTCAAAGAAGACAACACGGAGTGAGTGAACCGGTAATTGAGATTCAACGATTGATGAAAAATGATTTGAAAAACAATCGCGTATTGCTTAGAAGAAAGAGTTTTGCAATATGGCGAAGGTTTTATGAGAAAGATCAATTTTCAATCAAAATACTTTTGTATTAGAGAATGAATACACATTCGATGTCTATTAAAAGAAGAGATTCACATCGAACGGTTTTTCTAAAGTATTTTCAATCGGAGATACTTTTGAGTTTGAAAATGAATACACATTCGACGTGCTAGAAAAGAAGATTTGCACATCGAGCGGTTTTTCCAAAAGTATTCGTCAATTCCATTCTGGACCAAGGTTGATTCAAGAGTGAATCTCCCATCGTTTCTATCCGGTTGTCACAAGCTTGATCTTACGAGAAGATCTCACATGTCACCCCCAAGAGCTTGTTTGATGTTGGCTCTAGAAGGTTTCCATCTTCATCGTGAATATTTTTACATATCACTCGGATGTTCGGCAATACCACAAGGATAATCGTAGGACTCTTAATATATACTTACTTTCCACATTGTGTGAAATAGCAAGTTTTCAAGAATTTAGTGTCCTAATGAGATATTGTGGATGATCTCTTGGCTCTAGACTCAATCGTTGCACATTTGGTTTCCTATGCCGGAGACTAGGAGAGGGTCTCTTCTTCAATATCAACAATCTCTAAAGAAAGTCGATAGATAATGTCGGTTCCCGTGAGAATGAAACAAGCCCTTTTAAGAGGAACTTGAGTAGTTTTGGAAGTTTAGTGCGAGCGCCAGAGTCCATGGCGTCTTGTCTTCAATACTGGCGTTACTTTAGTAACCACGAGTATATGTATTGAACCGGTTTACGCCCTAAGGTTGAATTATTGGAGGCTATTTCTTTTCACCCTTTTTCATATTCATTTCTTTTCATTCTTCAACCCTTGATGCTTACCAAGACTTCATGACTAGAACCTTGTTGGGTTTATTCAGTTCTAGCTCTGTCTCGATCCGCACTCTTCCCATATTCTCATTTTCTCCTTTTTTCAACATTCCAAGGACTCTACACTATCTAGTGGATTGTCCCAGGAAGATCCCTCCGGTTAAAGCGGATCGTGGGAGTTAATACCTAACCTCACCATCCTTATAACTCCATACATAAAGTAAAATGGTCGGTCTTTTGGTATAGTTCATTCTTCCTTGAAACCAATTGAAAATCATTTGGAAAACAATCAAGGTACTTGTGATACGAGATCAAAGCATTTTGTACCTTAATAGTTTTGATCATTTAGAAAACCTCCCCTCAACATGTGCATATGATTTAGAAATTGTTTAGCACATGGAGGCAAGAGGACTTTTGAAATATTTTCTTTGATCACAATTTTCATATGAAAAAGCCATTTGATTTTCTTGGTAAATTCTCCCCCTCAATATGTGCGTAAGATATTTTAAAACATTTTTATCACATAGAGGCAAGAGTTCTTTTGAAGTACATCCACGATCACACAAGCCATTAAGAAACCATTCGCTCCCTCAATATGTGCATCAATATATGAAGAGTTTAGCACATATTAGAAACAAGACGATGAATCAAATGATCACCTTTTATTAAATTTCATATTAAATCACAAATTCTCCCCCAATCAAAAATATCAAACCCTTTGAGATTTTGGATCTCAAGTGATTTAATTAGGTTTAGACAACATGGGAGAAAATGTGCCTGATTTAAAAACTCATCTTGTTTTTGGATAAATCCTCCTCCTCAACATGTGCATTGTATATTTGAAATCGTTTGGCACATGGAGGCAGGAGTGCCTTTGAAGGACTAAACCAATTCCATTTAAACAGATTTGAGATTTAAATCACGATCTCTCCCCCGATCAAAAAATATCAAACTAATTGAGATATGTGATCCCAACTGATTTAAATCATTTAGAAAAATTTGGGGAAAGACGTGGCAAGATTTGATTTTGAAAAATGACAGATAGGAACAGATTAAGACATTAAAGATTGTTAGTGTCAGGTATGATTGTTTTAAGAGATCTTTTAGTAAAATAAAACAATTTCACAATCAAACAAGAACAGAAAAAATTTCATTTAGAAAGATCTTGATTCTAAAGAAAAATCATACCATGACATAACATTAAATCTTTAGATCACCACATTTTAACGTACAAACCGGACTTTTATGAAGAAATATCGTTTGAAAATACTTTATTTTAAATCACTCTCCCCCTCAATCGATGACTGTAGTCGTTGATTGAGTGACTTAAGTTTTGAAAAAATAAAGTCCGGTGATTTTCAAAATTCAGTTCAATTTATTTTCAAAACAATATTTTTCCATTTTCAAAACAATGTTTTCAAAATTGTTTAAAAATGGTATCCTGCACAAAGATACGTTAGGTGGTTGAGAAGCTTCCGTTGTTGTTGCTGTAGGGTTTGGAAGAAAGACCGTCTGTAAATGCAGTGAGACTTCTTACGTTGCATTTTAATGCCAACTTAGGTCAAATTAAGCTCCGTTTCTTCAATCACTTAGAAGAAAACCATCTGTACGATGCACGGTGAGACCTCTTCGTTGCATATATGCCAACTCTCCATAGAAGTCGATTAAGCTCCGTTTCTTCATTTGTCAAACCACGATATAGTTACCCTTTCCTTCGGCATCAAATCATCTTCAATTGTGGGATCCGGATCGGGAACATTATTATATACCAATATACACGCATCGTTAGTGAACACACACAGATATATGGTGGTCGACATCACCCAAACAGCAATCGGCTAATAAAAGTCAATGCAACATATCAATCAGATCATTTAAATGAATGGGAATAATGTGTTCATCAAACTCTAATCATCTAATCCTAGCAATCATATCCTAGGAACCTAGTCCTTCAACATAGGTTAACATCATTTTTAATTAAGCATATTAGGATAATTAAGAAAGCCCGTTAGATGATGTAAATTTGAAAACATTCTCCCCCTCAATCAATGACTCATTTTCTGAAAATTTTAAAAGCGATGAAGTCATTGATTGAGTTTGCAAATTTAATAAAAACTCTGAATCTGATTGTTTTTAAAGCAACTCATTTACCACCATTTTGTAAAACACCAAATATTTTTCTGAATAATTTTAGACGGAAAAACATTTGTGTAGGAACAACGATCTTTTGACGACATGCTTTCCTTGTTTTGTTTTAGGATAAGTGCGAAATATTTGAAAATGGTTTAGCGCGAGACTTTCCTTTCTTGAAGACCAAGGTTGCTATACGAAATAATAGCAAACCATAGTTTTAAGCACGGGTTCAATCAAGTAAATAGCGCAAGCCATATTTTGAGACATGTTTAGAAAGAATATTTACACCTCCCGCTCGAACTTCATTATTGAATGACATTTCTATGACCCATAGATGTTATCGATACGGAAGACATGTCATAGAAAAACATATTTTGGTATTTTTAAATTTTCGATTTTTATGGCTTTTGTTGATTTTATATTTTCTATTTTGTTTTTACGGTTTTATATTTTTGTATTTTGCTTTTGAAAATATATACATGATAGAGTAGATGATATAATTTAAGAGGATGATGATCACGAGTACCGAGATAAGGATATCAAGCGACGTCGTGAAGATAGAATCGTCATCTCTTAAACATTCACCACCAAAGCTTCCGAGGCTCTTGCATTGAAGAAAGAAATTGAACAACTGAAAGTGAGACTTTGGCGCTTCTCTATTGAGCGTGATTCAAAGCTTTCTTTCAAGCTTCCATAAGCCGGTGCACCAAGAAGCACACCATTATCATTGATCTTCTTTGCTCCTTTTAAGAATAATCACCGTGATTCTTCGCTCGAGGTTATATCATCGATGAGAACGAAGCGTATCATCCCACTCATAAATAAGCCTTCTCAAATTTCATTCCACTTTCAAGTCTCAAGCAATCCATACCACAAGTTGTCAAGAGACCACTTCCCGAGTAGTTGAATTGATGCAGCCCTGTCTCTTAGAATAATGCTCAAGAACTCTCCCGAATACACATCATGAGGGTAATGAAGAACACCTCCCTATGTTCACATCTTTCGTCCCCGATGAATGTATATGAAGCTCAAGAACAAGTACACCAATATCAAGAACTCTCCCGAATACACATCATGAGGGTAATGAAGAACACCTCCCTATGTTCACATCTTTCGTCACGATGAATGTGTATGAAGCTCAAGAACCGAGTAAACACATTCCCAACGAGAGAATAACTTATAACACCTCCTCATGTTACACATTTATCTCCCCTGAATATGTCGTACTTGTGTACCTCCTTTATCTTCAGAAACTTTCTCTAACATCATTTCTCCCACATAGTTGGAATAAGGACACTAAACGCCTTGATGAGTAAAACCTTGAGTTTCTCTGCGGTCATGACATTCGTCTTCCCGGGATATCTTCAACCACTTAGAAGAATTAAGTTCATCAAGTTTACTCGCGTTTAGATGCTTGTCTCCTTCCCCCTTGCTGGTTTTGACACTTCAGAATCAGCAACATATAATAAGCCCAATACATGAAATCTGTTGAGAAGATCGCTTGAAGTCTTTGTGAGAATCAACTTGCTGAAGAATATGAGCAAGTCTAATTGGGGATTAAATCAGACATTTCACCCTCCCCCAATTAGTGATCTCCCCTAAACCGACAATCTTTTAATAAATGCCCAGAATAAGAAGAAGTCTTTGGATAATCAAATGCAACTCGTCTTTAGTCTTCTAATATATAGTAGAAAATGTAGAACCGACTGTAGACTCGACCTTCTTCAAGATTGTCCAGTTGGGGAATAGATAGTTAACATCTTTAACACACCAAAAAGCATCCCAATTAACTTTACATCTTGCAAATCCCCTTAATTAATATCCCTCCCAATCAAACAAGAACAGAAAGATGTCCATCAAGGAAATCAGCAATTAGCCCGCAACGAACACATTAAATGGAAATGCCAAACTACCAATCACATCAAACAAGAACAGAGAGATCGTTCGGAATCATCATGTTGATGTGTACGTAAAGCATTAATCGGAAGCACTTTGTCGATAAACTCATCAGTCCGTGAGAAGATGTTAACCAACGGCTCTTAGCCGAAACATCATGTAAAGATGACCCGATAAGAAGAAGCTCGGTTCTTACATGACTTGGAGCCGTTTGACCATATATTCTCAGATGTCAATCAACCATGCAGAATTATCACACTTCTTCTCCCCCTCAAGAATTGTATACGGAGATGCCATTCTTGATTAAACAAGTGAAAATCATCCAAATATAGTCAATTCACACTTCTCCCCCGCAAAATTAGCACAGGATGTCGCCATCGTCATTATGGTTGAGCAAGTGGAATAAGAAAACAATCATCGGTAGTCCGGTTCACTTGATAAATGAAAGCGCGTGGAAAAAGCATGAAGCGTGTTGATGAGAATGGTCATAATAAGAAGATTTCTCTTCTTTAGAAGATAATGCGCACTGAAGCGTACATATTTATTTTCTTTAGGAACGAGGCTTGAACTGTTGTGTTCAAACGTCATAAGAAGATTTATCTTCTTTTAAAGATAAAGCGACCTTTGAGACGTACACTTTTCTTTTCTTTAGAGTACGAGGCATGAACCGTTGTGTTCATACGTCATAATCTCTCTTTTCGACTCTCTTAGCAAAACATGTAATCAACCCATTATCATTCAAGAGGCTCTTTGTAGTGACAATGATGGAGATAACCCAATATGATGAATTTGACCTCAAGTAAACTAACCCGAACTCGTGACTTAAACTTGCACATATGTAACAAAGAGCGGTGCAGATTTCCATTAGCATCTCTAAGTACTCTCTAAGTACTCTATACTCTTCATCCAACCAACCATCAAGTAATAGACGACTTTACCTCTTGAAAATCCACAATTGAATGTGACACGTAGCACTACAACGTAACTCCTTAAAGTGATAGTTATTTTGAGGTGATAAGAGCCCAATTCCCCAAGTGGTAAAAAAGAAAGGTAAAAGTCACCCAACAATAACTAGATTTCCAAGTCTTCGCTTTTGATAGTAAGCTTGAACAAGGATCATGAAGAATCTTCATCCATCCATCCCCGATACCTTCGTGATACTAAGTACACTCGCCGTGATAATTCACTTCAACCTCAAATAAATAATAGTGAATTAACTCCGTTGTCACATCTTCTCGATTAAAAGCTCAATTCTAGCCTCCTTTGACATTTAAAGTGAACTATGATAATGGTTTTCATCCCGACCATGGTTAAAAGCACGGAACCCGTGAAACCAAGCAATAACCAAACCGCCATGACGAATATCCAAACACACATCCAATTTATGAAGTACACCTTTTATCCCTTCTTGAAATGTAACCCGTAACACCAAAGATCGAAGACCCCGAGATACGCTTTCCTTTCTCCAAGATGGTTCCATCATAACGGATTTTACAATTCTATAGTTTAAACCGAGAAATAGTTTCTTTTATGGACTTTACAAAACCAAGAATAAACCGTAAGATAGATCCGGAAATGCACTTTACTTTTACAAGATGTTTCCATTGTTACGGATTTTACAAGTCTATGATTTAAACCGAGAAATAGTTTTTTCATGGATTTTACAAAATCAAGACAAAACCGTAAACAATGTCGACTTGAATGTATAATAACAATTTTGGTTTCGGTGAATATCTGCTTTAGGGAACATGCAATGGTTCATCAATGGTTCATTATCCAACATCATCAACATCATCAACCATCCAATCAACACTTTGGTAAACACATCATTCACGTAACTGCTTCATTATTGTAGTGACCACAAGGAGAAATAAACTCGATATACCAAACTTGATCATGAAGTAGAATTTCCCAGTTTGTTACTTAACCTTGTACTAATCCTTGTGAAGAAGAAACGGTGTACCCAATTTACAAAACCTCTTGACATATCCTCAACTGCGTGAGACACCGAAGTGATAATTACGTTGTGGGTTAAGCGAGAAAGAATCACAACCGTAACTAAATAGCCAAGTCTTTATCACCCTCTATAACTGTCCAAACAAGTCATCTTCGCGGAAGGGTAGAAAGAAAGAAGATGAAATAAGCAAACGCGCCCGGAAAACCTCACTTCGAATCCAAATAAGAAATACCGAACAAAAACCCCGTAGTCAACCTCGATCAAACAATAATACAAGCCGTGACATAGTAACTTCAGTGAAGATGTATAAACCAAGGTATCAACCCGCACAACACAACAAATCTCAGTTCACCAAAACTCATCATCAAATCTCATAATCACAAATTTCATCGACAAAAACTCTTTAACAAATCCATCAAATCCCAATCTCATAAAATCTCAATTTATCAAGTCAAGCCCACGTAAATTCAATCTCATAAAATCCCATTCCATTCTCATGGCCTATTTCCTTAACCGAGTCCAAATCCTCGAGGCCCATTACACAAAAATTACGAGACTAATATTAGGATAATGTGAACTCCTATGTGAAGATTCAGGTAATATGGCACTTGAGATAATTGTTAACCAGGCCCATTAACAAATCCGGACCCAATTAGATAACCCTAACTCCCCGGGTATAGAATTGCACATAATCAGATATTATACCCTAATAAATCTCACCTCAAACCCTAAAGTCATTATATGCGCCTCTTTTCCTAACTTATCTCCCATCAACACAGATTCTCTTTAATCCCAAAATAATGTCATACGTTCATCTAACCAAATTTTTCACAATCATTCGATCAAATCAAGCACACATCTCTCCTTATACACAAATCGAAAACACAACCTTAGCATCATTCATCCAAAATAACAAGTCTCTTAGCCACAAAAGTTATGTGTCTCATTTCAGAATATGATGTTGCCAAGGACTTTGAGTTTTGAGCTTCAAGATCTGTTGCCAGGTCTCGGGTAGGTGTTTTAAATTTGTTTTTCGTTTTAAAGTTTTAGGAACGAATCATGAAAAACGATTTTTAACAAACTTGTTATAAATCTTTTCATACAATATTCGGATATTTAGCAAGAAGTCTAGCTTCATATGGATTGATGATGAGATTGGTTCAATAAAAATTTTCTGTAAGATTGGAACGAAGAACTAATTCTGAGATCTATTTATTTTTAATTCCGTTTAGTCTCGTTTAATTGTGAGGGTTGTTGGGATATGAAAGTGCTGAAGATTGACAAAGTACTGCAGAAAGATAAAGTACTGTAAACAACAAAGTACTGGAAAAAGTCAAAGAGTCAAAGTACTGCTAAAGATAAAGTGAAAGTACTGATGTCGAAGTCAAAGTACTGCAAAACCAAAGAACTGTTTTATTCGTTTATAAAAAGTCTTGTAATTCTAGAATATTCTGTATTAGATTACTTGTCGTACAAGGATACAATTTGTAAACCGACTAGGGTTATCCTTGAGCCTATAAAAGGATCCCTAGATTGGCATTAGATGTACGAGTCATTATTAGAGTTCTTAGAGTACGATTCATAAGTATTAGAGAAGTTCGATTGTTAGTGTTTTAGAGTCGTTAAAGTATCTGCATAATAAGTAGATTTAGAGTGATTAATAAAAGTTATTCTTCTTAGATTTGTTAAGTAAATTCCGCATACTTAATAAAGATTACTCAGTGTTTCATTGTTAATAACTTAGGATTTATCCGGTTGTTAAACCTTAAACAAGCTATTTAAGTTAGTTTGGTTAGAGTACATCGATCCAACAAGTGGTATCGAGCTTGTGTGGAAACTCGACTAAGAAAACCCTAAAACCTACTACAAGTAACCAAAGATGTCGACAAGCTGCTCCACCACCATCAATCACCTCACCAGATTCCAATAATTGAAGGAGAATATGATCTATGGTGCATGAAGATGAGGCGATACATTGCCATTACTGCACCATGCTCTATGGAATGTGATTGTCAATGGCAATGAAGTAGTTCCAGACACTGTAGAGATTCCTGGACAACCTAAACCACCCAAAGCGGTCTTACCAAAGACTACCATAAGGAATCAAGAGAAGGCTCTTAATATACTCTTGTTTGCTATACGATAGACATCTACTCAAGTTCCATGATGCTAAAGATGCAAAGCGACTCGGGAACATTCTCAAGACCGATTTAGAGGAATGAAGCTTCTAAGAAGATGCGAAACCTAATAAAGCAACAATTTGAAACTTTCACCGTTGGTGAAAGAGAGGTCTTGATGTCGCATATGATAGATTTCAAAATCTCTCAACATGTTGGAATTGTATAAGGCGAGGTATCATGGAAGATGCCAATCAAGTTCTTAAGGAGTTTGCCATCTACATGGCATGTGATTGCTACAATGATCGTGAGGACAACCGAGGTTTGGATGTTATGGACTTTGATGATCTCTACAATCATACGAAGGTGTATGAGCATGAGATGAATGGTCAAACCGGCCCAAATCCCACAAGATAGCTTTCTGTCATCCGAAAGAAGCGTTACTTCACCAAAAGTCTTGCTTCTCCCACTTAAAGTACTCTTGCTCAAAGTACTGTATCTTATACTACCCCCACCTTTGCTCAGCCTGCTACACCAACAAATTCCCTTCACTCAGATGAAGTTGTGTGCTCCTTCTTTACATAGCAAGCTTCTCTACCTGTCACTTATGAAGAAGATCTCTCACAAATTGAAGAGGATGCTCTTGAAGAGATAGATATCAGGTGGCAAGTTGCTATGATCACTGCAAGGATCAAGAAGTATATGAAGAAGACAGGGAAGAGCATTGACTTCAAACCTAAACAGGGAATCACTTTTGCCAAATCTAAAATTGAATGCTTCAATTGTCAAAAGACTGGACACTTTGCAAAGGAGTGCAGGTTTGCTAAATATCAAGCAAACAGGATTACTGAGAAACCAAAGCTAGAGCTTAAAGAAATTCCTATTACTGAAACAAAGGCTTTGGTTGCTCAAGAGAATTTATTAGAGGTTGAGTGGAGTGAAGAATTTGATGATGAACCGGTGACCTCTTGTATATGGTTGATGGAAGAAGCATTTGAAGATTGGTGGAAGAATTGAATGAGCACTGCTTTTGATGAAGAACCTGAACATGCTGTTTTGGAATCTGGAGATTGTCTAGGAGAATTTGATTGGAGCATGGAGTGTGAAGATGATCCTGTTCTACTTGCTATGGTGGCTACTTCACCAAGTTCAACTCCTATCTCTGAGGTATGCTCAAATTGTCATGATTTTTATCAAAAATTACTGAGCAGTTATGTAATTGAAAGAGATAATTGTGTTAGGGCTAGATCTGAGGTAGCAGGTTATCAAATAACCTTAGAATCTATGGAAGCTAAAATCTTAACACATGAAAATAATGAAGTGGCGTGGGCTAAAAAATATGAACAACAGGATTATCAGTTAAAACTTAGTGAATGGAAACTAAATTGTAAAATTTCTGAAATTAAGAAACTGACTAAGGAAAGAGATGATTTGTTAGCTAAGTTTGTTGCATGGGGTGAATCTGGACTATCTCATGTTAGTTATATTGAAAAACAGAGAAGAGCTTACATTAGAACTGGTCTAGGCTTTGGTATGGACTTTAGTAAAATAGAGGAAAACCCACCTAGTGATCAGGATAAATGTGACTTTGAGGATGTAAACACTAGTGATGATGAACTCATTAATTATGTAGACACATCTAGTAATGAGGATTCAGTAAGTGAAACACCTCCTGAGTTTAAGAAAGATACTGGTTATCATGCGCCCCCATCCTATCGAAGTCATCAACCCCTAGGCCCGATGTTTCTCGTTTTGGAGTAGCAGGTTTAGAGTTTAGGAAAAGCTTATTGGTCAATCTAGGTCTCGAAACCCCAAAAGACATTGTTGAAAATAATGTTCAAAGTCAAGCAAGTACCTTCAACTCAAAGTATCGCTCCACAAGCAAGATACCTTTAGGAAAACCTTTTCAAAATACTGCTAAACCTTTTTGGGATAATTTTGGTCAAAACAGTTTTCATCATTCACCTAGAAGACATAATAGTTTTGGTCACAGACATAGAAGAAGTCATGTTGGGAGTATGGGTGAAAAATTGTGTTTTGTGTGTTACAGTCCTACTCATTTAATCAAAGACTGCGAATTTCACTCAGAGTATCTTAGAAAATTCCCAAAGAACAGGTCTGCCAACCAGAAACCTAGAGAGAACAAACCAATCTGGAATAATTCAAATAGGGTCAATCATAGTAACTTCTCACGGATCATAGGTACCCTCATCAAAGAAGACCTTTTCAAAACCACCGTACCTTCACAAGCAAGACCTTCTCAAAGTCTTGCTCACCAAAACAAGGTACTGCTAACACTTCTTGGAGCAGAAACTCTAGGAGATCTCGGTACTATCAACCTAGAAGGAATTATAATACACACAGAGCATCTAGATCACAGGAACCAACTGTTAAAACCAAATGCGTTCAGAACGAAAATACTTCTGAGAGACAAACAGTACTTTCAACAAAAAGTGAATCTGATGTTTTTGTGATACAAGAAAATGTGAATGAAGTTGAAAAAGAGAGTTTTGTTGAAAATTCGTAAAGTTTTGAAAATCCACATGCTAAAAATCAAAAGATAATTACGGATCATGTTTTGAAAAGCGGTGGAAATTACATACTCAAAGAATTTAAGTTTGTAACTCCACAGGGAACACAAGTCGAGAATGGCTTGGGTTCCTAAAAAGTCACTAACTCTTTATCTTTGTGCGGTGGCAACCTGGAAGAGGAGCTTAAAGATCATCTTATTGTAGATAGTGGTTGCTCTGGAAGCATGACAGGAGACAAGGAGATTCTGTCAGATTTTCGATCTATGTGTGGAGGAAGAGTTGCATTTGGGAATGATCCTAATGGAGGAAGAATTACTGGGAAAGGAACCATCAAAGCAGGGCGTATAGATTTTGAGAATGGTAGATATGTGAAGGAGCTTAACTTCAACTTGTTGTCAGTCTCTCAAATCTGTGATAAAAGCATCCTGTGTTATTCATCGGCACGAATGTCTCATCCTTTCTCCCGAATACAAACACGTTGATGATAACTTGGTAGTACTAAGAGTACCAAGAACCAATGATGTGTATAGTCCGGACATGAAGAGTCTTCACTCTTATAGGAGAGCCACTGCTTAGTGGCAAAAGCAACAATCAAGAAGCACATCAATGGCATAGAAGATCGGGCCATGTAAATTTCAAGAATATCAACAAACCGGTCAAAGGAAATTTAGTTAGAGGTTTACCTTCAAAGACTTACAAGAATGATCACTCATGTTTGGCGTGCAAAAGGGTAACAAAGACAAAGCTTCATGCAAGAAGCTTGAGGAAAGAACTATTAGAGATCCATTGAGTCATTACATATGGATTTGTTTGGACCGTCTCATGGCAAGTTTAAACAAGAAAAGTACCGCTTGGTAGTTACGGATGATTGCAGAGATTCAATTGGGTATTTTTCTTGGGATTTAAAGATGATACTTTTGATGCTATTCAGACTCTAAGAATAGCACTTGAAAACCATTTGAGACTCAAGGTCGAGGTATTAGATGTGATAATGGGATTGAATTCAAGAACAAGCTTATGGATGAATTTTGTGCAAATAAAGGAATCAAAAGGAGTTCAAGATTGCAAGAACACCACAATGAGAATGGTGTTGCGAGAGGAAGAATGGGACTTTGATTGAAGCGGCCGAACAATGCTAGCGATTCACAACTACCTATTCAATTAAAATTTGAAGTCTGTAAATCTTGCTTGCTATGTACTTATGAGGTCTCGATCACCAAACCACGAGATGAAGACACCTTATGAGTTGTCGATGGGCAACAAACCCAACATTCGATTTATGAAGCCTTTTGGATGCCCTCTCACTATTTTAAGTACCAACAGTAAGGGCTTTAGAGTGTACAATAGAGTTACTAAGAAGGTTCAAGATTGTCTTCATGTTGAGTTTTTAGAAGATCAAGAGAATCAGAAGGGTAAAGGTCCTGATTGGATGTTTGATCTTGAAGTTTTGACTCCTTCCATGAACTATGTACACATTAGAGAAGAAAATCAACTTTGTGTACAATGGAGAAGATTTATGATGTTGTTCATGGAGTTCATATTAGACACGATCTTTGTTCTCGATGAAGAACCTCTACTGTTACACCAAAGCAAAGTCTTGATGCACCACAATCCTCAATGTCTGCTGAGGATCAAGCTATTCAAGAGGAACTTAATCAGATGCTTTTTCAAGATGTAATGGCACATTCTTATACTGATGATCAAAGAAGAGCTTATGAAGAAGCAAAGAAAAAGAACAAGTCTGCAGAGTATCCTCACAGTACTTTGGACAGTACTTTTGAACAAAGTACTGCTGCACCAATTGATCCTACCATGCCTGGCTTAGAAGAAACTGATGATGAGCTTGAAGATGAAGGTATTTTCTCAGATTCCAATGAAGATGCTGATTTCACTAACTTGGATGATGCTTATGGAGTTCCACAGTCTCCATACTTAAGAATTCATAAGAATCATCCTACAGATCAAATCATTGGTCCTTCTACTTCTGGAGTAATGACAAGACACAAAGCTAAGAGTTTTACTACACCTCATAATGCTTTACTTAGCTTTGTGTATAAACAAAACAGGCTGAATCATAAGGACCATCAAACCTGCATATTTACTTGTTTTATCTCTCAAGAGGAACCTAAGAATATTGCTCAAGCTTTGACTAAATAGAGTTGGGTTGAAGCTATGCAGGAAGAACTTCTTCAATTTAAATTACAAGAAGTTTGGGTTTTATGTGATCTTCCAGATGGAAAAAGAGTTATTGGAACCAGATGGGTTTTCAGAGTCAAGAGAGATGAAAGAGGTAATGTCATCAAGAACAAGGCAAGGTTAGTAGCACAAGGCTATGGACAAGAAGAAGGAGTAGATTATGATGAAGTGTTTGCTCTCAGCAAGGATAGAAGCTATTAGAATATTTCTTGCTTTTGCTTCATATATGGGATTTCGTGTTTAACGAGATGGATGTCAAAAGTGCCTTTCTCTATGGCACTATTACAGAAGAAGTTTATGTGAAACAACCTCCTGGTTTTGAAGATCCTACACATCCTAACAAAGTCTACAAGGTGGTTAAGGCTCTTTATGGCCTTCATCAGGCGCCTAGAGCTTGGTATGAGAGGCCCTCTACATTCTTATTGCAACATGGTTACAGAAGGGGAACTATTGACAAGACTTTGTTTATCAAGAGAGACAAGAAGGATATCATGTTAGTTCAAGTCTATGTTGATGATATCATATTTGGAGCTACTAAACAGTCCATGGTTAAGGAGTTTGAGCAGCTGATGCATAAAGAATTTCAAATGAGTTCAATGGGTGAGTTAACATTCTTTTTGGGACTTCAAGTTAAGCGGTCAAAGGAAGGTATTTTTATCGGTCAAGACAAGTATGTATCGACATACTTAAGTTCAATTTGATGCTATGAAGCCAATAACTACACCTATTAAATCCATCAACTCATTGGGCAAGGATGAAGATGGACAACTTTGTTGAAGTCAAGTTATACTGGATCAATGATTGGGCATCTTATGTATCTTCTCGCATCAAGGCACGATATCATGTTTCTTTGTGTGTTTATGTGCAAGATATCAAGTCTCACCAAAAGTTTCTCATATGAATGCGAGTTAAGAGGATTTTTAGTTATTTGAAACAACAACCTAAGTTGGGGTTGTGGTATCCTAAGGATTCACCTTTTCACTTGGAAGCCTTTTCGGATAGTGATTATGCGGTGATAACTATGATAGAAGATCAACAACCTGGAGGATGCCAATATCTTGGAAGAAGATTAGTCTCACGGCAATGTAAGAAACAAACAATTGCAGACAACATCCTCTACGAAGTTGAATATGTAGCTTTGCGTGTCTGTTGTGGACAAGTTTTGTGGATGCGAATCAACTCTTGAATTATGGATTCAATTTCAAGAATACTCCTATCAATATTGATAATGAGAGTACTATACGTATTGTGAAGAATCCAGTTTATCATTCCAAGACCAAGCACATTCAGATTAGGCATCACTTTATCGTAGATTGTTATGAGCACGAGACTCATAAATGTGGTCAATGTTCGCACGAGATGATAATGTGGTGACTTACTCACCAAAGGCTTTGATGTTTCAAGATTCAATCACTTGGTGGTGAGCATTGGCATGATTAACTCTTGAGCTACATTTAAGGGAGGACTATTTAGTATTAGTATAGTCCCTGCATTGCTGAGGGGAGGATATTTATGTATACTTAGCTTATCTGGAGGAATTTGGAAAGTACTAATTTTTATGAAAGTACCGCTTGGAAAGTCGCAGCGAGTATGCTTGCGATGGAAAATCTTGTTTGTCTTATTAAAAGTCTTGTTCCAACGGTAATATTAAGGGGTAATTACTACTAACGGTAACTTTGTTATTATGGGTGTGATTTTTAAATCTCACCTATAAATAACTACTCTTCAATTTCCTCTCATCTTGATATTCTCATATCTTTCCATATTTCTCTCACCACATCTTTATTATTCGTTATCTCTCTTATTGTGATCACATAATCATCAATGGCGAATCGTAATACTGTTTCCAAGCACAACATGGTGGTGAATTTAGACAAGACTGAAGCTAATGTGGTTTTTCATGATATAATCGATTATCTTACTGGATCACCAATCAGTTATGCTCGTTTAGTAGAGCCGGATATAATTGAGCCCTGGATTCAAGAATTTTGGGCTACTGCTAGGGATAATATGGAGAATGATGAATTTTATATTCGAGATACAGTTGCTGGAAGAACTGTGAAGGTTACTGAAGCCTCTATTCGAGAAGACTTATTGTTTGATGATGAAGAAATGGCTATTCGTTTTGATAAGCAACTGATTTGGGATACATTATGAAGGGTCTTTGACTGAACAAACATTCAAGAAACCATTATTTTGTCCACACTGGAAATTTTTAGTTCATGTGTTACTTCATTGCATTAGTGCTAAGAGTACCTCATGGGAGCAATTTGGGTCAAATATAGCATCTGCTATAGTTGGGTTAGCTACAAATCGTATTTTCAATTTTTCAAGGCTAATTCTTGATGGAATGCTCTCACATATCTCACATGGATCAAGGTGGCTGATGTATCCAAGGTTTATACAAGTGTTCTTAAACAAACAACTTGCTGATGTACCAAAACCGACAAGTTTATTACCTGTTGTGGTACAACAAGCAAAGATTTTTACTTTTATGGAGAGGAAAAGTGATTTATTCACTGGAAGACACACTCCATTAACTGCTTCTATGATGGAGGTTGTTCGGGCTATTCGAGATGAAGCTACAGAGTAATGAAGAAGAAATCCGCTTCTCCACAAGGTCGCTTCTCGATTCTTTGCATCACCAATCTTGAATCTCAACGTACTGCATCACAAGGTCCTGTTTCTAAAAGTACTGAAGTTCAAGAAAATATTGCAGTTACACCTCCACCATCTCCACAAGTATCTGTACATGCTTCTCAACAAGAAGCACACTCACCATCTGAAGGGGATGAAGTTTCTATGGAGCCTGAGGGTCAAGTTCTCAACAACTATGCTTTGTCAAGGGAATTGACAAGATTGAAGAAATATTTTGAAGATCAGGATACAGAGATTAAAAGATTGAAGCTTAAATTTAGAAGACTCAAAAACTTTGTCCGCCATTGGTTCAACATCATCGATCTATGGGTTAAGTCTCAAAGAAAGCAAGGATGACACGTTAGGAATTTAAGAAGAAGACCAAAGCACAAGGTTCCTAAACCATCTTACATCCAATTGGGGAGGAATTTAGAAGAAAAGAATTTGAAAGAAGATCTTTCATAAGAAGGATGAACCTAAAGGTCTTGAAGAGCATGTCGTCATTGAAAGTCTTGAGGAAGAAAGGATCAAGTTCAAAGTCTTGAAGAACAAGGTCTTGAAGAACAAAATCTTGCTTTTCAAGGAACCTTCGGACAAGAGTTAATTACTCCAAGAATATTAGATTTTGAAGAGGAAGCGGTCCTTCAATCGTTATTCATGAAGAACAAGTCGGTCCTTCAACAACTGTTATACTAGAGGAAGCTGATACACCCAAACCTGTACGTACTGCAAGTGATGATGAAACCATTGCTGAAATCTTGCATGTTTTATCAAAGCCAAGGGGTGTTACTATACAAGAAGTTTCAGAAGAACAACCAAGAGCTTCTCAACCTGGTATTGATCCAAAAGATAAAGGAAAAGGAATTCTGGTAGAGACTAAGAAGAAAAAGCTCACTTTAGCAGACATTAGAGCAATTGAAGTTGCTAGGAATGAGGAAGCAGCTAGAAAGGTACAAGCTGAATTGAATAAGGAAGCTGCTATTGAAGAAGATAAAGATAGAGAAGTAGATGAAAAATTGCAAGAACAATTGAATGTTGAAGCTGCTGAACCATTACAGTCACCTTCTCCTGTTTCTTTTCTACCAAGAAGACCAAATCGAGCTAAGGAAAGGAATGCAATGATGGCTTATCTAAAGAAACAAGGCTATAAAGGATTGCAGAGGTTTAATTATTTTGAGATGAAACAATTGTATGATGCTGTTAGGGAAGCTTATAAGAAAAGTGTTGAAAGCATCAAAGATTTTAGAGATGATGATTCTTGGAAAGAAAAAGACAGAAAAAGAAGTTTAAAAAGAAAAAGAACAACTGAAGTTGAAGATGTTCAATTCTCAAAGAAAGTGAAAGTTGAGCTAAGATCTGATACTAAGGATGAGCTAAGAAATTATCTAAGAATAGTAGATTTTGAATATTCTAAAGAAGATGCTGACATGAAGATGAACAAGTCTCAAATTATTGCTTTTGAAGTTATAGAATCAAAGGATGGAAATTATCTGATGTTTCACAGAGAAGATGAAAGTTCCAGAGTGTTCACCAGGCTATGGGATTTATTGCACATCATAGATAGAGTGGATTTATTTTATCTATATCATGTGGTGCGAGATTATTTTGAACACAGTCCATCAGAAGGAATTGGGTTAGTATTGCTTGGAGATCTCACAACTGCATGGGAAACTGAAGAATAAAGCACTGATGAAATTTGGAAGAATTAAGAGAATTGGGAGATTGTTAGCTGGAGATTTTTTGAAGAATCTGGAGTACATGTTCTAGAGCTGGAAAATGGGACAATGATTCACATGTTTGCAGATAGAAGATATCCTCTTCTGAGAGATCTTATGAGGAGGATCTTTGGAGCATGGAATGGAAGTTGAAGAAGATAATGAAGCTGCTTGTATGGTCATCAATTTGTTTATCAACTGGACTACTATGGCTGATGATGATGAATAACTGGTATGAATCTTATTTGAATAAATTATTTTTGATAAATCAGTACTTTATTCAAAGTACTGCTGATTAAACAGTACTTTCATCAAAGTACTGCTTGCAACTTTTAACCAGTTAAATGTTTTTAGAAACCTTTTGTTAAGTAACAAATATTTTGAAACAAAGGTTGATTAAAATAAATGGTTTTTGAGATGGTAACATCAATAGGTTATCAATCCACAATGGTTACAAAAGGATTGGCTAATCCATGAGCAAACGGCTCGGTAAAGATATCTCAAATCCGTTTTAGTTGACAACTTGATAATAAGTTGTATGGTAATCAACTCACCATATCGCTTAATGTGAAGAGTTGGCTAGCCCACAAGAAAATGGCTTGTGGTAAAGGCGTGGAAAACCATTATTGGTAATTAGTTCACCTTTAGATAAAAGAACTAACTAGTCCGTAAGGGTACAACTTTTGGTAAAGACAAATCAAATGTTGATAGGCGATGATTTGCTAAAAATCATATGGTTATCAATGTACCATGGTCTTACACACCAAAACATTTGGCTACTCCGAGTTAATGGCTTTGGTAAAGAGAACTCAAATCCATTAAATTTTCAATGATTCACCTCTCGCGAGGAGTTAACACACGGAAGTGATGAGAATAGACGCAACTTAAACCGAATTAATGTACAAATTGTCATATGTTCTTCGTGTTCTTTGAAAAGATGGAGCTTCTTTGGATGATGTTGTAAAAGAATAATTCTAAAGATACTTTGATAAATGTTGATATAAGCACAGAAACTACAAAGATAAAATCCAAAGACAAAGACACAATCTGTCCTTGAAGATGAAGAAGCTAAAGATAAATTCACAAAGGAACTTGAAGTCAAACAAGTAGAATTCAAGTTAGGGGAGGATTGTTGGGATATGAAAGTGCTAAAGATTGACAAAGTACTGCAGAAAGATAAAGTACTATAAACAACAAAGTACTGGAAAAAGTCAAAGAGTCAAAGTACTGCTAAAGATAAAGTCAAAGTACTGCTGTCGAAGTCAAAGTACTGCAAGACCAAAGAACTGTTTTATTCGTTTATAGAAAGTCTTGTAATTCTAGAATATTCTGTATTAGATTACTTGTCGTACAAGGATACAATTTGTAAACCGACTAGGGTTATCTTTGAGCCTATAAAAGGATCCCTAGATTGGCATTAGATGTACGAGTCATTATTAGAGTTCTTAGAGTATGATTCACAAGTATTAGAGAAGTTCGATTGTTAGTGTTTTAGAGTTGTTAAAGTATATGCATAATAAGCAGATTTAGAGTGATTAATAAAAGTTGCTCTTCTTAGATTTGTTAAGTAAATTCCGCATACTTAATAAAGATTACTCAGTGTTTCATTGTTAATAACTTAGGATTTATCCGAAGTTGTTAAACCTTAAACAAGCTATTTAAGTTAGTTTGGTTAGAGTACATCGATCCAACAAGGGTCTTGGGTGAGTCTAGATTATGAAAGAAGTCGAGTGAGACTGTTTTGGTATATGGTCATGGTAAGTGTGATGTGTTTAACTGAGTATCACGATGAGTTGTATTTGGTTTTGTGGTCAAGTGATAATAGTCATTTCTCCTTCATCCTTTCTTTCTGTTCTTAAGCCGTAGTCAAAAGTCAAGTTGCTAGACCATAAGTTGCACCAAGTCGCTGCACCAAGTCGCCACGACAAGTCGCTACGACAGCAAGTGACTCAATAGTCAACTCGCTAACATGAAAGAAAACGGTTTTTGACAAGTCGCTAAGTCTTTATTACAGTTTCCGGCGAGTTTTTTTCCGACCAAAACCCGTCCATATTCAAAGACACCCAAAAAACAGTCATAAAAATTGCTTCTTTGACTCATTTGACCACAGCTTGGACATTAAAATCTGACCATATGACAAAAATACTGTTTGGACAATAGTTGACACAAAACAGATGTTGACACAAAGATGACACAAACTTGATAAACCAGACTTATTAGACCAAAAAAACTTGTTTAAAAACTGTTAAAACCATAAGATTCAGAAAGACATTTGACCAAAAGATGATAAAAAATAGTTTTTAGAACAATATTTCGAGCCAACATAAATCAATAAAACACAATAACCATGGTACGAAACCACACAAATCAAAGAAACACAATAACCTGGGCTCTGGTACCATTTGTAGGATCGATATAATTATTGTGTTGATGATTCGGGTGGTCTTGGATGATCAAAATACATGTTAGCCATATTTTAGAGAGAGAAAGTAGAGAGGGTGTTCTTGGTAGAGACTTGGTTCACAAAATATGGAAGGTTAGATTACAAGAAGCCACACCCCTTCCATGGATGGAAGGGGTATTTATAGTTACACAAGATACGTCCTCCTATCAGACTGTGGATCAGGCATACAGTGGGTAAAGAACCGTCCTTCCTCCACGGTGTTACACTAAACTAAACCACGCTACTAATTGACTAATTAACTACAAAACAACGTAAATAACTACAAGTCTACGAGCTAACATATGCTAGACTATAATTGGGGTGACCGACACTTTAATATGGAATTTCCAATTCCTAACACTATAGCCACTACAACTCAATGCACATGACCCATTACCCATGTTAATTACCCATTATCAACAATCATGGATGTGTCGTAACATGACACTCTAAGCAACTATAACCCAATGCATATGACCCATATGATGTCAAATACCCATTAATGAATGTGACCAACGATAACCTAATGCACATGAACCATGACCCATGTGAATTAGCCATTATCACCGGTCATGCATGGGTTGCACCGGCTTGGTAGGTGTATAGTTATAGTGTGCAGGTTATATGAATTGTATTAGAAGTTATTAAAGGCGGTCATGCATGGGTTGCACCGGCTTGGTAGGTGTATACCGTTTGTCACAGACACTAAGAAGCAAGTATCCAGGAACCTCCCGATCATGTTATCCGGGATCGAGAAAGTTTGAACTCGGCTTGAGCTTGACTCGAAAAGCTCGATTTATATGTGAAGATGTTTTTTCTTACACAAATTAAAATTGAAATATCGCCTAAGAATCGAATTCGAACTTATACAAGGTTGAGCTCAACTCATTAAACATTTCAAGTTCATTTGATAGGCTTGAACTTGAGCTCAAAGCTCGATAAGAATCAGCTCGAACGAACTCTAGTTGGCTCGAGCTCAGCTCGTTTTTGCGATTCGAAAATAAAAAATTAAGTTTGGCTCGAGCTTGGATCGTAATATATCATTTCCGCCCCTAATAAAAACAAAGATTAAGATATTTCACGTGTTAAATTTATATGTAATACTTTACATGTCCTGCACTTAGTTATTCACAAAATAAAATTTCCCTCTCAGCTTTTCACAAGCCCCGCCTAAATTTTCCCCCAAAATCAAATTGCCCCTCCACCCATCTTTATCTTTTTTGTCATATCTCACATCTTCTCCCCAAAATTTTTGAGATTCCAACGATCCCCTTTTTCGTTTCCCCCTTTTTCTTTTCATTTTCATTTAAACCACCGCCAATACACTTTTCACAAACACTCTTCACAAACACTCTCTCATCGAGATTACTCGTCTTTACAACCTAAAGCCCCAATACACTTTTTACAAACACTCTCTCCAAAAATTGGAATTTCCCTCTTCATATTTTCAATAGTCCGCTCAAAATTTTCCTCAAAAATCAAATTCACATTTTCATTATCCCTCACTCCCTCCATTTGTTTTCTACTGTGAGCAGCCCTTAATCCTCTTCCTCTCATCTCACATCCTATCTCTAGTTTGTCATCAACTAAGCCAAAATCCGATAATTGTAACCAACCCTTGCTAATCACGACCCCCACTCGTCAGTCGTTTCCTTGGACATCACATACCCCTCGCGATTCACCATCTTCACACTCGATTTCAAGTCCATTCACAAATCAGGTACTTTAATGCACTATATGTTTAATTTAATTTTCAAATTGATGTCTTCATGACTCAATTTCGTGTTCGGTTGATTTTAGGAATTAGGGTTCATATATAGAACATCTTGTCTATGTATATTTATGTATGATGTATTTGTGTATTGTCGATCAATTAAATAAACACAGATTATTATTAATCAATCATCATTATATCGAGCAATATTTACTTTTTATTTACAATCAGGTTCATGTCAATAGATGAGGTTCAACCACTAATATCTAATGAGTATGATCATCAAAGAGAACCAGATGTATTTAGATGTTTGTCCTGCTTCAACATATTTTTGCCCACAGGTACGAATCCCATCTATCTCGAGGTTTCAGATCCAGTAGAACTCAATTTTTGAATTTTCTTTGCAACTTTAGAGACCATTTAGTCGGAGAGAAATACTCCATTTTTCCAGAAAATTTTTCATATGAAAAAGGAAAAATTGAAAATCCGTTTAGTCGCACTTTTTTCCAATAATTTTCCAAAAATATGAAATTCTCATTTTCCAATTTCTAATAGAAAAAATGAAAATACCATTACACCCTTCTCACTTTTTTCATTTCCCAAATAATAACACCATCTCCTTTCACCCTTCTCACTTTTTTTATTTCCCAAATAATAACACCATCTCCTTTCACCCTTCTCACTTTTTTCATTTCCCAAATATAACTCCAACTAAACGGATTTTCAAATTTCTCAACTCTTCTCTAGAGGAGAAAAAGCATTCCCTTCTCTAGGAATTTAGAAACGAAAAAACAGAAAAAATTTTCACCAACTAAACGGCCCCTTAATGTTTTTGGTTGATCTTTCAGGAAATGGGTTCAATTTGTTTTGGATGTTTGGAAATAAAAGCAATGAAGCAAGCGATCAACCTTCTCAGAAGGAAGTACCTGTGAAGCGACGCTGGTTTTCAAAGTTTTTTGCATCTGATAAGGTGGAACAAGGTATGTACAACATAAGCATGTAGAGTCAGTGTGCGTTTTATTTTATCTCTAATGGTTCAAATGGGTTGATAATAAGAATTTAATAAAGCCATTCGAAGAGTATACCGGATCATTGGTTTCTTTGACAGACATATGCATGAAACCTCTTGGCGAGGCTTGCGCTACACATAGTATTTAGCAGGTAATTATCACTTATGGTGATTAGTTTTAGAAAGCATTAATACCATCATTTTGTAGCTGATTAAATTGTTTTCCATGTACCATATCGTGTTTAAACAGCGTATGCGATTGTATCATATGTTGTATACTATCTGAAAATTTATGGAATCTGAAAGTGGTTATTTACTTATGTTTATGATTTATTGTAGCATTATTCTTCTGATGAGAATCGCATGAGTGCATTTAAAGGCCCTCTAGACCCAAGCACAACCTTGGGAGGGTTAATGTGTTTTTTGTTTGGTAGAGTTGCAAGCCTTTAGATGCTTTGTACTTGGGTTGTACTCGCGATTCAGAATGTGGTTTTAGCCATTCTCTGACAAATTAAGTGCCTTGGAATCCTCAATATGATACATGAGCTCAAGTAGAAATGACGCTCACTTTGTTATAGCAGATTATAACCACTGAGCCAGTTTTCATTACAAACATTGAAACAGTTACGCTTATCCTTTCGCTTACTCTATCTGTGTATGATTCATTTTCGTGAAGGAGCAGAGTCATATACAAATCGAACTTATTTCGGACGTTGTACCACGAGCAAAGATGGATATTTGGTGGCGACTTCGACGTATCTACTTCTTCAGAAGGAACGTGGAAAAAACAACTTCAGGAGTTAGCTATTGGTCAACATCGGGCTAATTTACATGCAGGTTATGTTGACATCTATCAATGGAAAGGTCATACTGCTGGGTAATCTATCTTTTCGTCATAAAGATTTGACCCGACTGCTTCTTTGTTTTACATTGCAAGGGTTATGTTCATCTGTATTATAATTTGCTTTTGTAGGATTGACAGGTGCAAAATGAAGATGGGATTACTCCTCACTGGCGGAAGTGGCAAGGTAGGAATCAATATTCACAAAGATAAAATCATTTGGATTAAGCATAACTTGCAGTCCATGTTTCATAAATAAGTTATAATAACCTGACCGTGCTTATGAGTATTGTGTTATCTAATCTTCAAATGCACTAGTTCTTGTTTCTAATCATAGTTTGCCAATTGGGTCTGATTATCTCATTCTTTCAGCTTCACACAGCAGGACATCCAAACACTATTTTTTTTACAGCCCATTTAATTGCAGTTATCTAACTATTTCCATTATTCAATATCACATAATTAAATTTCAAAAATAAAAATGCACATCTACGACCCCTGTGATAATTTTTGTTTATGTACCTTAGTGTGATGATTGTTGTACCTTCATTGGTTTTTGCAGAATAATGGATCAAACCATGAGAGTAATTTCTTTGATTTCAAGCGACCTTAATTTCCTCTATGGATCCTCTTTATTAGAATCCACTATACCGAGGCCGGCAAGCATGGTGATATAGCTTAGTCAATGACCATGTACGGTAGCACTGCAAAACTTTGCGAGTAAGTAACATTCTGATGACCTCGCCTAGTTAAGTTCAGTTTATTAATGTTTGCATTCTTGAGTTGGAAAATCTTGATTAGCCAACAATATGAATACCCTTTGACAATGTTTGATTAATAGGTATGTTGCTCATGAATGTTGGGATTTTAGAACAAGTTAACCAGTAACCTCTACGAGTACGCAGCGGATATAGGATCTAGTTAATGCAATTATGTTAAGCACGTAATTAATAAACAAATAATTAATACAATATTAATTAATTAAACGGGATAAAGAAAGGCTAACCTTGCTTGGCAATTGATCTCTAGTAACGGAACAAGAAACCAAAACGAAACCTTAAGTATCTAAAATAGATACCTCGAAGAGTATCACACACAAACCCGATAACGTATACGTTCGATATAAGGCTAGTCGAGAACATAATAACCAATCAACACTTGAACCAGCTTGAATATAATATGGACAAGAAAACCTTCAAACAAATTATCCCTTTCCTGCCATAACCTTTTAAAGCAGTATACTTGTCACAAATATCAGTTCGACGTAGCGAACTAAAAAAATAGCTCTTTTAGACATTAAACTTGACATTTTTGTCTTCTTTTAAGTATTATGACCAAATTATGACCATTTTACCCTTTCTAAATTTTTTTCGAAATTTTTTTTCCAAAATTCTTTTTTGAATTTTTTTTTTCGAAACACTTTTTTTTCGAAATTTCTGAATATTTTTTTCGAATTTCTTTTTTTTTTGAAATATTTTTCGAAGGGTAAAATGGTCATAATACTTAAAGGAAGACAAAAATGTCAAGTTTAATATCTAAAACTATTTTTAGTTCGCTACGTCAACTCGATATTGTGACAAGATAATCTTTAATAGGTTATTAGCCCAAAGTATTCTTGTCCATGAATAGTAAACAACCAAGAAACTGGTTTTACTTAATACCGATATCGGTCCGATATATTCGTTTGCATTTCGTCCAGAAAAGAAGTGACAACCGAAGACCCAAACCTTATTGCTCTTGTTTGTCGACAAGGAGAACCGATAACAAATCCAATCTAACAAATCTAATCTCTTGAATCAAGGTACAAGTTTAGGATCGAACAAAACAACCTTTAAAACTTAATCAACTTACAAAGAAGTTGAATAGGAATTTAAATAACAGAAATTTGTGGATTGGCTTTTAAGGTTTTAGGATAGATAGATAATACGTGCATGTGAGGAAGATATATTTGCTTTTATAGCCAAATCAACCAACTATTTGTTTGTTATCATTGCTTGGTCAACAAGCCAAAAACCCAAACAAAAACTTCCTTGCCCGATCAGTAATAGACATCAAGGCCCAAGGCTAGTCCATCCAATCCGACCCAAGTTCACTTAAACAAGTTGTCCATGGGTCATGCAAATCGGGTCAAGTTTCATGCATGTATATCGAGTATATATTCGAGTTATATTACGTTCGACACGTACACTCGTGTTTATCGTGTGTGCCCCCATCGGCTCACACACTTCTAGTCGTTTACGTGTGTTTATAACTCCCACAAACCAACGACTCCCACTTGGGATTTGTGTGTCGAATGACACACAAAACTAACGACGAAACGCTTAGCAAACGCTCTCACCGCTTTTTAACTAAAAGTGTCCGAGAGAATAGTTTCGTAAAAGTTTCTCGATATCATGGTCATTCAATGTCTTGCTCTAATCATCCTTTGTTATAGATACCGTTAAACCATGGATTATGGATCTCAAATCATTCCATATAGTTTAACCATTTAGAATCTCGTTATAGAATTTAATTAGATATACCAAATGTAATCAAGTATCATCTTGCATTACCCTTTGGGTTCGCCAAACAATTATCTTATTAACCGAGAGGCGCCATGGTATCTTTCGCACATATCAAGTGGAGTAACAAATCCTTTATTGACTACAAGTGTTGTGGATCTTTGCTCACATCACTCCAAATATAGCTTTTATAACTACCTTGTTCAGATAGCATTTTGCATATACTTACAAAAATGATATCCACACATAATGAACTTGCTTGCATCTCAAGTCTAAGGATGAAGATAACAAACCATTTTCAATATTTTACTTATGACAAGGATCCAAAAGTAAATGTTTGAAAGTTGGGGAATCAATATGCATCTCTAGTGAATACATATGAGTTTGGCGGGAACAATCCAAATTCTCATTAGAATATAACCAACACTCACATTTGCCTTACATAACAATATTCCCATATTGTTAACCGACAATGGACATATTTAGAATAATAAAACCATTCAAGGATTAAACATGCAAATATAGGATAACAATTATTATATGAAGGAATAACAAATACCAAGTATCTTTATTTATCATAAAGTAAAAATTTTCTATCAATCCCAATTATCCAAATACTAAAACAGATATGCATGAAACTCATTTAGTAAGTTGAAGCCTAATGTTTCCAACATTATCAACCTTTCTTTTACAAGAAAAACTAAATAGTCATATGAGTAAACTTTCCGAATACTTGTTTCAAATTTCACATATAGTGAGTGATTTGAAATATAGATGAGTGTCTTATCTCATATGCTCATACTATTGCAAGATTTATAGTATGGAGATGTCGTCTTACCTTGCATGAGGTATTAGAAATCAACGACATCTTGTGATCATCTTTACGGTTTCTAAAAATGTAAAGTATTCTCATTCATTAATGTGTAATGCAACAATGCTCTATGTTGAGCATAACTAGTTATGATTTATCATAAAAGATGAAATCCTACTACAACTAGTATTAATAATCCTCTAGCATCATTTGTACTTATACAACATTATGCTTTATAATTCGTAAACATTTATAAAAACAATAATCTAATCACTCTCAATTAGATATTGTTGTTGTCAGCTCATTTTGTTATTGTACAAAAGCAACAACTAGTCTTATACACAATATAATATATACATGATGAATCCTTAGTTAAAACAACACAAGGTTTCCATCCATGTAAATTATTCCAAGTGAAATATAGCATTTTTAGACTTGCTCAAATGATATATTGCATTTGTGTCAGACTTATTTTTCCGCATTTGTTTATTCTAGATAAACATTTATTCCAAGGTTGTTTGTTTTAATCCCTAAATTCCAAGTGAAGTTTCATTCCAAGCTTAAGGATCAATATCTAGCTTAAATAGAATGATATCTTTCACATGTGATTTTTAAGGAAAAACACACTTCTCCCACTCAATGTCAGATGTACTCAAGAGATATCTTAATTCAATCAGAATCATATTGTAATTAAATTCAAGATCTCGACTCTTAGTGCATGATCCAATCAAAATATGGATTGCATAAATCTTGTATACTACATAAAGATTATATAGATTCATAACCCTTTTGATTACACACCGTCCTCGCAAAAGGTAATCATAAAGAAAGAGTTATAAAATCTAATTGTCATATTCAACATACAAATCACATGTATGACAACTAAATATCTTTATATAATTAATGCATGTATTATATAAGAAAATTTAATCACAGTCAATTTTTTAAGTATGATTAAAAACTTCTTATTAAATGCCAAGCATTAATATGTATACAATTTTTTCCTTGTGAGTCTTTCTTCAAAAGAAACTCATTCCAACCTCGTAGGTTAACTGTTAGGCGAAATAACGATCAAGCTCAAAACTCGATTTGCCTTTTAAGGACTGCATCTTATCATTCATAGTTCTAAAACACTTATCAGATTCAAGATGTGATAATGTATTTCAGTAGTTAGTTGATTTACAACAATCTTCTAACTTATATCCCTCAGCATTGATATAAAATATCACTCAAGTGATGAGGTATCCTTTCGGATTTATGAATGAGAGTAATCATTATACTTCGGTCGACATTTTCATGTTTAACCTTAGTATGACATTAATAAGTGCATTTTAGAAGGTTAAGTATATTGTTCTCAAAAACTTTGAGATATGTTTATACTCCCACTTACTTTTGTAAGTAGAGACAATTCTCTAAATACTAAGTATTTAAGAAACAATAAATTGTTCTTTATGGAGAACTACAAAATACATTTCAAGTTCTCATCTCAAGATTTGTTAATAAAAATGCTTCATAAGATTTTAACAAATTCAGAACTTAAATCAAGACATAATGGAATTCCTTCCAACAACTCAAATTAGGGTTTATAGAAAAACTCTAATTTAGTATCACTCTTTAACCAAAAATTCGAACAACAGTTTTGTGTTTCGTCAAGCTAGGAAAAACATCACAACTACAATCTTCAAGCTAGGAAGTGTAGAAAAATCAAAAATCCAAAAGGGTTTATGATTCAATTGGTTTGAGTGGTAAAACCTCAAATCCCTAATGAATTAGGGTTTTCAGTTATAGGTTGTCTTGAATACCTTCTAGGTTTGAACTCTATTGAGTGTATCCATGACACACGCAATTTCTAACCTTGATATGTTTTGGAGGTAGAGCAATTAAAGCTATCAGGAACCAAACAATATGAATAAAGTTTGATGCAACACATTAGACATACCATAATGAAGTGGTATCCTATGAGTTATTAGAATTGTGAAACTATATCAGAATTTTATAGATAACTTAATTCTCTTTAGACCAAATACTTGTCAATTGGGTCGAGCCAAATTGCATATAAAGTATTTACGAACCAAGTGCATGCAATAATGTATATTCATTGAACAATACAAGAAACTTATGTTCACGTGTTCACAAGAAGATATAACTGTTCAAGGATTATATGTTCATGTGTTAACAAGAAAACAGAACATTTCAATAATACATTATTAGTCTTTGACATAATTCAAAGGCCTTATGTTTACGTGTTAACGAGAAGACATAACACATTTACTATATATACTTTATGTTATAAGTCATTGATAAGTTCAAGGACTTTATAATTATGTCTTAACATGTAAGCATAATTATACTAACAAAAGTAATCATGAACGCAAACTATTGAGTTTTATAGTAATTTCAAGTTTATTTTATACTTCAGAATTATGATCATTATCATATAACCATAATTATGTTGACTAAAACATGTAGTCAAATGTTGAAGTATCTATACACAATATCATGACATTTGAATGTAGTAGGGCAACAAACATCTAGCGTGTTCAAGTCCTAGTAGAATTATTATTAGAATGTAGTAGGGCAATAAACATCTCATGTGTTTAAGTCCTAGTAGAATTCTTATTTACATGTAGTAGGGCATTAAACATCTAACGTGTTTAAGTCCTAGTAGAATTATTAGTTTCCTTTACCTTGCGGTCAAGAGATACCAATAATATTGTTGTTCCTTGCACACACTTTGAGATTTCTCCCACTTGTGAAAGGTACAACATCATATTATGAAAAACAAACAACACGTGATTGATTGTTCAAACAATATGATAATGTCATATATATCATAAGTAGTTTTAGAACCATAACCTGTAATAAGGAATTGTGGATTATTATTCTATAGATAATGTTTCAGGAAGCGACAATAGGAAGGCAACGTGTTATCTTATAAACTAAAATGCAATTTTCCTTTAAGCAATGGTTGTTCATATTCGGAAAGTAATGGATTATTTCAAAGCAAGTTTGAAATGATATGGGTGACTAACAAAGAAATAAATCCCGTAGCTCCCACTGAAATTGACAACATTACATGAATGATATTTCGGTTATAAATGCAATTACTCCCCCGGATTTGTCAACATTACAAGTGTTACATTTCGATGAAAGCATATATGATTTTATATACTTTCCTATTCTTTACAATTGCCTACTAGTAGCATGTACTTAGGTATTGAGCGGATTATATGAAGTTTTACTTATGTAGACAATGGACTAGCCATTCTTTTATTCAATTAACTTGAATCTTTAGCATGCAATTCCTCCTTTATAAATCTACATGGCCCCAAGGGTAATTAGCACTTTAGGAATAATAAGAGTCCAAGAAAATTACCTAGCGAATATCCTAGTAATTTCTTTACTCTTTGCAGTTTAAACTCATACATCGTGACAAGTGCAGGATGTTATTTATTTTGGTAGCTCTAAACACAATGTTTCCAGTTACACAAAATATTCTATCTTTCAATTAACTCTAGACCACGAAAGGGTAATGAAAGATCATAAACGAGTTTATCAATTTTGGAATCCTATCTTAGTTAGTCAACTAAGGAGAAAAGATAGGAATAAGTCTCACTCTTCTTACTAGGAAAAGAGACTAAGTTTGTCTTTCGAAGAAAAACAACTTTGTTTACGAATTATGTTGCAATAACACAATTAATCAGAACATAAAAGTTCAATTCTAGTATTTTCGATAATTTCATTCTTAAAAGAATTAATTACCCAATTAATTACTAATTAAGACTAAGATCCATCTTGCAACCCCACTTAATTACCATATGTCGACCGGTGTATAAAAAATAGGACAAGAGGTAGCGACGGCGTTAATTGCATAATGCAACTCTTAGATTTATGAGGCGAGTAATAATGTCAAAAGCATGTTTAGTTCTCATCTTATGCCTCGGGTTCGAGGTCCGACCGAGTTAACTCGAGATAAGTCGACCAAGTATGAGCGTGTAAAAATAACCGAGGTCGACCGGAGAAATAATTACCATGGGTTGGAAAGGCCTTTAGGTCGACCGGAGAAGTCAATCAAGTGCACGTGTTCATAGTTGGATGGCATGGACTTAAAATTAACAAATAGGTATGCACATATAAATGTGGTAAAAGTCGTGTACAAAGAAGCATGCAAAACAACTTTGTAACACTAATTTTAAAAACTTTGGTAATGACAATGTAGTGATCATCATGGTTCACGGTAGCTCCAATTGAGCGACATGGAGGCGGTGGACGGGGTAAGCGTCAAGCATAACCTTAGACATCCTTTCGGTGCGATGCGCTCCTCTTTGAACCCCTTTGAGTTTGTTCTAGTGGGTGAGCCGTACATCCCAAGTGTCCATAGCGTCTAGTTTTAAATTCTTGAAAACGTGTTTCATATATTAGGTCACTTTATTTTACAAAAACGATTTTCCACGAGTCAAATAGCAGGTCACAATTGAGCATGTTATTTAGGCGTGTAAATAAAGACCAATATTAATGTTATGGTTACGATATATATTATTCCATATTGCATACAATTAGGTGTCAAAGCAAGTAATAATGCGTATATAGGAATCATAAACATATAAACATAAAGATCAATATATAACCACATATTGTTCCGAGTACTCTTGCAAGTCTTCCCCAAACGGAGAACCATAAGACCGTCACTAGGATACAATACCTAGATCGCCCCATACATCACAAAAGCAATTGAGTGGGTCTTGTGGCCGGAAAACACATAAAAACGCATGGCAATCTCAATTAACAAGTAATTACGCAATTTTATGTATTTAATAAACAATATGTAATTCTAATTATCATAATAATTCTAATTAACAATTAATCAATTCAAATTAACTTTTAATTCTAATTAGCAAGTAATTTTAATTAACATGTTATCTTTAATTAACAATTTAATTTCAATTAACAAAGTAATATATAATTAACATGTAAATTAAGTTATAATTAACAAGTAATTCCAATTAACAAATTAATTCTAATTATCAATATAATTTTAATTTGTGTGTGACTAGTTATTTTTTATTAAAAATTGACAAGTATTGCATATAGTTGTCAAAACAAAATAAAACGAATAACTAAATTAGGTTTCATGCGACCTTTTAAACATGTTTATTAATAAGAAGCGTGTAACCCATAATCGCAAAAAGCGAGATGACTCGTGATGCCATTATTAGGATTTTATAACAAGTTAACCGATAACCTCACGAGCACGCGGCCGGATATTGGATCTAGTTAATGCAATTATGTTAAGCACGTAATTAATAAACAAATAATTAATACAATATTAATTAATTAAGCGGGATAAAGAAAGGCTAACCTTGCTTGGCAATTGATCTCTAGTAACGGAACAAGAAACCAAAACGAAACCTTAAGTATCTAAAATAGATACCTCGAAGAGTATCACACACAAACCCGATAACGTATACGTTCGATATAAGGCTAGTCGAGAACATAATAACCAATCAACACTTGAACCAACTTGAATATAATATGGACAAGAAAACCTTCAAACAAATTATCCCTTTCCTGCCCAAAGTATTACTGTCCATGAATAGTAAACAACCAAGAAACTGGTTTTACTTAATACCCGATATCGGTCCGATATATTCTGAATCGGTCCGATATATTCTGTTTGCATTCTGTCCGAGAAAAGAAGTGACAACCAGAAGACCCAAACCTTATTGCTACTGTTTGTCGACAAGGAGAACCAGTAACAAATCCAATCTAACAAATCCTAATCTCTTGAATCAAGTACAAGTTTAGGATCGAACAAAACAACCTTTAAAACTTAATCAACTTACAAAGAAGTTGACTAGGAATTTAAATAACAGAAATTTGTGGATTGGCTTTTAAGGTTTTAGGATAGATAGATAATACGTGCATGTGAGTAAGATATATTTGCTTTTATAGCCAAAGCAACCAACTATTTGTTTGTTATCATTGCTTGGTCAACAAGCCAAAAACCCAAACAAAAACTTCCTTGCCCGATCAGTAATAGACATCAAGGCCCAAGGCTAGTCCATCCAATCCGACCCAAGTTCACTTAAACAAGCTGTCCATGGGTCATGCAAATCGGGTCAAGTTTCATGCATGTATATCGAGTATATATTCAAGTTATATTGTACACTCGTGTTTATCGTGTGTGCCCCCATCGGCTCACACACTTCTAGTCGTTTACGTGTGTTTATAACTCCCACAAACCAACAATGAATACGAAAAATCAAAAGAGATGGCAGCTGCAGCACTGTCCTACAAGTTAGCAGAAGTGGCATACTTAAAGGTGGTCTATTCTGCACATACGGGTGCCTCGAAAGATAGGCAGGAATTGCAGACCTCTCTCCAGATAGGTCCTACCGGTATGTCAGTTGTCACATACCTTTTTTTTTTTTTTTTTTTTTTTTTTGTTGTTGGACAAATTGTAAAAATTCTCTACTAACTTCACTTTCTTACCAACTTGGATGCTGACTTGAAAGATCATTATTAAAAGAATGACCCATTATAACCAATAATATAAAATAAACATCGGTGTTACCAAGTTAAGTTATGCACTGTTTGGTTTATATTTGTTATTACTATACATGACTCCTGTTTCTTCTAATCTGTAGGTGAGTCTCCTTCTTCTTCTGCATCTGATATAGATAACTTGAACAACCCAACAGCTGTTGACAAAGCTGCCTTAGCCAAGGGTGTTAATGATCCTCAAATTTAAGATAACTTGCTCGGTTTATAAGTGGATTACTATACTCGTTTGGATTTCAAGTTGTTTTGCCTTTCCAACTCTCAACTAATTATATAATACGAGGAATAGTTATTTTTTTATTTTTTAAAGATGGGTCTATCATAGTACATGATATCTAAACACAGTGAATCAATCGCTGCATCTTCTGTAGGTTGTAGGATTAGTAGCAACTCAGATATGCATATGGAAGCACAATGAGAAGAGAAGTATATTCTCATCACAAGGTGGTCAATTTCCTAGGGGTACTTGCATGTGGTAAGTTACATGTTACCTTTATTTTTTATATATTTTTTTTCTAATTACCAAAATTGCATGCTATTATTTTAAAATGCCTATGTTGGGATGAACGTATTTATTGTCCAGTGAGCATAACTTTCCATTTCATTGCAGTTATGTAGATCCAGAGGCTGTTGTTGGATGCGAGGATGGGAGAGCTCGTGTCTTTGATATGTATGGCAAAAAGTGGTCTAGAATCATAAAGTATGTACTACTTATAAGCAAACTCTTCACTTTTATGTGCTCTTTTTAGCTTCATTTCGTTAGATGCAATATTAAGGTCTTATTGTCGTATAGGCAAAACTTACCACTGCTTGTCAGATTGTCTCAAATTATAAAACAAGTTCTGCACAAGAAGAATGTCCAAGCACAACCCAAGTAGAAAGCATCTAAAGGCTTGCAACTCTACCAAAGATGAAGCTATTAGTTGATAGAAGCCTTGTACAATGTAATAGAATGTAGTGATTAGCTTTAGCTTATATCAGCTTATTAGTGTAGCTTGGTTGGATATAGTGCATCAATGTAACATTAGTGTCTATAAATATTCTTGTACATCTCTCATTTTATTAATGAAATCTTTCATAATTTTCATTCACTCTCCATTTCCATTTCTCAACAGTGCCACTTTTTTCTTTAATTGTATGTGACTAAATACCCAAAACAAACATGCTTTGTGTGACTAAATGTTAAAAAGGT
Organism: Chrysanthemum lavandulifolium; assembly: GCA_022545495.1. NCBI lineage: Eukaryota > Viridiplantae > Streptophyta > Magnoliopsida > Asterales > Asteraceae > Chrysanthemum > Chrysanthemum lavandulifolium. Next base: position 277,434,016 of record CM040244.1, read on the forward strand.
CACACAAACATAAAATTCATGTGGCCATTGGATGATTAATAGTCACACAAAATACACATTTCTTCACTTTAAACATCATATGGTCACATTTATTAACACTTTTTGCCACTTTATGCTTAATTGTATGTGACTAAATACTCAAAAGAAACATGCTTTGTGTGACTAAATGTTAGAAAAGGCCACACAAACATAAAATTCATGTGGCCATTGGATGATCAATAGTCACACAAAATACACATTTCTTCACTTTAAACACCATATGGCACACTTATTAACACTTTTAGCCACTTTATGATTAATTGTATGTGACTAAATACCCAAAACAAACATGCTTTGTGTGACTAAATATTACAAAAGGCCACAGAAATACAAAATTCATGTGGCCATTTGATGATCAATAGTCACACAAAATACATATTTCTTCACTTTAAACGGCATATGGTCACACTTATTAACACTTTTGGCCACTATATGCTTAATTGCATGTGACTAAATACCCAAAAGAAACATGCTTTGTGTGACTAAATGTTACAAAAGGCCACACAAACATAAAATTCATGTGGCAATTGGATGATCAATAGTCACACAAAATACACATTTTTTCACTTTAAATAGCATATGGTCACACTTATTAACACATTTAGTCACTTTATCCTTAATTGTATGTGACTAAATACCCAAAACAAACATGATTTGTGTGACTAAATATTACAAAAGGCCACACAAACATAAAATTCAAGTGGCCATTGGATGAACAATAGTTACACAAAATACACATTTCTTCACTTTAAACACCATATGGTCACACTTATTAACACTTTTGGCCACTTTATGCTTAATTGTATGTGACTAAATATACAAAAAATGCTTTGTGTGACTATACAATGTTTACGGTCACTAATACTGATTAATCAAACTAATTTGTACCTAATTAGTCACACATGTTAAGGTTTTGGTTACTGTTTTGTAATAGAGACTAAAAAGAACTCAAACATGTGACCGTAGGTACCCTACGGTCACGCGACCTTTAGTCACACACACTCGAAAAATCATGTGTGACTATATGTATATCGTCACACTTATTGGGTGTAGCCAAATCTACTTTTTGTTCTAGTGTGGACACCCCTCTGATCAAGTCCTAACTGTGTTAAAAAATAAAGAGTAAATTACACCGTTCGTCCCTGTGGTTTGCTCCAAATCACAATGTAGTCCTCGTTTTTTTTTTTGCTTTTTGCTCCTCATGGTTTACATATTGCACGCTGTTAGTCCTTATCGCTAACCGCCGTTATCTTTTCGTTATCTCAATGGCACCGTTAGTCCTAACCAAGCGATTACTTGCGTTAGTCCTTTATACTAACGACCGTTAATAACTCAAAATTTTATTAAAAAAATCTTTTCACGCCGGTTTTATCGTTTTTACCGCTTTCTTACGTTTTCATGCGTTTTGTCCGTTTATATCGTTTTCGTCTACTTTTCTCGTTTTCTTACGTTTTGTCCGCTTTTATCGTTTTCCTTAGTTTTTACGCTTTGTCCGTCCGCTTTTCTTACGTTTTGTCCGTTTTATCGTTTTCCTTCGTTTTTCACGCTTTTGTCCGTTTTCTTACGTTTTTGTCCGCTTTTATCGTTTTCCTTCGTTTTTACGCTTTTGTCCGTTTTCTTATGTTTTGTCCGTTTTATACGTTTACTTCGCTTTTTACGCTTTTGTCCGTTTTCTTACGCTTTTGTCCGTTTTATCGGTGTAATTTAAAAAAATGACGTTGCTTTTAATCGATTTTCCGATTTAAAAAATACGTTTTTAATCGATTTTTAAAAGTTTTTCGATTTAAAAAATTGCGTTTTTATCCGATTTTAAAAAGTTTTTCGATTTAAAAAATCGTTTTTAATTTGATTTTAAAAAGTTTTTCGATTTAAAAAATTACGTTTTTATCGATTTATAAAAAGGTTTTCGGTTTTAAAAAAGTAATTTTTAAAAACTTGATTTTAAAAAGTTTTTCGATTTTTAAATCGATTAAAAACGATTTTTTTAAATCGTAAAAACTTTTTAAAATCGATTAAAAACGTATTTTTTAAATCGAAAAATTCGATTAAAAAGCGTCATTTTTTTTAAATTACACGTATAAAACGAACAAAACGTAAGAAAACGGACAAAAGCGAAAACGAAGGAAGTATAAAACGGACAAAACGTAAGAAAACGGACAAAAGCGAAAACGAAGGAAAACGATAAAACGTAAGAAAACGGACAAAGCGTAAAATACTAAGGAAAACGTAAAACGGATAAAACGTAAGAAAACGTGAAAAGTAGACGAAAACGATATAAACGGACAAAACGCATGAAAACGTAAGAAAGCGGTGAAACGATTAAACCGCGTAGAAAAGATTTTTATTAATAAAATTTTGGAGTTATTAACGGTCGTTAGTATAAAGGACTAACGGCTGCAAGTGATCGCTGGTTAGGACTAACCGCCATTGAGATAACGAAAAGATAACGGCGATTAGCGATAAGGATAACGGCAATATGGCGTGGAGCAAAAAAGCAAAAAAAAGAACAGGACTACGGCATGATTTGAGCAAACAATGTGACGTAATGGTGTAATTTAAAAGATATCAATATTATCAGTTCTAGTCCTTGTGAAATATGTCATAAAGCTAAGCAAATAAGAGAATCATTTCCTTTAAGTGAACATAGGACTAAGAATCTAGGTGATATTTTTCATCTAGATGTTTGGAGACCATATAAGGTGACCAGTAGGGATGGATTTAAATACTTTCTTACCATGGTTGATGATTACACCAGGGCTGTTTGGGTTTTTTTAATGAAAAAAAGGTGAAGTGTATGATAATATTGTGAGTTTTGTTAATCTCATTAAAAATCAGTTTGAAAAAACTATCAAAGTTTTCAGAAGTGACAATGGTACAGAATGTGTAAATAAGAAACTTGAAAGTTTTTTTCTTGGTAATGGTATTCTTCATCAAACATCTTGTCCATATACACCCCAGCAGAATGGTGTAGTTGAAAGAAAACATAGGCATTTATTGAAAAATGCTAGAGCCCTCATGTTTCAGGGGGGGGGGGGTGTTTGCCTTTGAACATTGTACTGAATCTATTCTAACTGCTACCTATTTGATCAACAAGTTACCTACTGCTGTGTTATCTGTAAAAGTCCTTTTGAAATGGTATATGAAATTGAGCCCAATCTGTCAAATTTAAGGTGCTTTGGTTGCTTATGTTTTTCAACTGTGTTGAATGAGTCTGATTTATTCAGTTCTAGATCTGACAAATGTGTGTTTGTTGGATATGCTTTTGATAAGAAAAGATATAAATTGTTTAATCTTGAACAAAAGAAGTTTATTTTTTTCTAGGGATGTGAGGTTTTATGAAACTGTTTTTCCTTTTAAAAATAATTCTTTTGCTAAAGAATTTGTGTTTGAAGAACATGATTTGAATAATCTGAATTTTTATGATCAAAATAATGATAGCAGCCAAAGTAATCTTGAGTCTGATGAACCCTATGATGATAATAGAGATAGTGCATATAGCAGTAACAAATCTGTTCCTGATAATAATATTCCTAGTGTCAGCACTGTTGATGAATCTGCCTTAGATAACACTCGGTTTTATCGATCTAGAAGTCGCTAAATCGGCGAGGAAGCGATACAAATAATGAGGATGTCTTAGGTAGTACTTCTAGTAGGAAGGACACTAAGTCTAAGAAGTATGCAACAAAAACTTTGATTTCTGATGGTATACAGAGTATTATTGATTATGATGAGAATTATGAGTATGAGGATGAAAACTTAAATTTGTTTGGGCAAATGTTTGAGTCACCTGAACCAGCAGTAGGTCAAACTGTTAGAAGGACTAGTAGGATGACTGCATTGCCATCTAAGTATAAAGACTATGTGCTTGATAAAAAACACAAGTATAGTATTGATAAAGTTATCAATTATTCAAATTTAAGTATTGATAATTTTGTATTCATAACTAGTCTAAATAAAATTCATGAGCCAACAACTTATGAAGAGGCTGTTAAAGACAACATATGGGTAGAAGCTATGAATAAAGAAATTGAAGCTTTAAATAGAAATGGTACTTGGGAAGTTGTTGATTTAACTGATGGCAGAAAAGCCATAGGTTATAAATGGATCTTTAAAGTTAAATACAAAGCTAATGGTGAGGTAGAAAGATTTAAAGCTAGGTTAGTTGCTAAAGGCTTTAATCATAGAGAGGGAATAGATATGAGGAAAATTTTTCACCTGTTGTGAAAATTGTCACTATTAGATGTGTTCTAAGTATTGTCAATAATAATTGGCCTTTGTTTCAACTTGATATAAATAATGCCTTCTTGTATGGTGAATTAGAAGAGGATGTATATATGTCTTTACCAGAAGGGTTTTCTGATAAAGATGATAAAAAAGTTTGCAAGTTAGTCAAGTATTTATATGGTTTAAAACATGCCCCAAGAAAATGGAATGAAAAACTTACATCTGTGCTTAAAGAGAATGATTTTGTTCAAAGTGCTAATGATTTTTCTATGTTTGTTAAACATAAGGAAGGTATTATGCTGATTTTACTGGAGTATGTGGATGATATAATCATAACTGGGAATAATGTTGATGAAATTAAAAAATTCAAAAGTTTTTGAGCTCTATGTTTTTAATAAAAGATTTGGGTAAGCTTAAATATTTTTTGGGAATTGAAGTTTTGGATATTGAAAAAGGGTTGTGTTTAACTCAAAGAAAGTATTGTACTGAGCTCTTAACAGAGTTTGGTATGTTAGGGTGTAAACCCTGCAGTACTCCAATAGAAGTTAACCCATATAATAAAAAGCAGATTTCAAAGTTTGGTGATGATGAAACATTATATGGTATTACTCATTATCAGAAGTTGGTAGGAAAATTGATATACTTAACTTTAACAAGGCTAGATATTTCATATGTTGTGCATTGTTTAAGTCAAGTTATGCATAAACCTATGAAGTCTCATTTGAGACTTGCTTTCAGAGTTTTAAGGTATCTTAAAAAAGAACCTGGTCTTGGTATAACTTTTGAAAATAATAATGATATTGGCTTGAATATATTTGTTGATTCTGATTGGGCCAAATGCAAAGTGACAAGAAGGTCTGTTACTGGTTATTCTGTGTTTATGGGTAATAATTTGATATCTTGGAAAAGTAAAAAGCAAGTTATGGTTGCTATGTGTAATGTTTGTTGTGAAGTTATGTGGATTGCTAAAATTTTAGCAGATCTGCAGATAGATGTGAAGTTGCCTATTGAGATGTGGTGTGATAATAGTTCAGCTATGCAAATAGCTGTTAATCCTGTTCTTCATGAAAGAAGCAAACATTTTGAAATTGATCTTTATTTTTTGAGGGAAAAGGTTGCTTCTGGTTTTATAAAGCCAAAAAAGGTTAAGTCTGAAGATAACATTGCAAACATATTTACCAAAGGGCTTAGTATTCCTGACCATAACAAGTATTGCAAAAGTCTTGGTTTGTTAAATGTTTTTTCAGAACCAAAAACTGATGAGGATGTGCAGACTAGCTAAAGCTTATGGGGGAGTGCAGGATGGCTAAATCTTATGGGGGAGTGTTAGAAATATAAGCTTCATCTCATCTACATGGGGTCTATTTTTTAAAGTATAAGATTAAAGGTGTTCCCGCTCTTATTCTTCAAGGATTGAAGTTGCTATATTTTATATTCTGGAGGGTGCTACATGAAAGATTCTAAGTCAAGGCTATATAAGGGAAAAGTCTCTCTTTTTTGTCTCATATTTCTCAATTGATCTGTGTGTTTCTGAGCGTATATCTCTCTCAGTTTCTGGTTGTTATAGTGAGTTGAGGGAAACCCTTTGTTGTCTTTGTAATCCCTCTATTTTTTTGTTCTTGTATTGTAAACGGAGTTGCTATTCTTAGCATTGATTTGATAAATAAAAGAGTGAGCCAAGGGGAGGTTGGCCGGGTTCATTCTAAATCAGTTTCTTGGTGTTTAAAACTGCTTTGGTTTATAAGTTTTTACATGAATACTCCAACAAACGTTAGTGACGACGTTGAATAAGCTTTTAGTCAAAATGAGGGTAAGATTGTAGAATTTTGTATATTTTTGTTTTGTGTTATACCAATCGCTTACTATTTTTAATAAGAGTTAATTGCATTTTTGGTCCCTGTGGTATGACCAAATTGCAGATTTGGTCCATAAAACTTTGAAAGTGCACCAGAGGTCCTCATTTTCAAGTTTTCGTTGCATGTTTGGTCCCTGGGTCCACACAGACTAAGGCTATTTTAGTCATTTGATGTTGTCTTTTTCTTTTTCTATTTTCTTTTTAGTTTCTTACATAAATAGTCCTTGTGTTGGAATGGGTTTTACATATTGAGTCCATACACATTTATTTTTTATTTGCAAATCTTCTTCCTATGGTTTTGACCCGTTACGGGTTTGGTCCCTTAACCACTATTTCTGTTAGTTTGACCTTCAAGTGGATGTCTTTTGTCTGTTTTTAAACATTTTCGTCTGTTTTTTTACGTTTTCGTCCGTTTTTATACAATTTCGTCCGTTTTTTTTTTTACGTTTTTATATGTTTCGTTCGTTTTTTACGTTTTTGTTCATTTTATCGTTTTCTCTTTTTATATTTTCATCCGCCGTCCGTTTTTACGTTTCATCCGTTTCGTCTGTTTTTATCGTTTTGTCCGTTTTAATACATTTAAATCCGTTTTTACGTTTTATCGGTTTTACATTATCGTCCGTTTTATACCTTTTGTATGGTTTTACGTTTCATCCATTTTCGCGTTTTATACATTTCGTCCGTTTTACGTCCTCGTCTGTTTTTTTATGTTTCGTCCGTTTTATCGTTTCGCCCATTTTTACGTTTCGTCCGTTTTATACATTTCGTCGTTTTATTCATTTCATCTGTTTTATTACGTTTCGTATGTTTTTAATCAGCCGTCCGTTTTATCGTTTTCGTCCGTTTTTACGTTTCATCCGTTTTTTTACGTTTTCATCCGTTCTTATACATTTTCGTCCGTTTTTTTACGTTTTTGTCAGTTTTTATATATTTTCGTCCTTTTATTACGTTTTCATTCATCCGTTTTTATACGTTTTCGTCATTTTTTACATTTTTATCCGTTCTTATACCTTTTCGTCTCTTTTTTACGTTTTTATACGTTTTCGTCTCTTTTTTTATATTGTTATCCGTTCTTACACGAAAAAGTATAAAACGGATGAAATGTATAAAGCGAAAAAGTGTAAAAGCGGACGAAAATGTATAAAAACGAGCAACGTAAAAAATAGAGAAACGTATAAAAAATGATGAAAACTAAAAACGGACGAAATGTATAAAAATGATTTAAAACATAAAAAAATGAGCAGCGATAAAGCATAAAAAGCGTAATAAAAACGAATGAAAACGTAAAAGGACGAAACGATAAAATGGACGAAAACGAAAACGGACGAAAACGTAAAACGGATGAAAACGTAAAAAAATACGAAAATATATAAAACGGACGAAACGTATAAAACGGAGGAAACGAATGAAAACGAAAACCGATGAAAACGTAAAAACGGACGAACATGTAAAGAAAGAGACAAAAACGGATGAAAGCGTATAAAATCGGACGAAACGGATGAAAACGTAAAAAAACAAACGAAAGCATATTAAAAACGGACGAAAACGTAAAAAAACAGACGAAAACGGATAAAAATGGATGAAAATGTGTAAAAATGGACAAAAACGTATAAATACTTATGAAAACGTATAAAAACGGACGAAAACGTATATAAACAGTTGAAAACGTATAAAACGGATGAAAACAGATAAAACAGATAAGAACAAACTAAAAAGTATTAAAACGAATAAAAACGTATGATAACGTATGAAATACTTATAAATACGTAGAAAAATTGACGAAAACGGATATAAACAGACGAAAATGTGTTAAAACGGATGAAAATGGATAAAAACGAATAAAAAACGTATAAAAACGGATAAACACGTATGAAAATGTAAGAAAAACGTATAAAACGAAAGAAAACGTATAAAACGGACAAAAACGATATAAACGGCGGCGATAAAAGCGGATGAAAGCGGACGAAAACGTATTAAAATGGACGAAAGCGTATAAATCTGGACGATGACGGACAAAAAGTAAGAGAAATGGACGATAAAAAGACAAAACATATAAAATATATAATACTATAATTAATAGTTAAATAAATAATAAAAAAAATCATACTAAATCTGTAAAACATGGCAAGACCCAAGGACCATTTATGTAAGAAACTGAAAAGATGGACTGAAAAGAAAGTAGGAAAAGAAGAAGACAAGGGTATTTTAGTCATTTGATGTTGATCAGTGACTAAATATGCAACGAAAACTTGAAAATAGGGACCTCTGGTGCACTTTCTTAGTTTTAGGGACCAAATTTACAATTTGACCATTCCACAGGGACCAAAAATGCAATTAACTCTTTTAATAATTTCAAATTCATTCTAATCTCGATCCTTATATGTTAACCACAATATCACAACTATAATTATTTTACATTATAAATCTCGTCCCTATGCACGAGTATTCGTTTAGTATTACTCTAACACGCCTATATGTTTCATGGACTTAACATCTGCTTATATATTTTCTTGATGAGATTACGTTCCAAACAATTACAAATATATTTTTCCTACATATCAAATAAGTCAATCAACCGAAAAATAAAGCTGATCAATATATCTATCATTTTTTAACATCTTGTGCGACAAATGGTTAATAGTCAACACATTCATACACATTACACTAATAACTACTATATTTCTTGATGTATTATGACCTTTTAGTAACAAGAAATTTCATCTTAAGCTGCTCGAAATATCGTGGTAAGTTGTAAAGGACGATATATTATCGTCATTATCTGACAAACATGAACAGTATAATATACGTTATTGGTGAACAACCTGATAGTAACATCCAAGTTGACAGACAATAAAAATTAGCTAAAAGAACTGCAGAATAAATCTATGTTTCATTAATGTATACAAAGACACGCTTAAGGGCTGTTAAAACTAATTAACTCATTTTTTTGGCTAAAAACTATCATAAAATAATTATATCATTTCGGAAGTATTTTGCTAGAATAATCTTATTGAGGAACAGATTTGGTCAATCAGGTTGCTCTATTTTGAAACGTGTCAAAATCAAGCATTCTTATTGGCCAACTAAAAGTCAAAATCGAAAAAAATTGATTAAACTTTGATTAATTTGGTGGAAAAAAGAACATAAACATAGGTGTCAAATTTCTATTTTAAAAAAAAAGATAGGGTAATTAATAAACTTGCATATTGTGTACAACATGATATCAATAGTTAAATTTATACAACAACATCAACCGCAACACCCATATCAGTTAAACTAAGTAAAATATTTTATCCAAAAGAATCTTTACAAAATATTAGTAGATATTAATACATAGTAAAAAAGTTTATATAAAAACTGATTCATAGTTATTAGCTATACTTATATCACAATTACAAAATATTAACCACAATCAAATTCTTATATAAAAACATAAAACAAGAAAATGTTCAAGAACTTACTTTTGCCCAAAAATAAGAACTTAGAGCATCAGGTGTGGACTACGTTGTCCATCGCCGTGGTCGAGCTGGAGGCTCGCCGCGTCCCGCCGCCACACTTGTTGCTCGCCGTCGAAGACAAAATCGTGGGGACGACAGTACGATTCGACACAAAAGCAAAGTTACGTTATATAACGTTAACTTTTGTTTTTAACGTAATTTTTTTTATCGTTAACCTTTTTTTTTTTTTTTTTTTTTTTTTTTAAAACCCACCACCCCTATATAAACTATCTTCATCTTCATCATTTTACACATCTTTAAACCCAAAATACACAAGAAATCTTACTTAACTCAAAGAAAAAATTGCTCACAATGTCTCAAAACCCAAATGACGGAGGATACTTCACAAATCTATTTAACTCAAACCCACAACAACACGGGGGTTCTTCAAACCCGTCTACCCCTCTTCGACCAATTCCAACCCGTCTCCACAAGAAATCTTTCTTAACCAACAATATCAGTTTGAATCGTTTTAACGTTTTTTTTGTGTGTGTTATGTATTGTAGTTTTAATTTGAATGAAATAAATTTAGTTTATTTGAAATGAAAATGAATAAAAAAATAAAGAGGTAGTGGTGGGTACGAATGAAGAGGTTGAAGTTTGTTATAGTGAGGAGGGGTTTGTTGTGGTTAGTTGTGGAAAAATGGGATCTTGATGTGGCGGGAGGTGTACGACGACGAAGTTGAAGCTTGTTACGACACCTGATGCTCTTAATATCTTATTGATGATTGGTTTCAATTAGTTTTTAGTTTAAATTTTAGTTTCTATATTTTAACGGATATTCCTACAATTTAGAACCAATTAATGTTGTATTATTGTTTAGAACTGTTGATGTTATACTTTTAATAATAATGTAATAAGTGAAAAGGGATACGTACTTATCATTTTAGGTGGCGTTTGGTTTGTAGTTAGGAATCACTATGAGTATAGTTTTGATAATTTGATAAAGGAAAATGATTTGGAGGCCTAAAAATTGGACTAATTATATGCCTAAAGGGATGTGGCAATAAGAGCACTCCCATTCATAACTTAATAACACCAATAACACCGTCCACGTCAGCGTCACATCAGCTTTAACATTTAACATTAACATCTCCAAAAAACACTCACAACCATAACATCCCAATAACACCATAACACCAATAATATTTCATATTTTCAATTTCAACCCCTAAACTAAAACAAACACTTCATTTATTAAAACACATATCACATTTAACATTAAAACACCAAGTACATTAAACGTTAAACACGAATTACATTAAAAATTAAAGATACAACTACTAAAACTACTAAAATTAAAAAACGTTAAACACGAATTAAATAAAACTACTAAAACTTAAAAACGAGTCATCCGAGTCCTAACCATCGAGGCGGTTGGAGAATAAAACTCCCCATTAAAGTATCGACTCTCCATTATGTCGAAGAAGTTGTCTTGGAGGTCTTGAGCTTCACGTGCTTCTTGCTCACGGCAAGCGACCTCTTCACGCTTGCACTTCCATAATCTCCCTAACGCTTTCTTCATCTTGTTCCAGTTCGCGGAGGAAGCCTCACTTAACCATTGGGGTGTTTTGAAAATCCACACTGGATTGCTCACAGTGAACTTGGAACAATTGGGAGGTGCGGATGTTTTCAAAACCCAGGAAAGACATTTTACGGTGGTGTAGAGTAAACATCGAGGTTCAGTAGAGTTGGAAAGTTGGTTTCCGACAAGTGATTTGGATTTGGAAAGGCGGTTTCAAGCAACTTTTCTAAAATTTGGAATTCTTGAGAAAAATCTTTCGAGACATTTTGTGTGTGAGTTGTGTGTGTAAGTTGTGTGTTAACAACTTTAGTAGAGTTGTATATATAAGCGGTTTGATTTTGAAATTGAATAAATCCACTCATATTTGATTTTAAATTTCAAATTTGAATTTAATTTATCCACTTAAAATTGACCAAAGATAATTTAAATTTGAATTTGAATAGGTTGAGGGTGTAAGTGAAAATTTATTTGAGTGGTGTAGGGGTGAAATGATTTTTTTTTTTTTTTTTTTTTTTTTTTAATATGTAGCGCGTTAGCCACAGAACGCCTGGGGACCAACGGCGTGATAATGTTGCACTTCAAAGGGTAATAACGCAATAACGCCGTTATTGGGGGGATTAACGCTGTTTTGGCGTTAAAGATGAAAGTGCTCTAAGTTATTGGTTTGTGAAGAAGCGGGTCCCTCTCATGTCACAAATAGGATACTGACACATAGGTTTAGGCATGTAATTAGGCACACCATTTAGACATGCCAATCAATGCTCTTTGATAAAATGGTAATGGGTATGATTATCTCAATACTATTGTTTGGTTGTGTTAGAAATTTAGGTTCGGGTATCATGTTTAAACTTTCATTTTCTTTTCTTAATATGTAAAATTCAAATTTTACTTTAATGTTTACAAGACTATAAGTAAATTATTTCATACAACAAATACTTTCACATGTGTTTAAATTGTAAAAAAAATTATTGGTTTACAACAAATCTTTTTATGTAAGAGGAGACAAGCTTTTTTTGTATCAATACATATGGTGTAATAAAAAAGGCGCAACTCATATGTATCACGTAACTGTAATATGACAAGAACAAAAAACAGTCTCACAAAATAAAAAAGTTATATGTATACACATTCGATGTTTTATCACATTCGATGTTTTATTACGTATAAATAAATAAATTAAACAAAATAGAATATTTTAATATGACGATTATGAATGTAACAAAGTAATAATTTATTAAAAGATGAAAAAAAAAAAAAAAAAAAAGGAATGGGTTAGCTAAACCCAAGCAACATGGCGGGTTTCATGGATACCCATTTTCAAAGGTATGATTTCTACTTTTGAAACCCATATCCATGTACCAAACACTCGCTATCATTATCATACCCATACCCTGATTCCCATACTTATCTACCAAAATAGGGTAATCTTAAATTCAAAAAGGCTTTTGCTAAAAGAATGTTAAAATAGTCGGGGATGTTAGTAAACAATACTAGGTACATGTGAGGGCTAAAGATGAACTATTTAAACACAAAGCAACAGCAAGCAGGAGAACTGTACTAACATGCCGCAGGTTACTTTATCAGAGCTCCGCACGAGAAGAAAGAATGTGTTGGTCCAATTTCTAATGAAGCGAAGGTCCCCCTTACTCCCTATTCTCTCTTAAAGCTTTATAAAGCTCTAAAGTTGGTTAAGAACTATTGACCCTAAACGACAGCAGTTATAGTGTCTGAGACCCACATTTGATTTTTAGGCAAAATAACCCATGTTTGCTAAATGGATGAAAACTAACCCATGTTTACAAAGCCTTAAAAAAAAAAAAACCCATTTGTACAAATGACTCTATGCAAGTGCATATCCTGTTTAACTTGTAGATCCGCCCTTGCAGGAGTATTACGAGCCAAGCGAGTTGAACATTATTAAGCTTGAAACTTGACTCAGTCTAAAAACTCAAGCTTCATATTGCACTCAACCAAGTATTAGTTATATTTCAAGATTGAGTCCGTGTTAAGTAATCGACACTCTTGAGCTCCGCTCAAATTGACTTGATTAACGATTTTAGAACTTTAATAACAACATTAATTAAAATTAACTTTACTCGTACTTGAACTTTGACTCGAGATGCATTTTTAGTATGAAATGTATGTAAATATACATTTACATAATGGTCTAAATTAAAAGAAACACAACTTCAATAAGACTCGTGATCTTTATGAGACGAGTAATTTTTGATAATAGAGCCCAACTTGAAACTCTACTCAAGTAGCTTGAGCTTGATTCAGTCTAAGTCAAGTTGATTCTGAATATTTTACTAAGTCATTCTCAAGTTGATTCTGAATATTTTACCATTCTACACCCTTGTATTGTATGCATGTATGAAAAATAGTTGATTCTGAATATTTTACTAAGTCATTCTCAAGTTGATTCTGAATATTTTACCGTTCTACACCCTTGTATTGTATGCATGTATGAAAAATAGTTGATTCTGAATATTTTACTAAGTCATTCTCAAGTTGATTATGAATATTTAAAAACCTTTTTGGCCGGCACGCCGCAGTTTCAACAGATATTTAATTGTCACTTTTGCGAATCTAGTAACAATTTTGACGTAAGCGTTGAATTTAATTTATATCCAGCAGGTTGCAACTTGGGCATTCTACATATGTGTATCATAGTTGGTTTAGAAAGTAAACGCCTTTTGCGAATCTAGTAACATTTCCCGGCACAAGCGTACCCTCTATTGAGTGCAATGTTGAGTTAGTTTAGAGGATATTCATTCTCATCATCATCTTTTAGGCTAGACACAGTCGTGATCCGGGTCATCACTTGCCACATCAGCTTTCTATCTCCGATGATCAGACACGACCAAATTACCACAGTCGGTGACCAAATTAGAGAGAGAGAAAAAAAAAAAAAAAAGAATGTGTGTGTAATAATCGGTCGAAAATTCGACCGATTGTTATTTTTTTTTGTTCGACGACCGATGTTCGACCAACATCCCACATTGGAGACAACCGATTTCCAAATCAGTCGAAGACAACAACCAACCGATATATTTTTTCCCCGTGTGTTCAGCCTTATATATTTTCTTTCGAACACAAAGACATACAATATCATTTTTTTGCAAATACCACTTGCAATAAATTTTGGGGTCTCGTTGCAACTCTTGGTGGCACATAAGGAAAATAATGCATTATAATTTTCAAATTAAGATTAATCGACGAGATTAATGCATCGCATTTTTATAAGTATTATAAAGTTAATTAATATTCATAAGTAATTCAAATAAAAAAAGAGATTAAACTTAAACTAAAAGATGATGATGAGTGAAAACCGATGACTCGGCCTCCGTGCGTGAGGATTTTTCTCTTGTCTCGGTTTTACTATAATTGACAAGAGTTTTTCTCTCCTTTTGTAGTCCTCGCAGTTAAACCTCGAGTAGATTTTAGTCTTGTAGCTTGTGTTTATTTCTAGTCTTTATATGTACTTTTTCTCCTAGCTCTTTGCTAGTAGCTTATTATTTATATATATTTCAGCCGTTCAAAAAAAGTATGAATCAAACCTGCGACCTACCGGCTAGAATACAAAAAGCAGTGGATCGAGCCAAACTATAAATTATATCTACAACTTTGCATGTTTACATACAATATGTGTGGGTTCTAATTATAAGCTAATAAACCTTAATTATATTGTGCTAAATTTACACTATAATTAGAAGAAAATCTTGCCCAACGGGTTTAGTTGAACCATGTGGCGCCGCGCCCTCTATGCTGGTGTCTGTTTAGTTTTGTGGTGTTGTAGTTCATATTTAGTTTTATGAAGGTTGTTAAGTTGTTTTGTTTGGAAAATAATACAAAGATCAATGTGAAACTATTTAAAACACCTTTGATTTCATACAACCAACCTCTCTACAATTTTTTATTCATAACAACAGGTTTTGAGTTCAATTACAATACAAGAAAGAAAGAAAAGATTACACAAGATTTTATCTCAACAGAGAGAAAGAGAGATGAAAAACACACAGTAAAAAACTAATTACAACAAAGAGAATAAGACATTATATAGTGCAGCTTCTAGGGCATCCAGCTTCAACACTTGAGTCCTAAACTTCCAACTTCTGACACATATAGTCCTTGCAATAATACAAATATGCAAACTGTATTCAAAGTATAACAAAGTAACTATAATATGATACCTATTAGTCCCTGAACTTCACAACTGTTATCACTAACAATCTACAATACAAAGTTGTGATTGCTCTTTTGAACATTCCCCCTTAAGCTCAGCTTTGTACATATCATACAAACCAAGTCTATCACAAAATTTGTTGTGATCCTGCACACTTAAGCCTTTGGAAATATGTCTACTACATTATAAGCAGATTTTACCTTAACTGTTTTAACAACACCAGCAGAAACCTTTTGTCTCAAGAAAAATAATTCAATTTCAAAATGTTTTGTTTTTTCATGAAAAACAGGATTAGCTACTATTTGTATAGCAGAACTATTGTCACAATGAATTAGGACTGGGAGAGATGTTTTAATATTCATTTTTGTTTAGATCTTTTGAATCCAGATAACTTCACAAGTTACAGTATTCATTACTCTGTATTTTGCCTCAGTAGATGATTTAGAAAGCATGAACTCTTTTTTACTTTTCCAGGACACTAAACTTTTACCCAGAAACACACTATAACCAGTCACAGAATTTCTGGTGACCTTACACTTAGCCAAGTCTGACTCAACAAAGGCACTCAAACCAAACTCACTTCCTTTACAAAAGGATAAACCTTTACCAGTTGCATTTTTAAGATATCCCAACACCCTAAAAGCCAACTTTAAATGTGACTGCAATGGTGCATGCATAAACTGACTGAGAATATGTACTGCATAACTTATATCAGGCCTTATATGAGTAAGATGTATAATTTTACCCACCAATTTCTGGTAATTATTTATACCAGTTAAAGGCAAGTCAATAGCAACTTGGTCAGGCTTTACAGCACTATCTTTAATTTCAATAGGAATATTGCATGGTTTGCAAGCTAATATACGAAATTCCGCTAATACCTCAAGATAGTATTTTCTTTGTGTGAGATACAAATTCCCATCAGATTCAAGTATTTCTATACCTAGAAAATATTTGAGTTTACTCAAATCCTTGATAAAAAATTTAGAACTAAAAAAACTTTTTACTTCATCGATTTCACGAACATTATTTCCTGTAATGACAATGTCATCAACATAAACAATTAAAGTAATGAAAGTTCCATTTTTATTTTTGATAAATAAGGAAAAATCATTTTTACTTTATTCAAAACCATTTTCAATCAAAACAAAAGTTATTTTTTTTATTCCACTTTCTAGGAGTTTGTTTCAAACCATATAAAGACTTGTTTAACTTGCATACCCTAGTATCAGACTTATCAAAAAACCCATCAGACAAAGACATAAAGACATCTTCTTTAAGTTCACCATATAAAAAAGCATTATTGACATCAAGTTAATAAATTAGCCAACTATTTTGCACAGCTATAGCAAGCATACATCTAACTGACACAATTTTAACAACTAGTGAAAATGTTTCATCATAGTCTATGCCTTCTTTTTGGTTATACCCTTTAGCTACCCATATAGCTTTAAACCTCTCAACCTCTCCATTAGACTTATATTTGACTTTAGACACCCACTTTCATCCAATTGGTTTTCTACTAATAGGAAGACTAGTGACAGTCCAAGTACCATTTCAATTAAGAGCTTCCATTTCAAGATTCATGGCCTCAATCCATCTCATATCAGTAGCAACCTCATCATAAGACTTAGGCTTTAATTATTTTGTTCAGATTAGTTGAAAAAATAATTTTCAAAACTTAACTTGGAATGGTTAACTTGCTTGTCAATACTATATATGACTTTTGTATTAACTTCATAAACACCCAGTTTAATAGACATGTTTGTTTTTCTAGAAGACTTTCTCGTGTATGTTTTAAGACTGCTCTTTTTGTCTGGTGTCAAAACTGGTATATGAAACAATTCATTAAACTCTTGGTAATAACTATCATCACCCTCAGATTGTTTTTCATTTTCCTCAAGTGTTGCATTCTCTTCCTCATCACTGGTTGCTTCTGCTGAGATACTAGGATGCACCCCTCACCCTTTTTTGTGTCATAAGTTATTTCAGTACCTGCTAGTGAGGAGTAGTCTATTCCTTCACTCCTATTAGGTTGTGTATCACTCTTGTCATCATAAGGATCATCTGATATAGTTTCATCATCTAGGTAATGATTAAAAAAGTTTAAACTATCTATGTTTTGAAACTTCGTACCAAAATCTTTATTTTTAGCACTATTCTTAAAAGGAAACACGGTTTCATAAAACCTCACATCCCTTGAGAAAACATAGTTTTACTTTCAAGACTAAACAGTTTATACCTTTTTTTTCTCAAAAGAATTGTTGGGATTTATATTTGAGTTGATAAATACAAAACAATAAGTGAAGAATGAAGACAATGCAAAACACAAAGGACTTGAAGACAAAGAAGATTTTATTTCTTAGTCATTTGTAAACCTAATTATCTAGTATATAAAGAGATACAGGTTATTAGGTTTTATGTGTATCAAGATGTAAAACACCAGTAAAGGTGTGTGTGTATGTGTGTAACCTAGGCATATGGTATAAACGCCTAGGGTTAGAGTGGTTAGTGTTAGTGTGCAGCCTCAAGGATCCTTGTGATTCCTGTTATTATTGAGTAACCGTCCTACACTTGATCAAGTAGGATTGGGGCTGATGTGTTTGTAATTGTTTAGAGTAGAGATGATGGTGAAGAAACCTTTATACAATAACATTTTTCTTTGATTATTCCGCTGTGCATATTAATCTTTGTTATTGTTAAATCCTAGATAAAAGGTCTAAACAACCCGAGTTCTCAACGATCTTATAAGTTATATCACCAACAAGAACATGGGCCAGTAGTGAGATTTGCATTGAAGCATGCACATAGAGCTGAGATTGTAATTTGGAATTTAGATTCAGTTCCAAAAGTTTTGGTGATTGGATCTCGGACCTTACATGATTGATTTGATTTTGGATTTGAGGGGAAGTCAATCATGATTTGGTATAGTGATGTTAGACGACACACACAGTTTGGATTTTGGTTTATTTTTTCTTAAAAGGATCAAGGTTCGTATTTATTGGAATAATTGATTACGAAGAAGGTTATTTATCACTTATTTGAAGCTGAAGTGGAGTTTCACAAGTTTGAGTTCTTATCTTATCTTAAAGTGGGTGTTACACTTTAAAGATAACTTGTTCGTGCATTAAAGTGGTGATGAAGATTTGACAAGTCTAGCAAAGGTGTGTGATCTAACTTATGGTGCTCAATGCTCACATTTGCTATCACTTTGATTATGTGTCTCATAGATTATGAGGATTATTGTCAAGAGATTACGGTCTCCTTTTACATCAATTTTGGGTATACGTTTGGAGTCACGTGGATAGTACAAGATATAAGACTCAAGTTTAGGTTGTTCTACTTCAACATCAAGTTTGTTATACTTAGTTTTTTTCAACAGTGATCATTACATAGAGCCTACATTCAAGAGATGGTTAACATATGGGTTTCAGGGGAAGCTTAATGTTTAAATATTTAATCAGTTACATGCGCCATTCGAGGGGACGATTTTACTACTTCTTATTTGGTATTATTACTCATAGTTCAAATTTTTATTGCCTTAATTTCATTTATAGTGCAAAAAACTTAATGGTGGGTATTTTGAGGCATTAGAAGGATTGATTAGAAGTGGATATTGGTTCGTGGTGGTTGAAATCAAAGTTGCTTATACTTAGAGTCCCCTAGTGGATAATACAAAAAAGGAAAGAAGAGTCTACTTAAAGATTTGTAACTTGAAGATTCTTGCTGGTAAATGTTATTTAAGTTCACGAGGTGAGCTTAAGGGGAAGATTGTTTCTTTCATGGAAGATTAAAGACGAAGGTTTTGTAATTATCAACTAGGGGAGATTGTTGAGATTTATATTTGAGTTGATAAATACAAAAAAATAAGTGAAGAATGAAGACAATGCAAAATACAAGGGACTTGAAGACAAAGAAGATTTTATTTATTAGTCCTTTGTAAAACTAATTCTCTAGTATATAAAGAGATATAGGTTATTAGGTTTTATGTGTGTCAAGATGTAAAACACCAATAAAGGTATGTGTGTGTAACCTAGGCGTAGGGTATAAACGCCTAGGGTTAGAGTGGTTAGTGTTAGTGTGCAACCTCAAGGATCCTTGTGATTCCTGTTATTATTGAGTAACCATCCTACACTTGATCAAGTAGGATTGGGGCTGATGTGTTTGTAATTTTTTAGAGTAGAGATGATGGCGAAGAAACCTTTATACAATAACATTGTTCTTTGATTATTCCGTTGTGCATGTTAATCTTTGTTATTGTAAAATCCTAGATAAAAGGTCTAAACAACCCGAGTTCTCAACGATCTTATAAGTTATATCAGCTACCCTTCCTGACTTCTCCAGCTTCGATAATATCCGCTTAATTGGTTTATCAGTCAATACTGTGATTGGATGAGCCTGAAAGTACCTTCAGAGTCTTCCTGCTGCATTGACTAGGGCTAAGATTAATTTCTCTAATTCGGGGTAGTTCAGCTCAGCTCCTTGTAGGACCCTACTAACGAAGTAAATAGGGATCTGCTTCTTTTCTTTTTCGGCTAACAAAACGACACTGATGCTTTCGGTGGTTTTTTTTTTTTTTTTTTTTTTTTTTTATGGGTAAGGGAGTAATCCGCACACGGTAAATATATTAACCAAATAAGCGTTTAAGTACCATGGATATGAGTGAAATCCCAAATCTCGACCCGTTACATAGGCATAAAGCTTACATAACAAGATACTTCCTATTTTCTAAACAAGAAAACAAACCACTACTCAAATGATAACATAGGACATAACGAAATAAAATTACTTCCTAGGACCTTGAAACTTTGTGCCATACATGGCATTAAAGGCATCCAAATTCCACGGAAGATCATGAACTGTTTCGCATAGTCATCATACTCATCTTCAAACTCTTGGCCACCACCAAATATATTAGACTCATCAAATGGGTTAGCAACCACCTCATCTTCGAATCGACACCTCGATCTCTCCTACTTTAGAAAAAGGGTTAACTCTTAGTAGAAGAGGCGGTATACAAGAATCACTAGTTTGAGGAGCCACTCCGACTCCATCTCTTTCAAATCACTCACAAGGGGTTCTTGTGATGCAATTACTGTCTTAGTAGACTTATCTTCATTAACTTTCATTGTATGCGACCGAATCCACATCCTTGTTAGTGTCATTAGAAGGAGTACCGAGACGCATCCGTATGTTCCATATTAAGAGCATCAAGCGGTTAGATGTTGCGATCTTTGTTCCACTCGAACTAGCCACATCGTAAGCATTCTTCTTAATGACTTCCACTTTCTTAGGTTCAGGAGGAGTCTTTTGGGTTGGTATTGAAACTGTTTACCCACAACAAGTTTGAAAACCCTCCTTGACCGGAATAGAAGACCCACCTTGCTTTCCTTCTTCTTGTTATTAACCGTCTTGAAACCATCATTAGCATGCTTAGTAGTTGAGCGGGAGGTTCAACAACTTTAGGACAATCAATAGGAGTATGACCAAAATCTTACATTTATCACTATGCGGTGGTTTCCACTCATATTCAACTCGTATCGTCTCGATAGTCGAACGACCCATCAAGTAACGGAATCTCAACAGATGAGGTGTCCTAAGTACCTCATCCGACTTCACTTCAATCATGCATCTAGCAAAACTACTACGCCCCACGAGTCCTTGCACATTTGGCTAGTGAAAGCATCTAACCTTTTGGGCGTGCCTATCAATGTGGCAAGGAGACTAAGGCCATCATCAAAAAACATAGCAAGAGGAACATCATGGAATTTAACCCACACCGGGATATTGGTCAAATCCTCTTTAAGTAAGTTGGTGTTCAATGTCCATGGTTTAAGAATAATAGGTACATTTCTAATCAACCAAGGACCGTTTTCAATAACATCATCAACACCTTTCTTGAATTAAACTTAAAAAGAAGAACCCTTTGCATTTATCATTACCTTTTGTATACCAAACTTAGCCCACGCATTGCGTATAAAGTAATCAACAACAGAAAAGCGGGCGTTGACCAAGGAAATACCCATACAAAGTATTCTCAAACCTAGTGTTCACCTCTTCAACCACTTTCATCGGGACGAAAGATCCACATCATTTGCTTTCTTACTACATTCCAACCTCGAAAGTTAGATGTGTGTTTCATTGGTTCGATGAAAGTAACACCGACATCGATGAAGAAGGTTGTTTCAAAGCACCAACCTTCTCAATACCAACTGCCCCTTGATCAACCGTATAATTAGCATTATTATGGCCATTGACATTAGAAGCCATAGGACCACTCGTATCATGAGAAGGTTTCGAATAATAATCAATAGCAGTAAGCATCTCCTCTAGCTCATTCTGTGACTGCGGCACCTTAAGATGCTCAATTGGATTAACCCCAGTAGAAGTAGTAGCATCCACTATCACGGCTGGTTTTAATGGTTGTCCATCGTCACCCACACGAACAAGTTTTCCCTTAAAGATTTGTTTTTCAATAGCACGAATTTTTAATAAAGTATCATGACCCTCAGGCGTGTCATGACTAGGTGCATCATGACTAGGGCTTGAATCAAGTGAAACCGGCTCCACTTGTCCATCAGAACGACCAATCTTGTTACCCACAATAGCAGCAACACCTGTCACGTCAGTAGCATATGAAGTAGAATCCTTCTCTCCCAAACTTGTCATTAAAACAGTTAACAAAAACGAGAACCAGAAAGTACACGAAGAAAATTAAGGTCTAGACTTCGGAAACAAAAACCATTAAAACCCTAGCTATAAAGCTAGGGTTTATTAAACGATAACAGCACATCAGTTAAACCATAATGAAGATCGGCTCAATAGATACAGTAATAGGAATGGAGAACCGATTAAAAACCCTAACTGACGATTGCAAAAAGAACCCTAAACAATCACAATCCAATCAACAACAAGAGCAAACTGATAACACAACACGTACTAATCAGGATTACACACGAAGGATAATCAGGATCAATAACAGGAATGTTATAAGAATGATTGAAGATCGAAAAGACTGAAAAACTGATCTAGGGTTGTTAGTTAGCGATCAGAAATCGCCATAGGGGTGAGGGAGAGCTTTCAGTGGAGGTTGCGATGCACATGAATAACACTTCCCCTTTGATTGAGGCTTTAAGTGTAGGGAGTATCTCGATGAATTCCTTCATCTTTTGAAAGGCAACCTCTGCTTCTGTGCTCCATTGGAATGTTTTCTTGTCCACATAGCCTTTAGGCATTTTAAAGAATGGTAAGGAACTGTCCGCCCCTTTTCGACAAAAATCTGCTAAGTGCCGCTAATTTCCCGTTTAAGCTTTGTACCTCCTTAAGAGATTTTGGAGCTTTTAGGTCCGTAATCGCCTTGACTTTTGAAGGGTTGGCTTTGATACCCTGCTTCGTGATCAGGTGTCCCAAGAATTGCCCCTCCTGTTTGAATTACTGCATAGAGCGTCTATTTTTGTAAGTTAGTAAGTTGAATCGAGTCTCCCTAAGAGATTAAATCGTTTAGAACTTTCGGGTAGTCATCAAAGCCCCACCGGCCAGTTCTTGATCATACTCCAAAGGTTGCTTGCAATCTCATACTTTATGCTACCATAGAAAATGGCTTGTGTCGTCTATTACATCTATTCATTTATTTTTATAATCTAATATTTTGTGTTAAGATTGAATGTCTAGAAGGATAATTGATTACTAAAAATAGGTAAAAAAAATATATATATCATTTTTCCACTGCCGTGTAGTTTCCCAATTCAATTGTATTTTTTTACTTCTCTCGCTAAACAAAAACTTCTATATAAAGAGATATCACATAGCATTTTAAGGCACACCAACCTTATAAGCAAATATCAAGTGGCAGCTTCAAAAACTATTCATGGCAGGTATGCTTGCAATTTGTTTGTTATAGAATACTAGCTAGAAGCTGTTTTACTATGTTTTGTAATGATTTATATTATTGATTATTATACTTCATTCTTGATACATAGCATCAAATTTCTTCTTTAACTTGAGCACAAGATTATTTGTAAGAACGCGGCATAATCATGCATGCCGCTCATTTGATAGTCTTAATTGGATGCGTTTGCCTAGTTTTTTTTTTAATCGTGCAGAAAACTAAAGTTTAAACATAGACTTTTGACTAAATTATAATCTCATGTCTAATGGTTTGTTCTGGACAAAACATTAATGGAAGAATCTTCAGCGAAACTTAATTCAATGTAACTGATCTAGTTGTGGTTAAATTCGAGAATGTGGATCACCTAAACATCTTCTTTAATAACAAGGTCTCTTCGTAGTTTTGTGTCGTTATTAATTGCTATCTGGTAACTGTTATGTTGGGAAAACTAGAAGGTTACGCGATCCAAATTAATGTTAAACTTTAGGTTATGTGAATGTATGCTTTTGAATTGAATTAGCGAGAAGGGACTATGATTTACTCTATTGTAATCATATGAAAGTGATCTCTTTTTGCAGACAAACAAGCCGAATGTTACTCTACTCAACTCATAGATGGAAATGGCATTTTCAATGGAGTTGGACTGGATAACTTTATCAAACAAGTCAAAATGGGAGAATTGGGACTTTCTTATGCTGTTGTTTCGATCATGGGTCCACAAAGCAGTGGTATATATATCTCCCTTACGTTATCAAAAATCAAAAATGATGTTGTCTCATGTTACACGTGGTCGACATAGATTTGAATATGTCATTACAACTACAATTAGTCATTAATTATGCATAAAATTAATCGAGAAATAGCCATTGCATTATATGGAGTATGCAGGTTGTGACATTTGCATTTATGTGTTTCTTATAGGGAAGAGCACACTTCTGAATCATCTTTTTCATACCAACTTCACTCAGATGAATGCTGAAAAAGGAAGGCATGTTCGGGTTTGCTTAGTATATATCATTTTTTCTTTATTTGCAATTTTCTCATTTTTAGTTCTCATTATCAGGTCTCAGACTACTCTAGGTATATGGATGGCAAGGTGTGCTGGCATTGAACCTTGCACTATTGTAATGGATCTTGAGGGTAGTGATGGCAGAGAGCGAGGAGAGGTTACTTTAAATATATAATAGTTTTGTTTATTTTTGTTATCTTTATGAATATGAAAGGTTGTTTATCGTTTACTGATACTTTATAAGCTATTAGGATGATACGGCATTCGAGAGACAAATCGCACTTTTTGCACTTGCTGTTTCAGATGTAGTGCTTATAAACATGTAAGTTTGCTTGTAAGAGCTGTGTAATTTTAGCATTAAATTAGTACAAGAAATATAAAAAACAACTCATATATCAACACTCATCATTTTACCCTATACTCCGCTTACGGCGGGATTAGACATTGTTGTTGTTGAGCAATATTTTAACGTATATTTTATTTATATTCATTGCATTATGTCATATTTAAACATATTTACTGAGATAATATTTAGTATACAAATTTAACCATTTGATAAATTTTTATTTGCAGTGGGCATATTATTCAATCAAGATTTATTATTTGCCATTTTTTTCTGAATTTTTTAGTGCTAATATTAGAGATGCTCTAACCCTTTATAATCTTGTACATATCTCAACTTAGTTTAGGCTCATATTCCGTTTCTTTTTATATAGATGGTGCAATGAAATTGGGCGTGAGCAAGCTGCAAATAAACCTCTTTTGAAAATCGTATTCCAGGTATATATATATTGGGCGTAGAGTCATCAAAATTAGCACAGTGAGATAATGTGTAAAGCATGTAACCTTTTATTATAGGTCAAAAGAGGTTCATCTAACTCACAAAAATCTTTATAATTATTTTATGTTTAATTACTTTGAAATGAATGTTAATAAATTCCTAAATACAACCCATTACAATTTACATTGATGGCAAATGAGTAAAATAAATTACAATATACGGAGTAACTAATATCAATCGACAAATATATATTGCAACTTATATATCAGTAGCAATTTCTTAACATGTACCGTAAAAGTTAGAGAAACCCTTTCCTTTTAATATGGCGAGTACATTGTGGACAACGTTTCACTCATTTTATTGATTTACTTGACGTGTTTAAATTACTTTTTGTCTTTCCTTTAGTCTAACACATTTAATATTTGTTTCTTCCCAAATATGTTTTTATGGTAGAATGAAATCTCACACATTTAAAAATTAGAAATACAATTATCACATTATAATCTCATTTCTACTTTTTTTTTTCTTTTTTTTTTTGATTGATTGTAATTTGGAAATTAACTCTTACTTTGACACATACTAAAATGGTACATCTGAACATTTATTTAAAAACGATAGAGTTTACAAAAAAAGAGTTGATATTTAAAATTGGCAGGTTAAATTACCAATAAATTGCTCGATATCACTTATGATTATCTTGTATGGTCATATCATCCCTTTCTCATAGTCCACTACTTTATCTTGTGATTGATGTTTTCCAGGTTATGCTGCGATTATTTAGTCCACGTAAAACAACTTTGATGTTTGTTATACGAGATAAGTCGAAGGTATGGGATTATACCTGTAATTTAGAAAGAAATGTCAACAGGAAATATATGAAGTTATGAACCTTGTGAAAATATAATACAATATATATGTTGTGAAACTGATTATAAGTGTCTATGATACGCCTGGGCCCGAGCCCATGGCCTATTAAGGTCTTAGGGTTTTACCCTACTTTGTCTTATAAATACTCTTGTAATCATTTATGATAATCAATCAAGTTTAAGATCAATAATTATCTAGTTTTTCTCTTCTATTTCTTAAGGAGCTAGCACACGCTTGAAGTAGTGCATTATCCCGATACAACCCTAACGGTCGTATCAGTGGTGCTTTCATTGAGAGTCCTCGTTGAGAGGGCTACCAAATTAGGGTTTCAATTATTTAAAAAAAAAAAAAAAAAAAAAAAAACTGTTCATTGACCACTATTCACGTACTGTTCATCGATCACTATTCATCAGGGGTACTGTTCATCGACCACTATTCACGCGTTGTTTGTCGGAGTTACTGTTCATCAGGAAAAAATTTTGTGTTTTTTTGTTTTTCGAGTTAATGTTAATGGCTTCGAGCGGATATGATCGGGACGCGGAATACGCACTCTCTAAGCTCTTGCAAATGGATACGGTGGCCGAATATGAGAGTAAGTTTGTGGTTCTTGCAAATCAAGTAACGGAGATCTCAGAATCTTTACTTAAATCGATGTATATCTCGGGACTTAAACCGCTTCTACAATTGGCACTCTTAAGGTTAGCGCCTACAACTTTAGGAGAAGCTTGTTCCATAGCCCGTATAATGGAGGCTCGTTTTGAGATAATTGCAGGGAAAAAGTTGAACATTGAAGAGAAAATAGATATCGTTCTATCATGGCCAAGTGAAGAAGTTCCATATGTGGTTAAAGAGTCCTTAGATGCTAATGAAGATATTGGTGTTGTTGAGGTTAGTAGCGCTATAAATGATGTTTTTGATATTGGTGAGAGTAATGTGGCAAGCATGGAAGTTCGTAGTGAGTTTAGCGAATTTTCAGAAAATAAAGAAAGTGTGGAAGATGTTGTTGTGGGTGGAGATGTTTCGGAGAGAGTTTGGTTGTTTTTTGAGTGGGTATATCGCGAGAAGAGTTGTGGGGCAGCAAAAGATGGAAGAAGGGTGTTGTGTTATGTCAAGGCAAAGGAATACGAAAGAAGAAAAAGCGAAGGCTACAATTCAAAGAAGATTATGGGATCCGGATTATATGCCGATGTTGGGAGGACAAGGCTACCCAAACGACTCAAGAAGTCCAAACGTATGGCATAAAGATTATGTCATATAATCTATCTTTATTTACGTGTCTTTGTTTAGGATTGTTTTCATGTTTATTTAGGAAAGTCAATTAAGAATATTTTAAGACAACACCTTGAGGGCAAGGTGGTTTTGAAGAAGTGAGGAATGATACGCCTGGGCCCGAGCCCATGGCCTATTAAGGTCTTAGGGTTTTACCCTACTTTGTCTTATAAATACTCTTGTAATCATTTATGATAATCAATCAAGTTTAAGATCAATAATTATCTAGTTTTTCTCTTCTATTTCTTAAGGAGCTAGCACACGCTTGAAGTAGTGCATTATCCCGATACAACCCCTAACAGGGTCGTATCAGTCTATAATTTATATCTTCCGTACAGTCGCCTCTTGATCGTTTAGCGCTGACCTTGGAAGAAGATATTCAAAAGGTACATAGCTATTTTCTTAGAAAGTTACACAATTGCACTAGTACGTGCACTACTTAAGATTATAGGTTATGTACTGCAGATATGGGATTCCATTCCCAAGCCAGAAGCGCACAAACAAACCCCATTCACCGATTTTTTCAATGTAAGAACCAATCTCGACAATTTAAAATTTTCTTTGAGATAGGATTGTATGCCTTTTCGCCATATTATAACATCTCATATATATATATTGAGTGATCAGGTTCAAGTTATTGGGTTGTCTAATTATGAGGAGAAGGAAGATCAATTTAAAAAAGAGGTATAGATTCATCTTAGAGATATCGATCACTTCGATCGATCTATTGTATTTTGCGACATACACTTTACACTTCTTTACTGTTTTAATTTGCACGTGTGTGTGTGTGTTGGAAGGTGGCTGTGTTGAGGAAGATGTTTTTCAAATCTATTGAAGCTGGTGGTCTAGCGGGTGATAGGAGAGGAGTTGTTCCTGCGTCAGGTTTTTCCCTCAGTGCACAACAAATCTGGAAAGTTATTAAGGAGAATAAAGACCTTGACTTGCCATCTCACAAGGTAATCGTTGTAGAAAATTCAGATGAAATTATAATATGTCTGGAAGTTGATGGTTTTTGTTAATTTTGGCAGGTCATGGTAGCCAATATACGTTGTGAAGAAATAGCTAATGAGGAATATTCCTCTTTTACTGCAAACGAGGTTCATATCTTAGTAATTAGCCCCCCTATTACATTCATATTTAGACCTTTTAACTAAATAAGTGTTGCAGGAGTGGCTCAAATTAAAAGAGCTTGTGAAATCTAATCTTGTCCCAGGCTTTGGAAAGAAAGTTAGTTCATTGCTCGGCAATTCATTATCCAGGTGATAAAATGTGTTGATTTACCATTTCTGAAAGCGTTTATTATACCCAGACATTATATATATGCGACTTATGCGTTTGTTTCAATATTTTGCTTTTAGTTATGATAAAGCGGCTACTTACTTTGAAGAAAGTAGTAAAAATGCAAAGAGAAAGTTGTTGGAAGAAAAAATGATCCACGTAATATTCTTGCTAGTTGGCGTTTCTATTGCTAAATGTGATCACAATTGTTACACTTTCTTATTGCTTGGTTTCTTATATTATCTTCAGCTTGTTCAACCGACTTACCAATTAATGTTGGAACGCATGATATCCGAGACATCAGAGAACTTTAAAAACGCATTTACTGATGCTTTGAATGAAGGAAAAGCATTTGCATCGGCGGCTCGTGACTGCACAAAAAAGTTCATGACCCTATTTGATGAACAATATCAAGGTATAGCTGGCGCTATTTGTTGGTAATTCAAAGACCGAAACAAACAAACAAATCCAAACAAACGAAGCGGAAGCTTTATTCAAATAACCAAATCAAATACAAAACCAAATTCAAAGGTACCACCACAAAAAACAAAAACTAATTCAAATGGTAACAAACTATTATTCAAAAGGTACTAAACAATTATTCCAAAGTACAAAGAAAACTAATGCTAATAATCCTATTTATAGCCAAAACTAACCGTCATAGATTAGTTACCAAATTACAAATAAACTTGTAGCACAAGTGAACAAATTACCAAATAGCCCCTAAAGTTTAAGTCACTTTTCAACAATCTCCACCGTGACTTGAACTCCTCCACCGACTTCAAATCAAATTCAAAGTTCCAAACGCTAGTGATACTAGCCAAATTCAAATCAAACGATCAATTCCCAAAACTATCCAAAACAAAGTTGATCGAAAGCAAATGCCGATAACTTCAAAACGAACAATCAAATGTTAACCGACAAATTCAAACTCGGTTAACCGAACAAACAAATCGGCTCAAACGATCTTCAACAAAGATTATCAAATTCAGGCAACCATCTTCAAAAGCCCGACAAACGAAGATCCATAATTTCAAACTAACAAATTTCCAACGATCGAACAAATTCCAAACGACCTAACAATAATTAAGTCTTCAAACCCCAAATCGATCTTCAAATTCCAAATACCAAATTCAAATTCTAATAACCCACTTATGTAATAAGAATTACGGTCTTCAAACTCCAAATCGATCTTCAAATCCCAAATATCAAATTCAAATGACCCACTTATTTATAAGTATTACAGTCCAACTTCAAATTTATTATCCAAGTATCAAACAAATTCAAATTAATAAATAACTTGACGAACGAGCTCTAATAATTCAAACTCCCCAAATAATTCGGATAATAGTTCTAATGACCCACTTATATAATAAGAATTACGGTCCAAATTCAAATACCCAAAACAAAACAAATCCAAATAACCTAATCATAGGTTAGCCTTCAAAGCAAGCGGTTTCCAAAATCCTCCAACAAGTCGCACAAAATCTATTCCAAACTATTGTAAGTTATGTGACCAAAAACTAAAAGCTAATAGCAAAACAAAAGGTCACGTGCAAATTACCAAAAACAGTCCAAAGCCAATTCCAACTACAAGCTCAAATAACCAATATTTCGATAAGAGACTAAAACGCTTGTTCGAACAAACCAAAATTCCCATAGCCAGCCAACCCCAATCGTACTTTGACGAACTTTCAATACCAAATTGCAAAAATTGATTTTCTAAAGCAATTCCAAAGGAATGTTCAATACCAAGACGATTCTTAAAACCCACTGAGCCGCAAACGATTTTTTTTTTTTTCTTTTTCTTCCTCATGGTTAAACAAACTTAGCTCTGATACAACTTGTTGGTAATTCAAAGACCGAAACAAACAAACAAATCCAAACAAACGAAGCGGAAGCTTTATTCAAATAACCAAATCAAATACAAAACCA
This sequence comes from Chrysanthemum lavandulifolium, assembly GCA_022545495.1. Taxonomy (NCBI): domain Eukaryota; kingdom Viridiplantae; phylum Streptophyta; class Magnoliopsida; order Asterales; family Asteraceae; genus Chrysanthemum; species Chrysanthemum lavandulifolium. The sequence goes on from CM040244.1 coordinate 277,464,369, forward strand.
AATTCAAAGGTACCACCACAAAAAACAAAAACTAATTCAAATGGTAACAAACTATTATTCAAAAGGTACTAAACAATTATTCCAAAGTACAAAGAAAACTAATGCTAATAATCCCTATTTATAGCCAAAACTAACCGTCATAGATTAGTTACCAAATTACAAATAAACTTGTAGCACAAGTCGAACAAATTACCAAATAGCCCCTAAAGTTTAAGTCACTTTTCTAACACTATTATCTGTCATGTTTAGAAATACATTCTATGTTTCTAGATGCTCATATGTTAATAACGTTTTAGATGCTCCAAACATAATGTTGATTTCAGTTATTTACGCATCTCATTTTTATCTGGGACATGGTAAACTCTACAGATGCTTTCATCGAGCAAGGGGAACGGGACTCGAGTAAAGAACGGCATAGATTTTCAAGCGATTTGGATTTACATATCGCTGAAGTTCTAAATGCCAACCTATTTGAACTTACTGAACTAAACAAGGTAATGTTAACTTGTATAGTTTTAAGCTTGGGCAAATCACTTAAAAATGTAGTTAACTTGACACTTTTATGGTTGTGTGTAGCTTTTTTTTTTTTTTTTTTTTTTTTTTTTTTGTACTAAACTTTTAAATTTCGATAATTGTTATTTTGTGACTATTACGCCATATAAAATGATCATTTTACCGTTCGGAATTTGAAAAAAGTAAAGGTTAAATAGTCACAAAATACACACAATGATCGAAATTTGAAAGTTCGGTACACACAATAAGAAAGAAAAAAAAGATAGCTACACAGAACCATAAAAAATGTCAAGATAACTACATTTTTAAGTGATTTGCCCTTTAAGCTTTCACGAGAGTACTCAACTTTATTGTTAAAGATAAGTGCATTTTTCTGCAGTCAAAGTTAGAAAAGGCTTTAATTGGTCCAGTGGAAGCTCTTCTAAAAAGAGGTACTGATGAAACATGGTCTAGAATAAGGACACATCTTCATCGTGAAACTGAAGTAGTTGTCTCCGAGTTCTCTTTTGCACTTTCTGGTTTTGAAATTGGTGAACAAGCCGAAGAAATCATGATTTCAAATTTAAAGGATCATGCAATAGGAATCATAGAGAAGAAGGCAAGAGAAGAAGCCGCCAAAGTTTCGACCTACGTGAAGGATAGGTACAGTATTCTTGCAGATATGGAGTTTCTTATCAAGTTCATTTCCATGTTACTGTAACTCATTCTAAATCTATCAAATCACACAGATTTATAAACACTTTCAACTATGATAATGATTTGAGGAAAAGACTCTGGACTAATGGGGAAGATATTCCGGCTATAACTAAAACTGCCCGTTCTTCTGTAAGAATCACTTATCAGAGTATATTGGATCTATTAAGTCGCTTAATTAACACACGGCTTATTTAATTTACTAGTGTTTAAAGTTGCTCTCTGCATTGGCTGCAATTCGTTTGAATGAAGATACTGATACAGTCAGCGAAATGCTAGATCTGGCATTAGGGGGACAAAACAGTACACAAGATATATTGGTCACAAACACATGGGAAAAGGTATATATCATGCGAGTGTACTTATGGCCTACGATTTTCTTTTTCTTCCTTAGTGAATCTGAGTATATAATTTCACTATGTACATGACATTATATGCATTTTATGTGATTTAGGTTCCAGCAACAAAGACCCTCATAACTCCGGTTGAGTGCATATCAGTGTGGAACCAACTCCAAAGGGAAACCGAATATACCATCACCCAAGCTATTGCTTCCCAGGTAGTATTAAATTTATGGGTTTTGTTGTTTAGGGGTGTTTGGCATTGTTTATTTTTTCTGCTTATATGCTTTATTTTAAGCAGAAAAATACTTTTGACTGTTATTTTTATCCAAACACTTCCGACTTAAAAAAGAGCACAAAAGCAGTTTTTCATAAGCAGATTGATACTTTTTTTAAAGGGCTTTTTTCTGAAACTATATATAACCTTATACCTCCGAAATTTAACCTAAAAGTTAAAAGTTTGAAATACATGCATGCTCACTTTATGGACTTCTAATAGCTGTTTGACGTGTTATTACCAAAAAAACTTGCTCATTATTTTTGTATAATATGTTGTAGTTTTCGTTAGATTAATTGTACATGTCGTTCCTATGCTTTACTAACTTAACAGTATGTAACAAATGGGGAAAGTTTGTCATTTACCTATCATTTGAATAAAAAAAGCAGAATTTGTTAAACACTAAAAGAACTGTTTATCTGCTTATTTGCCTATTTTTAATTACTACCTCCGTCCCAAATTATAAGTCTAATTTGACTTTTTGACTCAAACTTTGACCATAAATATTTTTGTTTGTATTATATAATACTTGATGCAAAGTATATAAATGGATTGTGTTTTAAATGTATTTTCATTTGGTATAATTTTCATCATGTGTTATACAATACAAACGAAAATATTTAAGGTCGAAGTTCGAGTCAAAAAGTCAAATCAGTGAAACTTAAATTTTGGGACGGAGAGAGTAGAAGCAAATCCAAACACTATATTCAGAAGCACTTACTCTTAGTCATCATAAAACACTTATTTTAAGGAAAAAAAAAAAAAAAAAATCCCAAACACCCAGTTAGTTTGCTTGTACAGTTGTAGTTTGTTTGACTTCTTGTTATATCAACTTCAAAATATGTTGATGCATGCTTTGGGTTTTCAGGAACAATATAACCGCAACGTGGAGGAGCGTAAGGAGCAGGAGCAAAAGGAGCTGAAGCGTAACAAAAGGGAGGAGAACGAGCGTAAGGAGCGAGAGCGTATCGAGCGGGAGCGTAACGAGCGCTATGAGCGAGAGCGTAAAGAGCGGGAGCGTATCGAGCAGGAGCGTATCAAGCGGGAGGAGAAAGAGCGTAAAGAGCGGGAGCGTATTGAGCAGGAGCGTATCAAGCGGGAGGAGAAAGAGCGTAATGAGCGTGAGCTTCGTGAGCGGGAACGTAATGAGCGGGAGGAGAGAGAGCGGAATGAACGTAATGAGCGGGAGCGTATCGAGCGGGAGCGGAACGAGCAGTTGATGAAGGAACTGAAACAGCGTATGGAGCAAGATCGTAACGTGCGAGAGAAGGAGCGGGAGGAGGAGCGAGAGCGTGAGCTGGAAGAGCGAAACCGGCCACGTGACCCAGATTTCTTGGATGTGTTAGGAGCAATAGCTCCTGTAACTCGTTTGTTTACGGGGAGGTGGAGGTGACTGAACACGTACTAAACATGCGTGGTTGACTGAAAAACTCTTCATCGTAACATCCCATAATCTTATTGTAATTTACGTTATACTTTTGGTTGCTTTCATTTTAATAATATTTGCGAGCTCTTCAAAATAAGTTTGAATTTTATGTTATTGTATAATAAGTTGAAATTGTTTCATCAAGCCATGAACTTTTGTATGAATTGAATTTGTGAAGTATTATTTTAAGAGTTTGATAATACTATGTTGGTGATTGTAATTTGAATTTCTATCAGAGTGCCTTGGTAATTATAACATATAGTTGTTAGGTTTATTGCAATAAACTACTACTGATTATATGCATTTGTCTACAGTACGTTAGGCGAATTTCAATATATACCACTCTTTAATGAATAATATAGAAAGAAATGTCGAAATAGATAAGTTATAGCATCATATATAAAACTGAGAATCTGAAAACAAAAACTAAAAATGCAAAAATATATCTTTTTAATATTTGTTCATTGGAAATGTGTAGAAATCGTCCGGATTTAGCACTGTTACGTTCACTTTTGGTCCTCCATCATTGCAAAAACCGTCCTTGCGGTTTGCCAAATTTCACAGTTGAAGGACCAAAAGCACGCATGCTGATGCAAAATAAGGACGATATTTGCACTTATTGATTTACAAGGACGAAACATGCAATTTGATCAAACCACAAGGACGATTTTTGCAATTTACTCTTATTTGGAGGCAGTTTCTTAAGAAGCTGATTACCATTTACAAAAATCATATCCTTTTCGGATCAACTTTAGTCTGCACACATCATAACATTATCCAAAAATTTAGAATATTAATAAGCTAAGCTCAAACAAATGAGATTAATCTAACGACTAGGACTAACGATGAAATAAAATAAATTGCATCGTTAGTCCTAAGGACTAACGGTGCACTCCACCGCCACCTACCACCCAACGCCACCACCACCATCAACGCCACCTTCACCGCCACCTACCACCTCCACCCGCCAGCACCCAACGCCACCTTCACCGCTACCTCCACCCACCGCCACCCAACGCCTCCATCGCCATCTACCGCCACCGCTGCCACCACCAACCACCCACCACTACCTTCACCGCCACCTACCACCTCCACCGCCACCTCCACTCAATGCCACCACCACCATCACCGCCACCCACCTCCATCACCACCATCACCGCCACCACCATCATCATCGCCACACACCACCACCATCAAAAAGCTTGGGAGTGGTGGGTGGCGGTGGTTGGTGGTCGTGGCAGTGGTTGTGGTTGTGGTGGGTGGCGGTGGTGGAGGTGGGTGGTGGTGGTTGTGGTGGGTGGTGGTGGTGTAGATGGTGGTTGCAGTGGGTGGCGGCGGTGGAGGTGGGTGGTGGTGACAGTAGTGGCGGTGGATGGCGGTGGTGGAGGTGGTGGGTGGCAGTGTTGGTTGGTGGTGGAAGCGGTGGCGGTAGATGGCGATGGTGGAGGTGGAGGTTGTGTAGGGGGGTAGCAATTAATTAATTGATCAATAAATACAATTCATACAGTTATTAAAACACCCTAACATAATAAATACAAATTATAAAGCATATTGTATAACCAAATTAAACACAATTCCTGCATTGAATGTCACTAATACAATAATATTCAAGCCGAGCAGACAGCAGTGCTATATGGGCTTGAGCCCGACCAGTAGCGCAGCAAGCGGGCTCGAGCCCGAACGGGCACAGGCTAAACGAAATTCTTGAAATCCGTAAATTTATTGTCAAAAAACATAATAAACTAAAATACATGATTCACTTAAAATTTTATTTGAGTGCACTGCCGCCAACGCCGCGAGTATCTGCATTAAATGCCACTAATACAAATAATAAAACACATTATACAAATATTAAAGACCGAAGCAGACAGCGGGCAAAATGGGCTTGAGCCCGAACGAGCCGCGCGGCCAAGCAGCGGGCCAAGCGAACTCCTAGCCCAATAACGCCTGAGGCTAAATGAAATTTTTGATATTCGTAAATTTATTGTCAAAAAAAACAATAAACTAAAATAAATGATTAACCGGAAAAATTAATTTCAGGGTACCGGCGCCGCAACGCTCGAATACCCTGCTAGTTATATTGAAAGGACATAAATGTATTATTTACTTAAAAGTAGCTAGATTATATAATTCACAGGTCATATACATTACAAGTAGTGTTCAACTTTGAAAAATATTACTAGTAGAATACTTGTAATATTTTTCTAGCAACTTGAGGTATATACACTTTTATTGTTAAATAAAGTCATACTCCGTACATTTTTTTAAATTTGTGTTTTTTTTTCGATATTGCGAGCCAACTAATTTCAGTACGACTACCCTTTTAATAGCCTGAAAATTTGTGTTTTTTTTCCGATATTGCGAGCCAACTAATTCCAAAGACGACTACCCTTTTAATAACTCGAAGTCGATAGGTGAAACTACGGTAGGATTAATCCCCCCTCCCCTCTAAATTTGAACTCATGAATTGAAGTCATACATGATAGTATGCATGGACAGACCCACGTGTATGCCGGGTGTGGCACGGGCTACACCCGATTTTAGGTCACGAAATGCAAAAAGATATCAAAACCGTCATTTTTGTTGTATGTGCAAAACCCAAATTTTGTTTTGTTACTTTCATTTTTTACGGTGTAACTTTAGTTAGTCCAACATTTCTTTTGTGCAACAACCTCTTAAAAAATTTAGGTCCGCGTCTGATAGTATGATACTAAGTTATTTGGCTAACCCCCTCTATCTAAACACATAAAGATAATCCAATTAATAAAAAATAACCACAATTTACCTTTTACCAACTAACATGAACTCTCTTAAACTTGTTACATCCAAAATTCATATATTACTCAAGGTTCTAGATAACGTGAGGTGTGGTGTGGCGTGGCGTGGCGGTATGGTCAAGTCTCACACTTTAAAAACTATGGCGAAGCCTTAGCGTTTTTAAGGTGACTTAAAGCGGCAAAAAATATGAAAATATTTATAAATTTATATATTGTATATCATACTTCATATATATCGAGTTTACAAAAAGTGGTATACATAAAAAACTAAGTCATTAAACTATCCTTACATGTAATTTTATTAATTTCTTGAAAAAAAATATTTTTATCGTAGTTGTATTCAAAAAAGGCGTCACGACTCACGCATATGCGTGCCTTGTCGCACATTTCCATGCCTCATCTCACGCCACGCCTTAAGCTGACATCTTGATCTATTACGTAATGTGAAAGTCACGCCTCACGCCTTTACGACGCTTTTGCTCTACCATGGCACGCCTTTTAAAACCATCGTTACTCTAACATGCCTATATGTTACATGGAAAACTTTTCTTGCCAATTAATTTTAAAAATAAAATCGGTTGTGCTTGTATATTTTTTTGATGAAATTAATCCAAACAATTACAAATATATTTTTCCTACATGTCAAATAAGCCAAGTCAATCAAGTATCAACAGAAGAATAAGCTGATTAATATATCTATCATCATCTAACATGTCGTGCGACGAACGGGCAATAGTCAACACATTCATACACATTACGGAGTAATATATATATTTCTTGATGTATGACTTTTTCAGTAACAAGAAGTTTCATCTTAAGCTGCTCGAAATATCGTCGTAAGTTGTAAAGGACGATATATTATCGTCATTATCTGACAATATAATACGGACTACGGAGTATATGTTATTGGTGAACAACCTGATAGTTTCATCCAAGTTGACAAACAATTAAATAAGCTAGCTAAAAGAACTGCAGTATAAATCATTGTTTAAATAATGTATATAACTTTGATTCGAGTTGCTTATTTAGTATGAAATGCATGTAAATATACATTTACAAAATGGTCTAAATGAAAAGAAACACAAGTTCAGTAAGACTTGTGATCTTTATGAGACGAATATGTTTAGAGCCAAACTTGAAACTCTACTCAAGTAGCTTGAGCTTGATTCACTCTTAGTCAAGTTGATTCCGAATATTTTTCAAGTCATTCCCAAGTTGTTTGCGAGTTATATATCTCGTCAAGCTTTCTAGTTCTACACCCTTGTACGTATGCATATATGAAAAACAGTTGGGTGTCTAAGATTGCTTATTGTAAAAAATTTCCGGGCCGGGATGTCGCAGTTTCGACAGAAATTTAATTATCACTAATGACACAGCAAGTGTTGGGATTTTAGATCTAGTTAACCAGTAACCTCTACGAGTACGCAGCGGATAATGGATCTATTTAATACAATTATGTTAACACGTAATTAATAAACACATAATTTAATACAATATTAAATAATTAAAAGGGAATAAAGAAGGCTAACCTTGCTTGGCAATTGAACACTAGTAACGGAACAAGAAACCTTACGAAACCTTTAAGTATCTAAAGTAGATACCTCGAAGAGTATCACACACAAACCCGATTCACGTATACGTTCGATGTAGCTAGTCGAGAACGTAATATAATAATAAAACCAAGTCAATACCTTTGACCCTTGAATATATATATCACAAGCAGAAACTCCAAGATAGCAAGTCTTTACTGCCCGTGAAAAACCAAAACAGTTAACAAACTGTTTTCAATGTTGCACCCATCCGATATCCAAACCCTTCCTGTCCGAGATGTAAGATCACGACCAGAAACACATAAACCAAACCTTGCTGCTGCGATTCAAATGGAATCAGTAACAAGTTCCCTCTAACAGATTTTACACCTAAACACTTGATGTGTAGCAAGTTTAGGAATCAAGAAAGAAGTTAAAACCTTAATCGACTAAGTGTTAGTCAACCAAAGTATTATAGCAGGAAACAGTAGATCGCTTAGGATTTGATAATAAAAGAAAATCGTGAGTTTTCAAGGCTTAGAAGTTTGTATATATAATGATACAAACCGACTTCCAGTAGGATACAAATCCTTGGTCGACAAGTTCCAACCCAAGCAAAAAGCCCATACTTCCTTTTCCTGCATGCATGACCAGTGGATTCAAAGAGCCCAAGGCATTCCATATTTTGACCCAACTTGGACCTCATAAAAGCCCGTGGGTCAAAACAGCTAACGGGTCAATATTACATGCAAATCGGGTGTGTAATTCAAGTATTAAAAACGTTCATCACGTATATATTGGGGGGTATTCTCATCCTCATCTTTTATATATTGGCCAGGTTGTTTGGGGGGTATTCTCATCCTCATCTTTTATATATTGTCTTTCGAACATAAAGGAATCTAGTAAACTTAAAAGTAAACGCCTATCAAGTGCAATGCATTGTTGAGCCTAGTAAACGCCTGTAAATTGCAATGCATTTGTTGAATTAGTTTAGAGGATTTTATCAGCTAGTTGGCCGGTTTCGAAAGTAAACACCTTTGGCGAATCTATCTAGTAACATTTCCTGGCAGAAGTGTTGGCGTATGTCCCGGCATAAAACTCAGCGGCACATTAGAAAAATGCCGAAGAGCCTAACTCTCCGGCACATTAGCAAAACCGCCCGGCACAACGCGCAATCCTCCGGATGAAGCACACAAGCCAATTTAGACCGAGTAAACCTAGACCAGCATATACCGGAGGGTTAGACATAACCCTCGGCATAACGGACACCTGACATCACCATGTATAAAAGGAAAGGAATCTTGATCAGAACTACTGACCTTTTCCAGACGGAATCCAAACAGAGTAAAGTCAACTCCCGCCCAAAAGAGTCACTATAGCCCACGTGACCTACGGGTGAGGACAAAAGCTTCTCATCTATAAAAGGAGCCAAGCTACAGCATTAAAGGTTAATCAATTCTCATCCCATTCATTACAGATTACTCTGACATTATACCATACTCATTCTCACGCCGGAGCTTGGTCTAGGGATAAAACCCTGGCCGAGGCTAACGCGTGTTGTCTTTGTGTTTACAGATCCGAAGGGACCTAATCCGAAGAGCTTTGCCGAAGGAATAGCCGAAGGATTAGCTTGTTCGGGTAAATACAGATTTTTACCTCAACAAATTGGCGCCATCCGTGGGACCGCTATTCTAACTACCAAAGCTAGAAAATGGCGGTCCTACCACCAAACACCCGGGTCCCTCCATTGAAACAACACGGAAACAACCCCACAACCTAGAAGAACAAATACTAAACCACATATCATCACTAAAGGTCTTGATACAACAACATAACACCTAAGGAAAAAGCCCGTTACAGCCCATACGGATTGATTTCGGCGACGAAACCGAAGAACCCGCCCGAGTAGAAAAAGAAAAAGATCCGAAAGGAATACAGGTCGTGGAGGACCTGTACAAACCATACAAGGACGCCCTCAGATGCCCATTCACGCGGCGGATCGTAGAGTTCGCCGGACCAAGACATGAACTACCTAAGAACATAAAGCTTTACGACGGATCCTCGGACCCGGACGATCACGTCAATCGTTTCTCCGGCGCGGCCAATCATGGTGGATGGCCGATGCCGGTATGGTGTTGGATGTTCCAAAAAACTTTGGACGGTCCAGCAAGTGCGTGGTTCGAACGATTACCCAACGTTAGCATAGATAGCTGGGAGGAGCTCAGAGAGAGTTTCCTGGAAAGATTTGCGCTCAGGAGAAAGTGTCTTAAAGATCCGATGGAACTCACCAAAATCGTGCGGAAGGCTCATGAAACCTTGCCGGAATTCAAGGAAAGGTGGACCGACGAGGCTAGCTATATCCCTGGTGTGCCAGAAGTAATGCAGATATCCTCATTCATTAACAAAAGCAAATGCCCAGAATTTGTAAAGCGTTTCTCAGATAGAGTTCCCAAGACAGTCACGGAAATGATGAAGAGGGTAGACGATTTTGTACGTTCGGAGGAAGCCTACAACACCACGGAGCTCCCTAAAGGGGAGTGGGACCGTAAGTCATACGCAGGTAGTCAGCCGGATCGAACCTCCAGAATAGCGAATATCCCCGACAAGCGGAGGGGAGACCGAAGAACAGACCAAAAATCCCGTAGCCAGTACAACCCCTACTACCCGACAAGGGCCCGATAACTCTGAGGCGACCACCAAGCGACTACCGTAGAAACCATTACAGAATGATACCGCCCCATAGATTTGAACCTTCTCAAAAGCACCTAAGGAAATTCTAGCGGAGCTTGATTTAAAGCCGCCACCACCCCCACCTTTGAGAGGGGCACCAAGGAGGGAAAACTTAGATAAGTTCTGCGATTATCATGGTGAGAAGGGTCACCTCACCAATGACTGCTACCAACTCAAAGAGAAACTAAGAGTAGCATTGGAGACAGGCAAGTTGGATCATTTATTGAAGGATGTGAGGCAAAGGGGAAGAACCCCCTAGAGATAATCAGCCCGGCAGAGGAAGGGTGATAAATATGGTATACAGCGGGGGAAAAGACAGAAAAAGGAAGACCTGCAGCCGAGAGGAGGACTGGATGAATGTCCCTATAGCTTTCCCCCCATTCTACCCGGGGACGTTTCCGAAGAGCCGTTGATAATTGAAGCAGATGTGGAAGGATACACCGTGAGGAGGGTTTATGTAGACCCAGGAGCAGCTGTGGAAGTAATGTACAAACACTGTTTTCAAAACTTGTGCCCGTAGATCAAAGCGAAGCTAAGAGAAACGAACACACCACAAGTGGGATTCTCAGGCGAAACAATAAGACCCCTCGGGAAGATAGACCTAAACGTTTGTTTCGGAAACGATGGCCTATATCGCCGAGCAATAATGACGTTTGCAGTGATAAGGTCCCCCTCTGCGTATAACATTATTCTGGAACGATCCGGCATTAGAGAATTGAGGGAGATCCCCTCAACCATCCATTCCATGATAAAATTCCCAACACCTAGGGGAGTGGCAACCCTGGTTACCAGATCAGTCATCATCTCAGAGTGTAGAAAGTTAGAAAAATAGTTCATGACGGAAGGGTCGGAAAGCAAGAGTAAGGAATACCCTTTGGAAGAAGAGTCTAGCAGGAAAAAAGAAGAAGTAATGATAAACCCTAAGTTTCCTGAACAAATGATTACCATCGGGGGCAATTTTTCCAAAGAGTGCAAAAGACAGTTGGTGGAACTACTGAAAAACAACAAGGATGTATTCGCATGGCAACCGGCTGACATGACAGGAGACCCCGGCGAATCAGAGAGCACAAACTAAATGTCAACGTGAACGACAGGCCAATAGCCCAGAAGAAGAGAACCTTCTCAGCTGAGAAAAACCAGGCAATCAATAGCGAAGTAGAAGAATGGCTGAAAGCGGGGATAGTTCGGGCAGTAAAATATCCCACATGGATTTCCAACCCGATCCTAGTAAAGAAGCCAGACGGAACATGGAGAATGTGCATGGACTTCAAAAGCATCAACGCTTCATGTTCAAAGGACTACTACCCACTCCCGGAGATCGATTGGAAAATAGAGTCCGTGATGGGTACAAGTACAAGTGTTTTCTTGATGTATACAAGAGGTACCACCAAGTTCAAATGGCCAAGGAAGACGAAGAGAAGACAACCTTCTATACGGAACATGGAACTTTTTGCTACACCAAAATGCCCTTCGGCTTGAGAAACGCCGGGGCAACCTATCAAAGGCTGGTAGACTCAAGTTTCAAGGGGAAAATTGGCAGGAATTTGGAGGTGTATGTTGACGATATGGTAATCAAGAGCAGAAGTGAAGTAGAATTGTTGGCAGACATGGCAGAAATGTTTGATACCCTCCGAAGGATCAACATGAAGCTCAACCCTAAAAAGTGCTCCTTTGGAGTTGAAGAAGGAAAGTTCCTCGGATACGTAGTAACGTCTGAAGGAATAAGGGCCAATCCGAAGAAAACAAAAGCGATAGCCGACATGCAATCCCCCCGGACACTCAAGGAAATGCAGAGCCTCAGCGGGAAGCTCGCAGCCATGAACAGATTCCTATCCCGATCGGCTGAAAAAGCTTTACCCTTTTTCAACACATTAAAGAACATCACGAAGGACAACCAAAATGAGTACCGATGGAGTAAGCAGGCCGAAGAAGCATTTCAGAAGATGAAGAGCATGATCTTGGAACTGCCTAATTTGACCGCCCCGATAGCAGGAGAAGATCTTTTCGTGTATCTAGCGGCAGCCTAGGAAGCCATTAGCGTTGTATTAATGGTAGAAAGAAAGGGTAAACAAATGCCGGTACACTATGTCAGCAGAACACTTCACGAAGCCGAACGAAATTATGCCCCCCTGGAGAAATTGGCTTTAGCTCTACGGCACTGTTCCAGAAGACTCCGAAGATACTTTGAAGCCCACCCCATTAAGGTGATTACGGACCAACCCATTCGTGACGTTTTGAACAAACCTGAATCCTCAGGGAAACTGATGAAGTATGTAGTAGAATTAGGAGCATACAAAATTACTTACATCCCAAGGAACGCAGTCAAGGGACAGGTCTTGGCAGATTTCATAAATGAAATACCGGTCGGCGAAGCAGGGAGACAAGGTAGGAGCAAGGAAGTGTGCAACATGTCAACCGCAGAGGGAGAATGGACATTGTTCACAGACGGAGCGTCTAACAAGAAAGGCTCCAGAGCAGGTTTGGTGTTGATCAGCTCGGACCAAGCAGAATACACTTATGCCCTCCGGCTAAATTTCCCCAGCACAAATAATGAGTCAGAGTACGAGGCATTGCTGGCCGGTCTAAGGATAGCCAAGGACATGAAGATACAAGTGTTAAGCGTTAAAGTGGACTCCAACCTAGTGTCAAGCCAAATCAACGAGGAATTCACTACCTACAAGGAAAGCATGGCAAGATATTTGGCTAAGGCAAAGGAGTACATTGGATGTTTTAAACAGTTCAGAATACAAAATATCCCCAGAGCACAGAACCAGAAGGCCGATGTGTTAAGCAAGCTAGCATCAGTTGCATTCGACCATTTGACCAAAGAAATACTCGTGGAAGTATTGGAAATACCATCAACGGAGGAGAAGGTCGTCGGAGCAATAGTGGAAGAAGAGGAGGAAAACTGGATGTCTCCAATCATCCGGTGCATCACCGAAGGAAAATGGCCGAACGATGAAAATGAGGCAAGAACCCTACGGATGAAGATACCCCATTATACAATGGAAGACGGAGCACTGTTCAAAAAGTCATATTTGGGCCCAATGTTAAGATGTGTGGGTCCACTACAGGCCAATTATGTGATAAGAGAGGTGTACGAAGCGTGTGGGATTGATAAGGTTTTAAAAGGTACCATTTTGAGGGGTCGTTTTAGCCCTTATTTGATCACTTTTGTATCCGTTATTGCTTAATTTCGTTCCTTTTCACTTTTAGGTTTCTTGAAGGCAAAATCTTTGGAATGGCACTTATTTGGACGAAAAGCGGCAATTCTGAAGAAAATGGCCAAAGTCAGAATCGAGCCACCTGATCATTGGGCCCGAAGGGGACGGCGTCAGTGTTAATCTTGACGCCGTCGCATCACTTTTGTGACGGCTCGGAGTCAAATTGCTCATTTACAAGTGGCGTCGGGCTTTAAAAAGTAGACCGTCGCAACTCGCACGGCCTAGATGTGACCCAGACGGTCGCCGAAGTGAAGAGGACGGCGTCACGGACATAAGGTGGCCGTGCGTCGCAAGGTTAACGTGGCAAGACGAAACCCTAATGACGGCGTACGGCGTCCACGAAACATAAGGTGACGCCGTCGCATATGTAATCTTATATATAGAATCAATTTTTCGGTTTTAGGGAGAGTCTTTTGGAGTAAAACCTAAAACCGAACCTAAGGTGTCTTGTACAAGTATTTTAGGGTTTTAAACCCTATCTTACATCAAGATAAGTATTTACTTCATTAATTCAATTATGTCTTTGATTATTTGTGTGTATGCTTGCATGTTCTCCATGTCCCGCTAATTTATTTGTGTGTTTGCTTAGGAAGTATGAAACTTAATTATTGAATATTGATTGGTTGTTTCTTATCTTAGTTGATTAATGATCTAGTAATGCGATAGGTTATTCGTTGTGTACTTAATGCTTGATTCATCTTTGTGAACCTTAGAATATGATTACACGAGTAGTTGTAAGCTAAATTATCCAAAGAGTGCCTTAGAGTAAGAGTTTATCATCCCTAGTGGGTTTTGTAGGCGAGACCCTTTGGTAAGTTCAAAGAGTTGGGAGAAGCATACCCTACAACTTTAGACACACAACGCAACTAAGAATAAGGACGTGACAACTCAACCATCAATAGGAGATAATTAAGGAGTAGTATAACCTAAGTAAACACATCTTTAAACTATCATACGATCACACATTAATTAGACATAGACTCCCACAACCTTAGTTTAGATAATTAGATAATAGTAGAGTAATCGGTAGAGATACCAACCCCAAATCCAATACCCGAGATTCGTACCTTTCCATTTCATAAAATATAAAATACAAAAATAATCTTCCTCAACCTTAACCTTAGCGTAGTAACTTCTCACTAGCATTCCTATTCCCATAGAGAACGATATCAATACCCGTGGCTTACCCTAATTACTACACTACAATGATTAGGTTCATCGCCTAGGGTGTTATAAAACTTGCTCAAGAAAAGGAAGTTTCCTTGACCCGAACGACGGCGTGTAGCGTTATCAAGTTTTAGGCGCGCTGGGGAATAGAATAGCTAGTTAGTAGTCCCCTCGTTTAGGTTCTTTGCTTGATTCCTATCAAGTAAAATTTTCTCATTTTTAGCTTTCTCTTAGTCTATCCCCCTTCTTCGTGACCTTTGTTCGTAACACCCATCACTTTTCATCATGGAGGATGATAACCAACTACCACTCATCAACCCACCACCAAATGACCCGCCAAGAGCCCCTACTCTTGGTGAATACTCGAGACCAAGCCACCTAGGCTATAGGAACACCATTGAGCTTCCCGACCAAGCCCAAACTATGGCCCTGCGATCCGAAACCATCCGGTTGGTGCAAAACGGATGTGCATTCCATGGACTTAGTTCAGAAGATCCAAATCGACATCGAGGATTTCCTCAAAATTGTCGATTCCATCAACCTTGATGCTACTACTCGGGAGACAACACGCTGCATCTCTTCTAATTCTCTCACGGGACCAAGCTAGTAATTGGCTTGAGCGACTTCCCACGGCTCCATCTCAAGTTGGGATGATCTTACCTCTCGCTTCTTGCTCAATTTTTCCCACGGGAGAACCACTAAGCTTAGGAATGACATCTTGATGTTCCAACAACGTCAAGGTGAATCTCTCTGAAGCATAGACCCGATTCAAGGACTTACTTCATAAAGTCCCTCATCACGGCATTGATCTTTGGCTCCAAGTCAAATATTTTATGATCATGTCAACTTCCCCACTAAGCGATCCATTGACCAAGCGGCGGTGGAAAACTCGGTGATCTCACCGCGGAAGGATCATGGGGTATAATAGAGGACCTTGCCCTCTCACGATAACGAAAGTTGGGGCGACCCCGTGAGCTACCTAAAACCGTTAAAGCGATCTCCTTGCCTTCCATCAACTCACAACCTTCCGACCGTAGGATGATCGAACTTAAAGATCAAGTTAAATTCCTCATGAGTTCTACAAAATCCTAAATCCTCACGACAAGTGAATCAAATCACTCTACCTTGTGAGTTATGCAAATGGTCCCCATGACACTCGTGATTGCACAAGGCTCCCGAACAAGCTTTTGAGGACTACGCCTCCATACGTACCGGCGGGCGGGAGAGAAATGGTACACTTTCAAACCCGAACAAAACAACTTAGGAAACTCGCACAACCCTCATGGAGAAATCACCCTAACCTTAAGTGGAACCAAAACTCAAGCACACCCCAAAGCTCATCTAGTTCGCCCACTAGGTTCAATTCTTTTAATACCGGGAACCCCACTAATCTTGAGGCAATTGCATCTAGATTTTGTCATCCCAAGAGACTCGATTGAATAAGCTTGAAGCCGATTTTAAGCAAAACAAAGCGAGATGACAACCAAGCTTGATGCCCTCTTAAAAGCCTTCAATGAGCGGGAAGTTGGAGCACTCCCAAGTGATACCATAAAGAACCCAAAAGTGAATTCGATTGCGTCGACTTCATGTTCTAGTTCACCATGGGAGAGTGCACATTCATGCCCCTCGCACCCGACGGTTCACTCGGTAAATGCTATCAAAAGGGTTCCAAGCCATCCAAGAGGTACCAAGGCCCGACACCTTTGATAGAGCCTACTCTTGAGAAACTCGTCACCAAGAATCCAAACCTAGTTTAGAGGAGGAGTACAAGGAACTCCATCAAGAAAACCGATTCTTGAAGTCTTAGCTCATGCACCTTATTATAATGCTTTAAAAGAAAATATGAGTTAGAACTTAGGCTTGGAAAACATGGGTCCGCTTATATGCGAAACAACTTACCTAAGTTAGACGATCCCGGGCTATTCACTCTTCCGTGTAGGCTTGGAACTTCCAAACCACTCGGCGCTCTAGCCGATTTAGGATCATGCATCAATATTGTTCCGTTGTCCTCTATAGAAGCCTTAACTTAGGTAAAATAGAACCAACGGAAACCATCTTAGGTCTAGCGGACGGTAGTGTGGCACGTCCGGTAGGAATAATAAAGGACATGGTAGTACACGTAGGAGAGTTGACTCTTTTGGCCGACTTTCATGTGCTAGACATGAATAAGGACCAGACATGCCCATTACTAGTTGGAAGAGGATTTTTAGCTACCGCTAGTGCCATCATCGATTTTAAGATGTCCAAAATAGTGGTAGGAGAGGGGAGTGCTAGATCCGTTTACGATGTCAAAAAACATACATACTACAAGGATGAGGAAATCCCACAAGAGATTAGGTTTGATCGAGAGCCTTCTAGATATGGACCTTGGATTGATAAGAACATCATAGGCCCTCAAAGACCTTTTTACCTAGATAAAGCCTTCGCTAGTAAAGCAACTTTCCAAGAAAAAGAAATGGCTAGGGACATGCAAGTGAACCCGTTCGAGGGCCTTAGTATTTAGCGATGTTGTAAAAATCGTCCAGCGGCCAATTAATCGGCATAATCGCCGATCGGCCATTAACCGCCCGATTTTCCATAATCGGCCTATTTAATCGTTTTGGTCAAAATCGGTCAATAATCGGTCAACGGACCGATTAATCGATCAAATCGGATCAATAATCCGTCAGCGGACCGATTAATCGGTCAATAATCGATCAACGGACCGATTAATCGATCAATAATCGGTCAAGCGGCCGATTAATCGATCAATAATCCGATGTTTGTAACTTTATGTTAGAAACTTAGAACTATGTTTAGATTTTAAAATTTTTCACTATAAAAATTGCAATCCGATTAATCCCCGCCTAACCGATTAATCGCCAGGCCCTACCCAACCGCCTCACGAGCGCCTAGCGATTTTTACTACCTTGGTATTTAGGAAGATGACCGAGTTCCTAGGAAGCTTGCCCGTTAACCTTGTCATGAATAAGTGAAAAGTTGAGAAATCTGAACACAAGTGGGATTGAGATAGACCACCTAGTGATGGTAATGGAGTGTGGCACATTAGGATACAAATCTATGATCCCTATGGTGAGAAGTTTGAAAAGACATATTTAACCGAACGTACTACTAGGAACTTGAATGATAAGTTTGATCCTTACGACATTGTTGACGATAGACTTACTTATATCGCAACGTAGGAGCACGACTATGAGTCTAGCTACAAGACTCTTAAATAAAGAAAAGCGCTTCGTGGGAGGCAACCCATGCTTA
The DNA here is from genome assembly GCA_022545495.1 of Chrysanthemum lavandulifolium. Lineage (NCBI taxonomy): Eukaryota > Viridiplantae > Streptophyta > Magnoliopsida > Asterales > Asteraceae > Chrysanthemum > Chrysanthemum lavandulifolium. Next base: position 277,482,301 of record CM040244.1, read on the forward strand.
ATTGTTTGCTTGTTAGTGTCATATATCTTTTATTAATTGTTTATCCTCATGTTTAAATTTGTAAAATGCTTTATTTTGTTTTAACCTCGTCTTAATTGCATATAAAGGTATTTTACATAAGGGATAAGTGTAAGGAGGATTACACACGTTTTCAAAAGCGTAAACATGAGAATAACAATTAACTAAAAGATATTTATGTTTGTTTGTTCGAGTCAAATGCTTGTATCGAGTCATAATGGATGTTTTGCGAAATTTTCCAGATTCTAAAGATGTAAATTTTCGAATTTTTCCCAAAATCGCGAGACCGCTTTTTGTCGGGATAACTTTGACGGCGTCAGATTGCAACTTTGACGGCGTCGAAGGAGTAAAACATCGATTACTTTTTCTCGTTTTCGAGCTACTTATAAATTTTGGAATTTTCGGTCTTAATTTTCTTAGAAATTCGTAAACATCCATTCACAAGCATTATATCCTAGTTTAAATCGAGTCTTATATATATTATTACCGCCGATTTTCTGTGAAGGTTTCGTTTGTTTTCTTCAAGTGTGCGAGGTTTAGTTTGTCAAGAAGTTACATAAGATTGGAAGGAGCTTTTCACGCAATAATTCTTCTTGAAAAGTTTAAACACCACTTTACACGGATCCTACCGAGCTAATAAGGGAGTATTAGTTTCTTCGCTTTTAATTACCTTCCATTATCATAACTTTGATATTTTCGGGAACATTGGGTACAATGTTCGGTTTAAATGTAGGAGGGAAAATAAAGCGAAACTTTGAAACTATGCTTATCCTTGATTATTTGCTTTGTCCAAATTGTGATTGTGTAATAAACCATGAGAAAATGTCGGCTAGGGTAATTTTGGCACCAAATTTAAAATTTTTCATGAAATATAAGAGTGGGCCATTAGTCTTAACAAAAGCGTCTCATGGATAGGAAGTTGCATGACTAGCACAAAACCCTTTACCACTTAAATTCCACCCAAAATGTGAGGATCGCCACTTAGATTAGTAGGAATTAAAGCATTCATCTTTAATGCTTAGAGTGTGAACCGTAGTATATTAGATTCTAGAACTTGTTTTGTGATGCATTCGAGATCATAAGTGAGACTACACTTGTGTAGTTAGGAATAACTAAATGATAAGAGGCATTAAGATAACCCTTGTTTGATACCGTAATATAATTACTTCTTCCACATTGGTTGAGTAATTCTCCCACACCTTTGCGTTGTACTCATCTTTAGTACACGATACCCTAGTTAACCCTCGAGCCTATCCTTTTCGCGGTTCTCGTGATGTTTCGGTTTTCCGAATATCAATGAAGACATTGTTTACCCCACCCCAAATATACACCCAAATCGCTTAGCCTACCCTTATGCACTCACTTTTAGTGCAAATGTTTGTTATCACCCTAAACCCGTAGTTCAATTATCTAGTTGCTTGCATAAGTTGCTAAGTCGAGTCATATCCTTTGTATCTGATTTTGGGACGATTGGGATTCATGGGAAAAGTTAAAGCTTATGAAATGGCGGGAAGGGAGCGTTAAATTCAAATTCCTTTGTTTGCGTAATAATGTACCCCAAGTGTTTTGATCTTTTCAATTCGGGTCAAATTAGTGTTAGAATAATAAAAACTCAAGTGTAGGGATGTGCCTATAAATCCCTATCATTTTGATGTTACCGTAGAGGATGGTAGAGTAAAAGTGTATGAAAAAAATGGAAAAAAAAAAGAAAAGAAAAAAAAAAAAAAAAAAAAAAAAAAACATACGGGCTACCATCCTACATCTATCCTTTAAATTTATGTTTGTTTATTTCCGTTACCTAGAGTTTTAGAGTGTCGAGTCTTGGCTTAGCAACGCCATTCTTAGTATGCATTTAACATAGAGATTTTGACTTGCCACAACTAAATAGCCTATCCCACAAACCCTTGTTTCCCTACCGTAAGCCTAACATTACAACCCTTTAAAAGACCTCTTTGATAGTCTTTCCTAGGTGCTTACGCCAAAGCGATGGAGGTTTGATCTATTCTCAAGCCTATGGTAATCTATGTACTAGGACCGGTTAATGAGTGTTTATCTTCCATTTCCTATTTGTTATATTCCATATATACACCGAGAGAGATGTGAGTACCCAAACACCCCATGTGAGGTGCTAGTATGTAATTCCGTGCTTGTTATGACTTTCTTGGGGCTTATATGTGTTGTGGACCGTTTGAATTAATGCTTCATGACCCCTAACTTATAAATTAATTGGCTAAAAGCACATTTGCTTGAGGACAAGCAAATAACAAGTGTAGGGATATTTGATAAGGTTTTAAAGGTACCATTTTGAGGGGTCGTTTAGCCCTTATTTGATCACTTTTGTATCCGTTATTTCTTAATTTCGTTCCTTTTCACTTTTTAGGTTTCTTGAAGGCAAATCTGGAATGGCACTTATTCGGACGAAAAGGCGAATTCTGAAGAAAATGGCCAAAGTCAAGAATCGAGCCACTCAGATCTTTGGAACCGGCGGGGCGGCGTCGGTGTTAAGCTATGACGCCGTCGCATCACTTTTGACGACTCAGAGCCAAATTGCTCATTTACAAGTGACGTCGGGCTTTAAAAGAGTAGACCGTCGCAACTCGACGGCCTAGATGTGACCCAGACGGCGTCGGTCGAAGAGGACGGCGTCGCGGACATAAGGTGACGCCGTCGCAAGGTTAACGTGGCCAAGACGAAACCCTAATGGCGGCGATACGACGGCGTCCACGAAACATAAGGTGGCGCGTCGATATGTAATCTTATATATAGAATCCGAATTTTTCGGTTTAGGGAGAGTCTTTTGGGTAAAACCTAAAACCGAACCTAAGGTGTCTTGTACAGTATTTTAGGATTTTAAACCCTATCTTACATCAAGATAAGTATTTACTTCATTAATTCAATTATGTCTTTGATTATTGTGTGTATGCTTGCATGTTCTCCATGTCCGCTAATTTATTTGTGTGTTTGCTTAGGAAGTATGAAACTTAATTATTGAATATTGATTTGTTGTTTCTTATCTTAGTTGATTAATGATCTAGTAATGCGATAGGTCATTCGTTGTGTTTAATGCTTGATTCATCTTTGTGAACCTTATAATATGATTACGAGTAGTTGTAGGCTAAATTATCCAAAGAGTGCCTTAGAGTAAGAGTTTATCATCCCTAGTGGGTTTTGTAGGCGAGACCCTTTGGTAAGTTCAAAGAGTTGGGAGAAAGCATACCCTACAACTTTAGACACAACGCAACTAAGAATAAGGACGTGACAACTCAACCATCAATAGGAGATAATTAAGGAGTAGTATAACCTAAGTAAACACATCTTTAAACTATCATACGAGCACACATTAATTAGACATAGACTCCCACAACCTTAGTTTAGATAATTAGATAATAGTAGAGTAATCGGTAGAGATACCAACCCCCAAATCAATACTCGAGATTCGTACATTTCCATTTCATAAAATATAAAATACAAAAATAATCTTCCTCAACCTTAACCTTAGCGTAGTAACTTCTCACTAGCATTCCTATTCCCTAGAGAACGATATCAATACCGTGGCTTACCCTAATTACTACACTACAGCGATTAGGTTCACGCCTAGGGTGTTATAAACTTGCTCGAAGAAAAGGAAGTTTCCTTGACCCCGAACGACGCGTGTGGCGTTATCGAGGATGCACTCTGGTCCAAGATCCATGGTGGCAAAACTGATCAGGCAGGGATATTACTGGCCAACAATGAACAAGGACGCCAGAGAGGTCATTCAAAAATGCGATTCTTGCCAAATACACTCCCCGGTGCCCAAGTTACCTAAGACTCTTATGACGTCTATCATGTCACCCTGGCCTTTCTTCCAATGGGGAATGGATGTATTGGGCCCCCTTCCTGAAGCACCTGGGAAAGTAAAATATGTCATCGTGGCCATCGACTACTTTACAAAATGGATGGAGGCGAAACCCCTGGCAAAGACCACAGGAAAGGAATTCATAAAATTTGTGTGGGATAATATTGTGTGTCGCTTCGGTTTGCCACACATAATTGTGACTGACAACGGCAGCAACTTCATCCATGATCCCTTCAAGCGTTGGTGCGAAAAGCTTAACATCAAACAGATAAATACTGCTGTGGCACACCCTCAAGCCAGCGGTGCGGTAGGCGGGCAAACAAAGTTTGATGCATGGTTTCAAAACAAGACTAGGCGGTAGGTCCGGATGGGTCGATGAGTTGCGAGCGTTTGTGGGCTCATCGGACATCCACGAAGGCGAGCAGCGGTGAAACATCGTTCGGTTTGACATACGGAAGCGAAGCGATGATCCCTGCAGAAATTGGCATGCCTACCTTCCGAACGATGATGATGACAGAAGAGGGAAGCGAAGAGGAGATGCGCTTGAACCTAGATCTGCTGGAAGAAAGAAGGGACTCAGCGGCTGTTGAAGAGGCCAGGTACAAAAAGAGGGTAGAGCAATATTACAACCGAAGGGTTAGAGGTGAAAAATTCAGAGTAGGAGACTTCGTCTACCGAAAAAATGAAGCTAGCAGGCAGGAAAACCAAGGAAAGTTAGGACCAAACTGGGAAGGCCCATACCAAGTCATTGAGGCATATGATAACGGTTCGTACAAGTTACAAACGGCCGAAGGAAAGGAGGTCCCCCGCACTTGGAACGTGGTGAACCTAAGGAAATGTTTCTTATAAGATAGGAAAAACTTTGTAACTGTTAAGCTCGCGAGGAGATCGTTGAAACAAGTTATTAATGAAAAACATAGCTCCCCGGATACCGGAAGGGCAATTTTCCACATGTCTATTGTTTTCTGAACATAATTATTAAATGATCCCCCCGATAGGCTCGCGACCTCCGGGGAAAAATGGTCAATGTTCAAAGATGGTTCATATCCAAAAAGGGTTGCCATAAAAATACCGAACGGTTTATACCCAAAAAGGGTTGCCGAGGTAACAAAAGAAATGGTTCATATCCAAAAAGGATTGCCATAAAATACCGGACGGTTTATACCCAAAAATGGTTACCGAAGTGACAAAAGAAGTGGTTCATATCTAAAAAGGATTGCCATAATGCCGAACGGTTCATACCCAAAAAGGGTTGCCGAGGCGAAAATAAAATGGTTCATATCCAAAAAGGATTGCCATAAAACTACCGAACGATCTATCAAGCACTAAAGCAGAAACAAGCAAGCAAGGCACGCACTTAGAGATATAAAAAGAAACATGACAAAATATTTCATTACATAAAGAAAAGTCCCCCAAAAGAATTTCCTTAAGCAGTACAAACTTCAATAAATAAACTTGTTCGGCGACATTGCCATTACAAAAAAGTTAGCTAAAGAAATAGACAAGCTTCAATTAGGAGGGATATTAGACCCCCCATCTTCACCTTTGTCCTCAAATTCTCTCCCAACAGCACGCTCCGGAGCAGGGTCAGGCACCAGGGCCAGAATATCAGCAACCGGACGGTGACAAGCATTTCGGACCTTAGCAACATAAGGATACTCCTTAACAAAAAGTTCATCGTACATAGCCAGGTACTTGTTAGGAGCATCCAAATCTAAGTCCTCAGTATCAGCCAAAATCTTCTGAACCTCCGCTTCCGAACGACCAATTGACACACCGTCCAACCACCCGGCCATCCCACTCAGACTGAAGGGAGCAGCCAAAGAAGCCTTATACTCGTAGCTACCAAGAAGGCGAGCCACAAAAGTAGGAATGAAATCCCTAACAAGATGTGACCGATCAATCTCAAGATTCCCCGCGGCCACGGCTAGTTCTTGGCGTTGCTTCAGGAGGGCAGCATTCTCCTCCTCCTCATTCTTCAAGGCCCCCTTAGTCTCCATCAACTCTTTCTCCAAATTGGATATCTTTTCACTCTGAGCATGGGACAACTTAGACCATTTGGTTTTCTCAGCTTCTAAATTACGCACTTGTTTTTTCATGACCTCTTCCCGGGAGGAAGTCTCACCAAGCTCATCCTTCGCCACCTTCAACTCCCCCAAGGTCTTATCCAAAAAAGCAAAATTATCTTTGGCAGCAACCTCACATCCCCTGTGCTCTTCAGCCAACTCCCTATGCTCTAGGTCCAAACTTTCAAAACGGACCAGCAAATCAACAAAGCCAAAAGAGCCCCGGGCAAGAATAGCCCATGATCTTTGGGCCGCCTCGACATCCGTCAAGGTCTGAATGTACTCTTCTTCAGCAGGAAGAGGCAAATGAACCATCAAATCTCTGTATTTCTCATACCCCTTAACCCTCTCGTCTTTTTTGATCGACCACCCCGGCACATAAGTTGCGCTGGACGAAGCCCCCTCTTCTCCATCGATACCCTTACCTTCACGGTGCAAAGGAGGAGAAGCCACTGTAAAAATACAAGGTAAGTGATAAATACATGAAAGGAATAAATAAATAACAATGAGGAAAAATATAATTAGGAGTAAAAAGAAACTGACTCACCATCCTTGTAATACCTGGAATTTCTAAAGTTCACAAAAAGACCAAAATACCCCTACAATCAAAGGTATGAATAATTAAATTATAAGAATACCAAAATAAGCTATGTAAATTGAGAGAATTTTAAGAAATATCCCACATGATCTAAATAAATATTCAACACTTTGTAAAGGTAATTTTATAGTTTATGATTTTATAAAAATTAGTTTTGTATTTACATATTAATGAAAATATTAAAAATAGTTTATAAAAGAAATTAATTAGTAAAAGCCCAATATAAATTTATATTAGTAAGAGACCATTTAATTTAAGTCCAATACATTATAAATCCCATAATAAAAATAATAAATCAAGTATATATATAAAATTCGGTTCCATAAAATCCCTTATTGCCGATAACCCTAAACCGACTTCAAAACCCTTCATAAATCGAATTCCAGTTTCCAGAGCTTGAGACCATTTTTCTTAGACAAGTTTGAAGGTAAAGAAGGTGGGAAAAATAGTGTTCGAGTTCCTAGGTCTTTGTTTTAGTCGTGGGTAGTTTTTGGATGAATTAGGGTTTCACAAGTGAGGGTTTTGTGCTTCTTTTGTTCTAACGATCCAAGCTCATCAAGGGTATGTTCCTAATGTTGAATTCAGTCCTACAAGTGGTATATAACACATAAAAATTAGCCATGCATGATTTATAAGTCGTATGAAATTATTTGGAATCCAAAACCCTAAAATCGTATATTAATTAACGAATGAGCTTATAATATTTTTAGAGATCATGAATTGATTTTTCCAGAAGTTGATACATGTTATAAGACCTGAGTAAAATACATGTTTATGAATTTGAAGCTTGTGTGAATTGTCTTGGGTTTTTCTTGTTCGAAAACGCATAAAAAGGAAAGGTTTTTAAAAGGGGCGATTAGGGTTTTTCATGAACTAGGGTTTCCTTGTAATCATTGAAGGTAATTAATGAAGTGGTAATGATGAGCTAATGATTGGTTAAACTTAGGTTTAGGGCTTGTATTTGAAATTATACTTATTCGGTTTTTAAATAAAAGGTTTGGGTTGGTTTTGTAAATATTGAAACTTAAAGGTTATTTTTGTAAAACAAGAAAGACATGTACTAAACGTATAAAATAAGTGTGGGGTTAAACGTGTGATTTTGGATATTTAGAGGTCTATTGAATTATATTTAACAAAAGGGTATGTTTTGTAAATTCTAAAACCTTTGGGCTAGAAGTGTAAAATCGACAATAGAAGGTTAGATTGTATAATTAAAGATGTTAAAGGTGCAACATGTAATTTTGGGTAATTATGGGTCAACATGTGTAAACAAATTTCGTAAGGACACACATGAGGTTGAGTAAATTTCGGTTTGTTATCATTTGCGTTCTAGGTTAAATTGGGAAATCATTAAAGGAAGTAATATGTGGATTTAATGCGTAATTAGTAATATTTAAAGAGTAAGGAAACCCTAGTACCTAAATAGGAAGTTGGTTAATTAATGGGAATACTCTAAAATGTTGTAATTTAATGCAGTCGCTAAAATGAGAATATTCGACAACTCTAAAAGTATTTAATGCGATAAATCCGTTATAATATTAATGATGTTAATAAGTATTAAATAAATCATAATCCGTGTAGATTCGTTGGAGGAGACGCGACGTTACATCTTCATATTCGTTCATTCGTTACTTTTCTCTCAAATTGCTTTAAGGTACGGATATTCATCTTACCTTAAGACACTTGTGTTATCATCATGATATTCGACCTTTTCGGTAAAGGTTCCGTATGATGTTCTTTTAGATTCGCTTTTCTATTTTACTTATTAGGATTTCCGATGCCATTGCTATGAACCCTTTTACGAATGTTTGATCGTTATTTATCCGAACTATGTTCTAGTGAACTATGAAATATCGATGTGAACTTATGTTAGGAAGACTACGATATACACATTTGTTGAACTTTGCTATGGTTGATTATGAACTTCGATTATGAAATTACGCTTATGAATGTATGATATGCCACTATGATATGAACCTCGACTTGACTATCCGAATATGAACCTTATGATGTGAACTATCCGATAAGTTATATGTGACCTTTATGATGAATTATGATCGTGTCATTTATGATAACTGTTTGACCTAAGTTAGTTTGACACCCGAGCCAAATATTTCACTAGTCATGGGGTTCCATGTCCGTATCGATGATGCACCTCGATATGACTCTAGGCGATAGAGTGATGTTCGCCACGTCCCTTATCTCATTATTTGTTATGAGCTCGGTTGCTATTATATTACCTATATTTGTCGTAGGGGCGTATGGATGCATCCTAGATCGATCGTTATCCGATATGATTTGTGCGGTGAATGATGTCGTGTAATGTCTGGCGTCTTCACAACTTCCGGGAGCTAGCTACTCCAATGGTTACTTATGATATGTTATGATCGATATGTTTACGGGCTCGTGGTAGTTGACTAAATCTTTATCTCATTATACGTGTTAAGTATTACGTATGATTCGGTAATTCGAGTGTTTATATCATGTATTCGATATGATATGTTAGAGAATGTGCTTATGACGTATTTGTTCAAGTGATTACTAGTTGCCATGATAGGATACGATTAATATGTTTAAATATGATTCGCATGTCGTCATCGATTGTCTGATAACTTGTTGTTATGTGAACTTTTGATCCGGTGATGACTACATTAGTGATAATCAATTGTTCGAAAGTTTAGTAAGTATAATTGTTCCGTTAATCGGTAAACTTTACTTATACGTTAGGGTATTTATCCGCTTATGATTTGGTCTCGCCATGATTGTTTGCTATTTCATTGCTATAATATTGAATTGAGTGTTTTAAATGTTTCTTCATTGATTTGTATGAATGCCATGTTTATTTTCTAGGATGAGCCTCGTTAGCTCTTAGATTTTCCGTTTGGCTTATACGTGTCTGTTATTTTGGTATGCAATGTGTTTGGTTGTTTTGATATGTTTGTGTTTGTGTGATTGATGTGCTATGATGTCTAAACTGTTATGTGTTTGTTTGGATTTACGTATATTTGTGCTTCCGCAGAATCCTCGAAGATCCCTCGTCATTATTTCATTTTATTTTGTTATTCAGATATTTGTTTTGCTTTTGTTTCGTTATATCATTCACTGGCTTTGTAAGCTCGGCCAGACTTTTCTTTTCTGCGGCGGTATTAAGCGTTCAAGATAAGCTTATGGGATAGCCGATCCGGTTGAGAGTAGAGCCGAGAGCAAGACTTTGACCATAGAGATCTTAGATTTATTTTGAATATAAGTTATTTATATTATCTTTGTAAGTTTTGTAAAGGCTTCCGCTATTGTACATTAGTTAAAGTTCTGATGTGAAACCGTATTGTGATATCTTTACCCTTGTCGGGTCGGGGTGTTACAATCCTCCTAAGGAGCAGGTTGTTCAACAATGCGAGAAGCCTCGGCATCATGATCCTTCGGACCTGCATTCTGATCTTGGGGATCCGCCCCGGCGTTCACATCGACACCAGCATCAGCATTCTCCAACCTATTGCTAGAATGACCCTCCAAGTTCTCTTTCTCAACGGCGGGAGGATCATTCGGCTGTGAACCTTCTGGAGGAACGGTATTCAGTGGCGTGGGATTGGTGGTTGAATCCAGGTTAATCATCGGCGTAGGGCTCTTCCTCCTTTGTTTTGGCTGCCCGGGACCTCCTTCTCCGACCTGGCGCTTGCGCGGCTTATAACCCCCAGCTTTGGCCTCCGCAACTTTCTTCTTTTTTTCCTTAGCCTCCAAGACTTTTGGGTCAGCCACCTCGACCTTTCTCATGGCATCAGTCTTAGGTGGTACCCGAGTGCCAGCCACACTCGGAATGGTGACATGCATCAGATGAGCCTGCCCCTCCTGATATTTATCTCTGCGCGTCATAGCAGCCCCCTTACGGTAGCTCGGCTTGATCAGATAGTCAGACATGGTCATGGCTGCAAAACACATGAAAATGTTAAAATTACAAGAAAATACAAAGTCTTAACTAAATAGATAATATACAGGTCAAGTACCATTCCCCTCGGCATCCTTCAGAGCCGCCCGGTAACCCGGATACTTCCATTTGGCCGATAACCCCACGGCATACAAAAAACCCGGCGGGATCTTTATCAAATCGATAACATTAGCAGACAATAAATCCGCATGAGGCATGGAAAACTCCCCGGTAGGAAAAGGATCAGAGACATCTGAATCCGGATGCCTCCACGGCATAGTAAAGGGTATAGCCCGGCGGTCAATCAAAAAGAATTGCCTTTTCCAACCTTTCAGCGAAGACAAAATCTCTTGAAAGCAAACCTTGCGTTGCTTACCATCTCGCTTAGCAAAGGTGAACTAGTGCCCTTGTTTATGTAACTTATAAAAAGCTCGGAAAAGGGAAGTCGTGGGAGTAATATGAAGACTACGGCTATATACTTCAAAAAGTGTGACCCTATGCAAACCTATCGGCACTAACTGAGAAATGTGAACTTTATAATAATGAAGAACATCTAAAAGGAAACTAGAAAACGGGGCGGAAATTCCACCTTCAAGGAAATATTCTAAATACAAGCCTATGGCATCATCTCCTAGTTGCGCCATTGTAAAATCAGCCGGCGGAAGCCTCGGATGAAGATCGGAGGGTATCCCAAATTCCTTTACGGCCCATTGTAATGACTTTTCAGTCATAATCGAGGTATATTTGTCCAAGTCAAATTTAGGTTTTGGTTGTGATGGACCCTCGGAAACTGGCCCATAACCACGAGCGGATGAGGAACCGGCCGGTTCTGACATTTTAGCCGAAAGGAATGATTACACCCTAAAATCTAAAGAAGAACTAGAAGAATACCTGGTTAGTAGACGAAGAGCAAATAAAATCGTTCGGCCAAATAACGCAGAGAAGGCAGGTGAGTGAAAAGTTTTACGGTGGTAAAAATGAAAATAACGGTATTTATAGGCAAAAAAGGGGGTAGATGGGCGTCCGTCGATGCATCATCGTCACCACGAACACCGCCCATTGCCACGTGCCACGGCGTCGATGCATCACACCGCCACGTGTTTTGGCGATGTCACCACTGCGATAATATATATATATATATATATATATATATATATATATATATATATATATATATATATATATATATATATATATATATATATATATATATATATATATATATATATATATATATATATATATATATATATATATATAATCATTAGAAAAGAAAGAGGAACAGACGGGCAATACTCACCGAAGGTTACCACATACTTCAATATCATATAATGAATACATCCATTAACATGATACTTTGGGGGACATGTTGCGGTGTCCCAAGATAAAACTCAACAAGCACATTAGAAAAATGCCAAGAGCCTAACTCTCCCAAGACATTAGCAAAACCGCCAAGACAACGCCAGAATCCTCGGATGAAGCACACAAGCCAATTTAGACCGAGTAAACCTAGACCAGCATATACCGGAGGGTTAGACATAACCCTCGGCATAACGGACACCTGACATCACCATGTATAAAAGGAAATGAATCTTGATCAGAACTACTGACCCTTTTTAGACGGAATCCAAACAGAGTAAAGTCAACTCCCGCTCAAAAGAGTCACTATCGCCTACGTGACCTACGGGTGAGGACAAAAGCTTCTCATCTATAAAAGGAGCCAAACTACAACATTAAAGGTTAATCAATTCTCATCCCATTCATTACAGATTACTATGACATTATACCATACTCATTCTCACGCTGGAGCTTGGTCTAGGGATAAAACCCTGGGCGAGGCTAACGCGTGTTGTCTTTGTGTTTACAGATCCGAAAGGACCTAATCCGAAGAGCTTTGCCGAAGAATTAGCTTGTTTGGGTAAATACAGATTTTTACCTCAACAACAAACATACCCTCTATTGTCTTTCGAGCATAAAGACATACAATATCATTTTTTTCTGCAAATACCACTTGCAATAAATTTGGGGTCTCGTCTCAACTCTTGTGGCACATAAGGGCAATAATGCATTATAATTTCGAATTTTATGCATCACATTTTTATTAGTATTATAAAGTTATTTAATAGTCAGAAGTACATCAAATAAAAAAGAGATTAAACTTAAAATAAAATATACATATTTGCAATAAATTAAACCAAAGCAAAAATATCTTAGATAGTACTAGTTGGATACCCGCGCACAACAGCGGCGATAAATATAGTAAATGAATTGCTAACCCAACTCTCCTCGCAATTCTCTACCCGCTTAATAAATTCATTTCACAACACTCCAAATGTATATGTGTTAGTTGTATGTGTTTGTTTGGGTTTTCCGTATCTTTCCCGTAACATCATTATTCGCGCATATAAAAATACCTTCACAATCTCTCCGTAGCATAAATTTTAAAAAATATGGTGAAATTAGATTATAAAAAATTAAACAATTAAAAGATATTTAAATTTAAAAATAAGGGTGATTAATTAGTTAAAGTGACATATGTCATCCCATTATTGGAGCTCCTTATTTTAGTTTATAGCCTCCTTTGTTATTTTTAGTTAGAGAATGACGTACGTCGTTCAACGATTGGAGCTCCTTATCTCAATTTTTGTGGGCTCTACAACTTAAACGCTTTATATAAGTAGATAGATGAATCGAACGGCGACCTACCAGCTATAATACAAAACCAGTGGACGGTGTATTTGATTATTAATTTATTTTTATAATATAATATTTTGTGTTAAGATTAAATGTCTAGAAGGATAATTGATTGCTAATTAAAAATAGTAAAAAATGGGGTACTCTAAAATACACCAAGATGATTTTATCAATCATTGACTTTCCAAGCCTTTCGTGTAATTGTACCATAATTATTGCCTACTTTTTCTTTTCTTTTTTCTTTTTTTTTACTTTCACTTTAATTAAGGAAACACCATTTCTCTTTGAGTCTTTGACGTTTCATTAACACTTTAATAAAGAAAACACTTTTTCACTTTAATTCTTTGACGCTTTAATAAACAAAACACTTTTTTACTTTTCCCTTTAAAAAAAGAAAACACTTTAATTGTATTTTTTTATTTCTCTCGCTAACGAATCTATGCTTCTATATAAAGAGGTATCATCATAGTATTGTAAGACACACCAACCTTAAAAGCAAATATCAAGTGGCAGCTTCAAAAACTATTCATGGCAGGTATGCTTGCAATTTGTTTGTTATAGAATACTACTATGTTTTGTAATGATTTATATTATTGGTTGTTATACTTCATTCTTGATACGTAGCATCAAATTTCTTCTTTAACTTGAGCACAAGATTATTTGTAAGAACGCGGCATAATCATGCATGCCGCTCATTTGATAGTCTTAATTAGATGCGTTTGCCTAGTTTTTTTTTTTTTTTTTTTTTTTTCCGTGCAGAAAACTAAAGTTTAAACATAGATTTTTGACTAAATTTTAATCTCATGTCTATGGTTTGTTGTGGAAAAATTATTATCGGAAGAATCTTCAGCGAAACTTAATTCTTTGTAACTGATCTAGTTGTGGTTAATTTCGAGAATGTGGATCACCCAAACATTTTCTTTAATAAGAAGGTCTCTTCGTAGTTTTGTGTCGTTATTAATTAATTGTTATCTGGCAACTGTTATGTTGGGAAAACTAGAAGGTCACTCTTTTGTAATCATATGAAAGTGATATCTTTTCGCAGACAAACAAACCGAATGTTGCTCCACTCACCTCATAGATGGAGATGGCATTTTCAATGGAGCTGGACTGGATTACTTTATCAAACAAGTCAAAATGGGAGAACTGGGACTTTCTTATGCTGTTGTTTCGATCATGGGTCCACAAAGCAGTGGTATATTTCCCTTACGTTATCAAAAATCAAAAGTGGTGTTACCTCATGTTACACCTTGTCGTAAATTGAATATGCTATTACAACAGTCATTATTCATAAAATAGTTTTTTTTTTTTTTTTTTGAAAGGAAACTTTTATTCACAAAAAACACCTCACTTCAATCGAAGGAGGGAAACCTGGATACTTACAAGAGATTAAAATGATACCACTCTTTCCATTCTATATTACAATTCCGAGTTTTGTTCCTATACCATAAGAAGCTAAGAGATTTAATATCTTGGAGGATCTTCCAAGGCTCGATCTTCGCATTGGAGAACCGGGCATCGTTTCTAGCCTGCCAAATACACCAACATGTCGTAAAGACAACCCCCTTCATAATCATCCTCCTCGTCCCAGTACTGCCTGAAGACTTATGGAGATGGAAAATATCCTTTCGAGAGAACATGTAAAGAGGAGGCGTTCCGCACCATTTACCCACCAAATGCCAAACTTCAAGAGATTTTTCACAAGAGCAAAAAAGATGCTCCACATCCTCATCATCTCTACCACATAAACTACAGGCTGTCGATCCAAAAACACAATTCCGAGACTGGAGGCCAACCATCGTGGGAAGTCGACCCATCTCCAATCTCCACATGAGGATATTACATTTTTTCGGAAGCCACTTCACCCATTTGAAAACGAAACGGCTGCTATAGTCCTTGTCTCCACGAAGAAAGTCTTTAACCGCTTTGACATTAAAACTATTATTACTCGTCCCAAGCCACTTCCATTTGTCTTCACTGTCACGAATAGAGATCCTTTCCAGCATCCCATTCAACCTCATTTTCTCAGCTTCCTCCTCGGTCCTTCCAATTCCGCTGGGCATAGAAATACCCCTGTCAATAATTCCAAAATCCACACCGAGCTTGTCGTTTACATAGCATCTTTTATTCTTTTCTTTACTAAAAAGAACAGGAAACTCGTCCTTAAGAGTGATATTATCGAGCCACCGATCCAGCCAGAACCTAATATTCCTCCCATTACCCACCTCACCTTTGAAAAGATGGTGAAGAAAATTGTCGGACACTTTGACCTTGGTAATTTCTCTCACAATATTAGACCAAACCCCCGAAATAGATTTGTTAATAGGGAAAGGAGACCAGCATCTGTTAGACCCATGAATCGCGTCCACCACTCCTCTCCAGAGACTCCCCGGCTCAGTACGATACCTCCAAAGCCACTTAGCAAGAAGAGCGATATTTGAGTCACGCAATTTTCCTAAGCCAAGACCTCCCACGTTAACCGGAGAAGCCACCCGATCCCAATCTACCCAATGAATTTTCCTAACATCATCCGAACCTCCCCATAAGAACCTTTTCATAATACTTTCAAGACCATCAATAACCTTCCCCGGGGCTTTAAATAGAGAAAGGTAGTACGTAGGAAGACTTTCAAGCACGGCCTTAATGATGACCACTCTTCCCCCGATGGAAAGGCTCGACGCTTTCCACTTCGATAACCTAGCTTTAAAAATATTGAACAGAAAATCCCAGTTTGAAATTCGGTTCATATTACTGCCAACCCGGATACCTAAGTAATCGAATGGAACAACCCCAATATTGCAAGCCGCCCCTGTAGCCATTCTTCTTATTTCCTGATCATCGACCCCCACTCCAAACATTTTCGATTTCCCCAGATTAATTTGAAGACCCGAACATATGAAAAAACAACGGAGAATACGGGTTATCTTAACTATATTATCCGAAGACCAATCCCCCAAGAAAATGCAATCATCCGCGTAGAGAAGGTGAGAAATAGCGGGCCCCTGGTTAGGAAGTTGCAACCCTTCAAAAACACCCTCCAGCTTAGCTTTCTTCATCATGCCAGAAAGGGCCTCCATAGCCAAAAGGAAAAGAAAAGGCGAAAGAGGATCCCCCTGTCTCATGCCTTTGTGACATTGGAATTCGAAAGTAGGCGACCCATTGACAAGGACCGCCGACCTAGATGTCGAGAGAATATTATAAATCCAACCACACCACTGATTCGGGAAACCCATTTGATTCATAACAGACATCAGAAAGTTCCAATTTACATTGTCGTATGCCTTGTTAAAATCTACTTTGAAGATAAAAACCTTTTTCTTCTTCTTTTTAGCCCAGGACACCACTTCATTAAGGATCAGGGGACCGTCAAGGATGAGACAAGGATGAGACGATCGCTAAGGAAAGCGGATTGATTCATCGAAATGAGGGGGCTAATGACCAGCTTAAGTCTATTAGCCAAAACCTTGGAAATGACCTTACAAATCGCACCAACTAAGGTAATGGGCCTGTACTCGTCAAGACTCACAGGATCCTTGGTTTTGGGGATTAAAGTAATGAGAGCCGCATTGCATCCAAAACTAAGGCCTTTATTTTCAAAAAAGGCGTCAAGAAGATCTTTAAAATCGTTCTCAAAAAAGGCCCAGAATCTTCTTATGTATTTAAACGGGATACCATCCGGACCGGGAGCCCGGTCTTCACCACAATCAAACACAGCCCGTTTAATTTCTTCCTTAGAGAATCTGCTTGTCAATTTCTGCGCTTCCTCCTCTGAGACCTTTCTGTCAAAACCACAGTCCGGGGAAGGTCTAGTTCGCCACTTATCAGCGAACTTGTTCCTATAGAATTTGAAAATCGATCGCTTGATCAATTTTGGTTTCGTCTCCCATTTATCAGCCACCATCAGACCCTCAATGGAATTAGACACTCTCCGATTGTTGATCAGCCCGTGGAAGAATCTCGAGTTACAATCACCCTCCGCTGCCCATTTATTTCTAGCCCTTTGTTGTAAGTCTCTATTTTTCCTATTTTCCAACTCTTCAAGTTTTTTCTTACATTCATTTCTAATCCACATATCTTCCTCAGACAGGTCCATGGATTCCATAGAAACATCAAGTTCCTCGATCTCACTTCTACATAAATCGGCTTCCTCATTTTCTTTAAGTAAGAATTCATCCCGCCAAGTTTTAAGATGGTTCCTTAGGCTCCTGAACTTATGTAAAAGTTTAGTATCTGGAGCACCAACAAAGGAAAATTCCTCCAGCGCCTTGGTAACAGTCGAAACACATTCTGGATACTCGAGCCAGGAGTTAAAAGCCCGAAAGGGTTTAGGCCCAAAATTGGCATCGCTCATGCACAAAATAATCGGGTTATGATCAGAGAAAGATCTAGGAAGCGATCTGAAACACGCCTCTGGCCATCTATCAATAATCTCCCGACTAACAAGGCAACGATCAATCTTACTCATTTTCACACCATTATCATCCTCCTTAAGGTATGTGAATTTATTACCCTTCATCTCATATTCGTGAAGATCCGAAGCATCAATAAAATCATTAAACTCAAAAGCACAAGCTCTTTTGAAAACCGAACCTTTCCTTTCTTCACTAGTCCTCACAGAATTAAAGTCGCCTATCATGATCCACCACCCATTGTTACCACTTTTCAATGTTCTCAAATCGTCCCACACCTCTTTTTTCTTTCTTCTAGATTGCGGGGCGTAGACATTTACGATATACACCATTTCATCAATACCTTTAATCATCCCTTTAATAACAAGAAAATTCTCCTTTTTTATACTATCTACCTTTTTGAAAATTTTCGGATTCCAGATGCTAAGCAAACCCCCCGATCTGCCATTAGAATCAACCACATCATAATCCCGCTCCATTTTACCCCAATATTTTATAACCATCTCCTCACTAATCCTCCCACTTTGAGTCTCTTGAATAGCCAAAAAATTCACCCTTTCCTTTCCTTTAATTTTACGAATCCAGTTGGGTTTGTTCGTCCCCCCAACCCCCCTAATGTTGATAGAAAGAATATTCATTGGGGAACGAATTTAATACCTTCTTCCATGATTGAGGCATGGAGGGCTTCACGCACCTCAGAAAGCTCCACACCAATTAATTTACCTAGTTTTATCGTTTCATCTACTTCTTCGACCATCACCGAGTCACCTTCAATAGACGACGTCGATTCCATCTCGCCCTCCTTTTCCTCTCTAAATACGGGGGTGTCTTCAACAATGATAGATGGAGAACTGTTGAGATCAAGAGATCCTTCACAACCAGCTCCATTATTATTATTATGAATAGTCTCCACCGGCTCTCTGTTTGTCGACACACATTCGTTATCTTCTTTATCTCCTTTCAATCCCAACAAACCATCTAAAGAGAAAGGATCAGACCCTCTGGGCCTTTTCCTGGGCCTAAGGGGGAGCCCAAGATTGAACTTAGTCCATTTTGAAGAGTTACCAATATTATTATCCACCCTATCACGTGAGGAAGGCGTGGGAGTTACATTCCTTTTGGGGCCCTCTGTGTTGCCGTTAAAAAGATAATCAATATTATTAAAATTAGCATTGACTGCCCCATTAACTTCCTTAGCTTCCCCATGCAAGGACTCTTCGTTACCTCCCTCCTTCCCATGCATCTCATCATTATTCTCAACCCTAAACTCTCCATCTTCCGGAGCATCATCGTCCTCCGTAGGTTTGCCGGAGTTGCAGGAATCCGTACCAGAGCTTGACGGATCATTAGTAACGATAATCCTACAAACCGGGGACCAATCTACCAATTTTTCCGAGACCCAAGTTCTAAACTTTTTACCCCTCCAAGTTAAGGCAACTTGGCCTTTAATTTCTCTACCCTCGCCAACTAGCACTCCAATGCCTTTCACGGACCTGTCATTACTGCCGTCTTGGTCAGAGGCGGGGAATACCACCCTCCCAAAAGCTTTCCCAATTCGATTAAAAGTAGAGGCCGATGCCAAATGCAGAGGAACTCCATATATACCAATCCAGGCAATTCTTTCAGCAGGAAGAACTTGACCATGCCACTCCTCAAGCTTATCAAACCACCTTCTCCATGTATCTTTCTTGTACATAAAGGCATTAGCCTTTATTTGGTTGTCAAACGTAATAAGGACATTGAGACCTCCCAAGTATTGTAGACCCATCTTAGCGTCCCCAAGTTCACCCAACAGTTTGTAGAGATCCTCAAGATAAGAAAAACTTGAACATCTTGCTACCAGAGCCGACCCGTAATACTCAGTCAATGCATTCGTCGAGTCGTCAATGATAATCTCAGTAACCTGTGACAATGATTCAGAGAACCCCTTTACTACATTACTAAAGGACCTTCCTTCTTGAACGTTGTTCATCTGTTTAGCTGGCCAAGAATTTCTGGCGTGAGGTTTTGCCTGCTCCTTGCTCTTATTAATGCCCAACCCTTCATTTTCCTTCGCATACCTTGCTATATTAACCTCAAGTTTTTGATTGCCAATCTTCACCTCCTGTAACTTTTTTTCCAGTCCAATCCCGTCCTGAACTCCTCTGAAACTGACGAAGCCAAATCTATCTCCATTGAGGTTCCTTTTACGAGCGATATAGACCCCTATTACCACCCCGAAAGCCTTAAAAATGGCGGCAAGATCATGGGACTGACAATCTTCTGGAAAGTTGGAGATAAAGAATTTGATTATGTCCTTATCATACTTTCCAAGGTGTTGATTGTTCCTCAGCCCTCTATGACTTCTTCTGTTTCTAACTTCCTTCCATCCTTCTTGTCTTTCTCTCTCCTCCCTTTCTCTCTCCTCCTTTTCTCTCTCACCCATTTTACAATTTTTTTTCCTACACACACTTCATAAAATAGTTAATCGAGAATTAGCCATTGGATTATATGCAGGTTTTGACATTTATGTGTTTTTTATAGGGAAGAGCACACTTATGAATCATCTTTTTCGTACCAACTTCAAGGAAATGAATGCTCACGATGGAAGGCATTAATTGATCCGTCTTTTTTTTTTTTTTTTCTTGATTTGCATTCTTCCATTTTTCAATTCCTTTTCTACCTTATGATCAGGCCTCAGACCACTCTAGGTGTATGGATGGCAAGGTGTAATGATATAGAACCTTGCACTATTATAATGGATCTTGAGGGCAACGATGGAAGAGAGCGAGGAGAGGTTATTTTATTTCTTTTGACATCTTTATGAATGTGTTAGTTATTGCTCATTTACTAATATCATATTACATGTTCAGGATAATACTGCATTCGAGAAACAAATTGCACTTTTCGCACTTGCTGTTTCAGATATAGTGCTTATAAACATGTAAGTTTGTTTGCTATTAGCTTCAGATAATCTTTTGCAGATCTCAGTTAACTTTTTGTTGCTGACTGTATATATTTTGTGTTACATAGGTGGTGTAATGATATTGGGCGTGAGCAAGCATCAAATAAACCTCTTCTCAGAACTGTATTCCAGGTACGTGTTACGTGTAGAGGTGCCAGATTAAGCAAGTGCACCGAGTAAAACGTGAGACTTTTTTAGTATGAGTTTGGGCTGACTTTTGGACATTTTTTTTTATAATCAACAATATCATCTCATTTCTATATGGCATCTTATGTCCATTCATAGTTTATGAACATGTACCCTTATGTAATAGGGATAATTATTTAAAATGTATTTAACTTGTCAATTTTTCTTAAGTTCTGTAGTCATCTTTTTTACTCCTGCCATATTAATGAGAGTGTTGTAAATTTAAAATAGGGCTAATTACACGAAAATGTATCTAAGTTGTCACTTTTTGTAGTTCTGTGTAGTCAACTATTTTTTTTGTAGTTCTATGTAGCATACTTTTGAATTCGTGCAGTTTCGTGTGTCGAATGACTTTCTTATCACGTTACAGGTCAATTTTTTATTTAAAAATATTTTTTTTATGCCATGTCATTAAATTAATATACATCACACTTATAAAACTCACTTCCAAACACCATCTTATCTTCACTTTACCAGCATCGTCCATTTTAGCCACCACCATGGAACCACCACCTGCCATCATCTCCACCACACTCACCTCTATCATTTCTTGTCGCCCAAACTCTCACCATTGGCACCACACTTACAAAACTAATTAATTACCAAACACCCGCTTTTCTTCCACCTTTACCACCACTGTCACTACCATTTCACCACCACCATTTCAGCCGCCATCACCACCCTCCAATACAGCCACCACGAAACCCATCACCTTCTCCTCTATCATTTCTTGTGACCCAACTTTGCTGGTTATTTATTATAACACTAATGTACGCTTTGCCAATCATTATGCCTCCATATAAGTTTGATTAATTTAGATGAGATATTTAGGAAGTACCTATTTCATTAATTTAAATGTTATGGAAGGTATGGAAAGATGTATATGTTCAAGAAATAAGATGTTTGAGGTGAGGATGAACAAAAAGGGTGTTGGGTTGATTGGAGAAGATGGAGAAAAAAATATTAATCTAAATGGAAAAAGCGGGCTCCACATAGGCATTATCCGGTTTGTAGGTCACCGGATACACGAAAATGCACGAATTCAAAAGTATGCTACATGGAACTACAAAAAAAATAGTTGGCTACACAGAACTACAAAAAGTGACAAGTTAGATACATTTTCGTGTAATTAGCCCTTTAAAATATTCACACAATATATACAAAAGTCGAAATTCAAAAGTATGTGTATAGTATACAAAAGTAAAAATAAAAGATGAATACACAACTAAAAGAAGAACAAATTAGCTACATTTTTAGATGATTATGCCTATGTAAAACAGTAAACGCACTTTTTCTAAACTATGCTTAATACAATTTGGATGCCATGTTTACTTCTTTTTTTATTCATTTACCACCCGATCTCATGTAAATAAAAGAAATAGTTGAATATGTTTTTCTTTTAACGATAACTAATTATCTCACAATATATATACATCATTAATCTTTCTCGCATATCCTAAGTAGTACTTAAACTCACAACCAATTGGTTGAAAATTCTCACACAACAAGAGGTACTATTGATACACAATCTCTTTGGTAATCACTGAACACATTTATTTATTGGTAAACAGTATGATTGTTAATTACTTAATTAGAGGTGGCCGGCCTATTGACAAAAGGGCTTGTGATTATTACTCTTGAGGTCTCAAGTTCAATTCTTGCTAGGTGCAAACAACCTTGAAGAGGTCACGCCAACCTCCTGAAAAGGGAGGGCGTTACCCAGTTTGAGTATGTGGCGACGGGTCCAAACCCCGTTGATTAGTCGGACAAAAGATAGGAAAACATAGTTTAAAATTTAAAATAGTCTAATTGTCGATCTTACGGTAAAAGCTTTTGTAGGTTATGTTGCATATATGTATTCCACGTGAAACAACTTTAATGTTTGTTATGTGCCACTTACTGTATATGAGTATATACATGTGTATCAATAATCTATCCATTTTTCATGCATTGTCCCGTTGTTGATCATACTATACGGGTTATGGCTTTGCAGGTCATGTTGCAATTATTTACTCCGCGTAAAACAACTTTAATGTTTGTTATACGTGATAAAACGGATGTAAGTTTTGTCTCTTATAAGTATCAAGCATGATATGTGAAATTGGTTCAAGTATCTTTTTACTATACTCCTATACTCCTTACAGACTCCTCTTGAAAAACTAGAAAGTCTCTTGAGGGAAGATACCCAAAAGGTACCTATATATTTTATGTCCGTTTCCCATATATAATTTTTAATATTCTCTGACAGTTACACAATTGCACTAGCTAGTTATGATATCATGTTAATAAATGTAGATATGGGATGCTATTCCTAAGCCAGAAGCTCACAAACAAACCCCACTGAGTGATTTTTTTAATGTAAGAGTCAACATATATTTAATCATATATATAGTGGGAGGTCCGAAAATTATTACTGATAGCTTATCATTTATCGAGTGATTAATAGATTCAAGTGGAAGCACTGTCTCATTATAAGTACCAGAAAGAAGAATTTGAAAAGGAGGTATACTCTAGCGATTCGTTGTACGTGATAGACTTATCAATTCTATCATAACACTTTCTGTTTTGTGTGTGTGTCGGAAGGTGGCTATTTTCAGGAAGAAGTTTTTCAAATCTATTGACGCTGGTGGTCTAGCGGGTGATAGGCGAGGAGCTGTTCCTGCTTCAGCTTTTTCCGTCAGTGTACAAAATATGTGGAAAGTTATCAAGGAGAATAAAGACCTTGATCTGCCAGCTCACAAGGTAATTGTTGTAGACAACTCAGATAGAAACTATTATGACTGTATGTATATATAGATGTTGAAGGTTTTGGTTAAAACTTACAGGTTTTGGTGGCGAATATACGATGTGAAGAAATCGCTAATGACAAATATTCCATTTTTGTTGCAAACAAGGTTCATAACTTAGTAATTGCAGTAATTAATTAACATAATACTCTTTTAATTTTTAGTTGAAACTTTAAGTTTTTACTATATGCAGGAATGGCTGGAACTAAAAGAGCTTGTAGAATCTAAAGCTGTCCCAGGCTTTGGAAAGAAACTTAGCTCACTGCTTGCCATGTCTTTATCCAGGTATTAAAATATTTGTTTGCTTGATATGTCCCCACATCATTATATAATCCAACTTTTGTGTTTCATGTTATATTGCTTTTAGTTACGATAAAGAGGCGACTTACTTTGATGAAAGTGGTAAAAATGCAAAGAGAAAGCAACTGCAAGATAGATTGATCCAAGTAATTCTCTTTTTAGTTGGAGCTAGCTTGCTAAGTGTGATCAGTGTTCCTTCATTCGTTGTCTGGGGCTAGCTTGCTAGTTGTACTCATTAGTTGTATACTATCTTTTATTATCTTCAGCTTGCTCAACCGACTATTAAACTGATGTTGGAACACATAACATCTGGGACGTTGAAGAACTTCAAAAATGAACTAAATGATGCTTTGATTAAAGGGCAAGGAATTTCAATGGCAGCTCGCTACTGCACTCAAAAGTTCATGACCCTATTTGATGAGCAGTGTCAAGGTATTGTGCTATTTAGTGTCACTGTTCGGTAACCAACTGGGCTAGCTCAGTTGGCCACCAAGATTTCCTTAAGGTGCCTAGGGGAGGGGATGTTTGGCTAGGGGAGGTCTCAAGTTCGAGTCCCACCCGGGAATTTTACCCCTTCAGGTGATAAAGGAGGTGCAGGCGGGTCTAAAGGTCAGCATACTGCCCAATTGGATGTCACTGCTGGACCTGAACCACTAACAACTAAAAAGCCGTTCAAAAAGAAAAGTGCCGCTGTGTCAGTTCTTAAAAATACTAATTTTCTAGCTGCATGCTTAAATGTTGAATTTATAGATGCTTCAAGCATTACATCGATTTTCTTAAGCATCCATCTCACTTCTATTTGTGCTCCTGATCGATACACTGAATCTGCAGATATTGCCATCGAGCAAGAGAAATGGGACTTGGCTAAAGTAAGGGATACATTTTCAGCCAAATTAGCTTCACATATCCTTGAAGTTCGAACTGCCAATCTCTCTAAACTTACTGCACTGTACGAGGTAATATTAATGAGTATTTATAAGCTTATGATAGCTATTATTGATAGCTTTATGCAAAAAGAAAAATAAATACAAATGAAACATGATTTCCCATTCCAAAAAGGTATTAAGTACAATTACCAAAATGCACCAGCAAGCTAATGACAAAATTACATAATTTTCATGTACATCAACATTTTTACTGGGCAAACACATATCGACTAAATTACCAAGAGTGCCCATGGAACATAGTATAATAATCTAAACCGACAAGAAATCATGATTACCAAATTGCACCAGCAAGCTAAGTACATTATTTGGTGATATTTGCACTTAATTAATCTATTAACTTATATGCAATGTCTGCAGACAAAATTAGAAGAGGCACTAAATAGTCCAGTGGAAGTTCTTCTTAAAGGAGGCAGTGATGATACATGGCATGAAATTAGGATTCTTCTTCATCGTGAAATTGAAAAAGCTGTCTCCGAGTTCTCTTCAGCAATTTCTAGTTTTGAATTTAATGAGGAAGCCGCAAAAGGTATGATTTCAGATTTGAAGAATTATGCAAGTGGGCTAGTTGAAGGGAAGGCAAGAGAAGAAGCCGCCAAAGTTTTGTACCACGTCAAGGAAAGGTACAGTAATATTAGGAAGTTCTTATTTAAATTTATTTACCATGTTACTATACTCATTGTAAATCTGTTAAATCACACAGATTCATATTCATATTCAACCATGAAAATGATTCAAAGACACGGGTCTGGACTGACAAGGAAGATATTAAAGAAATAACTAAAAATGCCCATTCTGCTGTAAGAATCACTTTTTTTTTTTTTTCCCGACAAAAACAGACTTTTATAACGGATTACAATAAGATGGCAGGCAAACGGGCAACAAGCTGTGCCGCAACCCCCTTTTGAATGGCAAAACCAATTCTACTAAAAATGAAATTTTGTGACTTAGGGGTCGCAAAACAACCCGTTGAACCCTAGTCAAAAACTCCACAGCTGCCGAAGCTAGGAACCCAAATGTATCACTTATTTAATTAGGAGATGATGATGATGCTTAATATTGGATCTGTTAGTCTTTAACATGTGGCTTATATATTATGTTAGTGTTTAACGTTGCTCTCTGTGCTGGCTGCAATACGTTTGGATAACGGCACTAATACAATCCGGGAAATGCTATTTCTCGCATGGGATCAAGAGACAAGTCAGATTGCACAACATAGATTGGCATCAAGCACATGGGAAAAGGTATTATGGGTGCTTCTTTTATGCATATGAACATGAATAAAGTATTTAATTTAATATTCCTTGTACGCACTTAATTTTATTTGATAACATGTAGATTCCAGCGACAAAGACACTCATAACACCTGTTGAATGCATATCAGTGTGGAACCAATTTCGAAGGGAAACCGAATATTGCACCATCCAGGCTACTGCTTCGCAGGTATACATCTATGGATTTTTGTTCATTTTGTTGACCACAAATGTTGGATTTTTTTCTTTGCTATTTTGACCTTTGTTGACTACTTTTAATATGGATGCATGCTTATGATATTCAGGAGACATATAAGAAGGCCGAGCTGGAGCTTAAGCGACGCGAGGAACGTGAGGGTGCCCCTGGTGCGGGTGAGGTTGCCTTAAATTTACTAGAAAGAGTGTTTCTCCCGTATAGTATATATCGTGCGTTCACGACAAGGCGTCAAGATGATTAATAAACATGATCAACAAACTACCGCCAGAAAAAGTCTTCATCGTAGCATCCCAAAATTTGAATTTCGTTTACGTACGTTATGCTTTTGATTATCTTAGTATGAATAAAATTTGATTCCCTTTAAAAAAAACATTGAATTTAAGTTGTAAAATATGGTGAAATTGTTTCAAGAAGCGATGGACTTTGTATGAACTTGTGAAGTATTTTAAGACTAATAAATATGATGTTTGTGAATGTAATTTGAATTTATATCAATGTGCCTTGTTAATTATAACATTTTGAGTTTATTGCAATAAAACCACTACTGATCATGTACATTTGTATAAAGAGATTTTTTTTGTCAATGTTATGACGAATTTCAGTTTCACATCATATAACTCAGAGTTGTAACCAAACAAAAATACAAAATAATTTTTTCTTAATATTTGTTCGATGGCAGATGATTTATTACATACAAACATACAAAATATATAGAAATAAGATCTCGGGGAGGCTCTTAATTAGTCGTGTTTACAAGTATTATTCATGCTTTTTCATAATGGGAACCTTGCGACTTGTGAGCTATTTCCATATCAGTGTCATTTCATCTCTACTGCACGATATGTCATGGCCCTTTAGAGAAGCTAACAAGAAATTACTGTTGGTTTTATGGACAATAAATTAATAGACGTGTGTTAGGATCGAACTTGAGACTATGGGATTGCACACTTTACGTATGAGAATTTAAATTTAATAATTAAATATAAACGTTATATTTATTTATTGATTAAACGAAATAATTAACGGACGTTAAGTAATTAATGTAATGGATTAACGGTCGTTAAATGTAATTGGAAAGGACTAGAATGCAAATCAATATTTGGAAGGTTTAGGAATCCCTTGTGGGATACTCCATATGATCGGCCACAAGGAAACCCAACCCATCTCCAACTCAACTTGTTCACCAAGTTTGCTTGGGTATATATATACAAGGCTAGGGGTCTTGTTTTTGCATCTCTTGTATTCATTAGCTAAACCCTAAAATTGTTTTTTGTGTGTGTTTTGCTCGACAAACCGATCGGCCACACCCCTTGGTGTCGATCCATCACTTTTCCACAAACCAAGTTATTTGTTTGATAAAAACTAGCATTACTTTAATTCGGTTTAGTACGTGTGTACAAAAACATAGTAATAACATACTTTTTTTTATTATTCTTGGATTGAATTACAAAACGGTGAGGGTAATTCATATAATCCTAATTAAATCAAATTAGGTTCATTCGTTGCTAGTTTGTGGATTTGATTCTTGTTCGCTAGAATCAAGAAAAGGTCATATATTCTTTTATGTTAATTAATTGTTCATTAATAAATCCTATACGCTTCCGCATGTGTACTTGATGTTTATTGTTTATATTTATGATTTGTCATGTTATATAATTCCAACAGTGGTATCAGAGCTTGGTTTAATGAGTAATTCATTACTAAACGCGTAAAAAACGAATAATTGTTATGTGTTTAATTATATATGTCGACCTAGGGTTTAGGGTTTTGAGACCTTATTTTTTTGGGGCCGATTTGCCCTAATTCGAATTTTTTTTAATAAAATAAAAAATCAATCTTGTTCATCGGCATCGCTCGCCACGACACTGTTCATTGGGATGTTACTGTTCATCGGGCATTTACTGTTTATTGGACTGCTACTGTTCATCCGAGAAAAAAAAATTAAAGTTTTTTTTAATTGAAATAGAAACCCTAGGATTGCATGATATAATTACGTGTTAATTACATGCGATCTTGTGATTATTTGTATAATTGTTATGATATCCATGATTATATATGCATGTTAGTCATGGATAAGTTACTTTGATATAGTTTAATTGTTAAGATATATTTATTTATGATAAATCTTGAATTGGGGAATACTCCAATTATATACATTAATGAATCATTTATGTGCAATTTGGTATATTATTAATTATGGGTTTACGCAATCGATTCGTCGATGTATGTGGCTCACTTTCAATTGAGAGAGTGAAAGCCCTAATTAATATATACATTAATTAACCTAGACATTGATTATTAATAGGGTTTTATCGAATAAGTTGCATGTGGCTACTTGTTTACATGTATTAATTGTTAGTTATGTGCGCATTGTTTTTTAGTTGTTTATTTTTTATTTGTTTACTTTTTTGTTTATTATGTGCGACAGTTTTAAGCAAAGGGTAATTTTGAATAGAAAAATAATACGGACTAAACAATGGCGAAATTTGATTTGTTTTGGAAGAGTTAAGTTTTCAACAGTTTAATTGATTGGTGACTTTGGTATAAATGGTCTGAACGGCTCACCCACTAGAATGAACTATAAAGAGGTTAATTAAGAAGTGCGCACAGTCACACTGAAAGGATGTCTAAGGTTATGCTTCAGCGCTTACCGGTCCTCTCGCCCCTATAAGTTCGAATGGAGCTACTTAGTAAGCCATAGTATGTGCAAACTCATTTTAAGGCTTAATTAGTTTTAATTCCATGCGCCACTCTTGGTAATTACCCGAAACACTAAGTGTTTACACTTATGCAAAAGTACAGTATAATGGACGATAATTAACACTAAATTCCTTGATTGGTGAACCCAATACCTCAATCAAAACTTTGACAATTTGATCTTTATGAATTGGTAATAAAAGTTTTTTATTAAATTTATGCTAAAAGATGAATGCATGACATCTTTGTACATATTTGATTGACCACATAAAATCAAAACTAGTACCCTTATAAATTAAGTTATATGCCATCTAATTAAAAGGAACATTTGAAGTTGCAATTTACGCCATGACAAGATTACTTGGCGAGATTGTGATGGAGAGGTAAATCTTTATGTAAAGTCAGACCTTACATGAACATATTTGCAGTTCTTTAAGTTAGACACTTAAGTTGAGTAGGAAGTGAGACCTGGACTCAAGGCATAAGATGGGATGAAACATGCTTATATTTGCAATAGCGTTGGAAAATATAAATCCCATAATGATCTAGGAATTAGAAATTGTTTGCCAATTATTGTTCGACAAATTACCCTATTATGTGCTTTCGTTACTAGCAGATCAACTGATGTAATGGAACTACGATAATTTGGATCATAGTTTTCGATAAAATTCTATGGTTATATGAATATTACCTTGGGTATTTTATTTTCTTGAAAAGTTTAATTATCGAAAATACTAAAATTGAATTTTGCTAATTCTTTAAATGTATTAATGCAACATTAAACTTTAAACGTAGGTTATTCCTGTACTGGTAAATTGATCTACACCTGTAAGGGTTTTTAGTAGAGTCAACCTTACTAAAAGAATAAACCTATTCCTCTTTTCACGAGAAAGAGTGAGATTCAATCATATTCCTTTTCATGAATGAAGAAAGGTATGATAGGACAATTAGAATTGTCTAAATTCTAAATACATAACTCGTAAGCAAATTTTAATAGTTAAGAAAATTGCATATGTTCTGAGTTATTAAATTAGAAGCTAGACTAATTACTGTATAATTGGTAAAAGACAAACTAGCATATTTTATCTAGTTGTTTTATTTTGACCATTTAAAAGTACTACTTACAATTGTTGGAATAGTAGAACTATTAAGAAAGAAATTGCATGCCCAATTTTTTCAAGTTAATAGCATTGATGGATAGTTCATCATCTACATAGTAGAATACACTCTTTTAGTACATAAGTAATTGTTATGTATGGACTTTCTCAAATGTGTAGGGAAGTAAATAGAACACTATTTTCTTTTACTGGTTAATGAAACACTTTTAATGTTGTCAAATCCTGTGGGAGTGTTGTGTTCTTATTACTGAATAAGGAATTAATGTAATGATCTCTAATTCAGTGGGAGTTACAAGCTTTGTCATCTTGGTAGTTACCCAAATTATCTCTAGAATGTCTTAAGATAATTACTTTCCACTTGTAGACACTTATGTTTTCAAGGATAGTCATGTACGTTTCCTTATTAGACAATGAAGTGGTTCTACATCTACTAGTTATGCTAATATCAATGACACAATCATATTAGTCACATAAACAAACATATGTCGTGTTGTTTATCTGCTACATGATGTTGTTCAATGCACAAGTGGGAGAAATCTATATTGTGTGCAAGGTACAACATATAGGTATATGATTTAACGGATTCTCTTGACTGCAAGGTAAGAGACTAACATTCTAATATAACTTGTACATATCTAATTTAAGAAACACTTGGTGTTGCAATTTACGTCATGTGAGAACTTGGCGAGATTGCAACAACAAAGTAAATCTCCATGTGAAGTCAGACATTGCATGGACATATTTGCGGTTTCTAGAATTAGACAAATATTTAGAACATGTGTCAAAAATGATATATAAGACTACTTCAAATTAAATATTTATGTATTATTAGAATGACATAAATAAATGAAGTAATCTAATACTACTTCAATTTGTTTATTTATGTATTTTGGAATGACATAAATGAAAAATAATGTAGTCCTACATTATTGTGAAGTAAATAAATTAACTTGAAATTACTATTGAAACCAAATGTTGTGTTCATAATTACTTTAGTTAAACATGTTTATGATTCATTGTAAAGACATAAACATAAAGTCTTTTAAGACTTATAATAAAGTAAGACGTTAACTTGTTATGTTTTTTTAATTAAGACATATACAAGAAGTCATTGAGTTGATCAATGATTTATAACGTATAATGGGGTTATAACTGTTTATGTTTTCTAGATGAGACATGGATATGAAGTTATTTGGTTAAAAAGTACTTGTGTTATAAAACATGTAATTAGCTTGAAAAGTCTATTATACCATTAAGTTAACTTAGTTGGTAAATAGGTAAGCCAAAAAAAATATGTTTATCTTATATATTGTTAGATTGTCTTACAATATTAATTCTAATAAATACCACAAGTCGATAGTATGTTCAGTTAAGATAATCAAACTCTAGTTGATTTGTTTGATTCAAGATAACCATAACTTCTTTCTTAAAAAAGTAACAAGGTTATAAAATTGAGTATGGATTGAATATACTCAATATGACTCGAACCTAGAAGATTAATAAATCACCATTTTATTATGGAATGTGATGAATCACATTAAGTTTTAAAATTGACTTAAGTCAGGAATGTGATGAATCACATTAAGTCTGAATTTTGTTAAACTACTTATGAATAGGTTATTAACAAACTTAAGTCAGGAATTATCAATGTGTATTTGTAATGTCCTAAAAAGAGAACAATGTAGTTTTGCTCTAATTGCTAAGTATATATAGATAGTCTATATATTACAAAAGGCAAGTGGGAGTTTTTTTATCTTGAAAGATAAAATTACAAGATACATAATCTTCTAAAACACACTAGTAAATATCATGATGAGGTTAGACATGTAAATGATAGACTTCATGATGATGGAATTTTATTCATAGATCTGCAAGGATATCTCGGATATTTGACTTATATGTCGAGAAATATGAGTTACTGTGGATTATAGTAAACCCGATAATCATTATGATGGATTACCAAATATTGAATTGGGTAAATAACTCATACTATGAATGTTAAAGATGCTGTCCATAAAATTAATCAATTTTGGAATTTTGGTTTATCTTAATAGTTAGACTAGATAATAGAAATGAGTTTCTTCAAAGAGATAGAAAACCCTAGTGGTTTGAATTTCTATGTAGAAATCATATGGACAATATTCTACACATATTTAATGCATGTCTTATGACAAGATTATTAATCATACTTAAGCAATTAATTGTGATTGAATATTCTTTTCTAGACACATTAAATATATAAAGATAATAATGGTCATACTTGTTTTCATTAATATGAAATATGACAATGGAATATCAAAACTCTTTCTTGAGAAATTACTTGAGCGAGGACGGTAAGTAATCGAAAGGTTTTTTGAGTTCATATATATATAATCTTTGGAAGTGTACGAAGTGCAATAATTCATGAATGGATAAATGCATGCATCTAGGAAATTATTCTTATGTTTAATTATTAAATCCTAGTTTTGATTTATAATTGAAATATGATAAATTTTAAGTATTCCTGAAAGCTAGTGAGAGTAATATGTTAAGGTTTTTAAATCTTATATGTTGTATAACATATAGGAAGTAACATTTCTTGTAAGCTAAATGTTAAGTCTTAGATTGGAATGAAACTTCACTTATAATATTTAAGAACTAAAACATACAACCTTGGAATATATGTTTATTATTAATAAACATGTGCAGTAAAATAAATGATTCTAATAAAACATGATATATCATTTGGGAGATGGATAAATATCTTTTGATAAGATAGAACATGAATGAAATCTAAGTTTGACATGTAGATTCATCATGTACATCATTTATTATTAAAATTGTTGTATCATTCTTGAATAAGAAGTGATTTGACAACATTGATATCTAACTAAAAGTTATTAGATAACTTGTGTAATGAATAGTCCAATAGAATTACATCCTCAGCCTGGAATTGCTCCTAGATTCTATGGATGAACAATATGTCAATTGTTGTGAAAATTGTCATCATCTTTAAACTTGAAAGTTTGGAAAGCATCAAACATTACATAATAAGATATTAAAGTTTACGGAGTTTTAATAAGCATATTGTTATTTGTATACAATGTTGCTGATTTAATTGAGATGACACTCAATACTAGTCATGGTGGGATTTTATTTTTGTTAATAGCCATGTGAACTAGTTGTACTAAAAGAGCACAGTTGCATTATATATTAAAAGAATAAAAATACTTTAAACTTTAAAATGTTTGAAAGTTTAAATTGTCATAAATTGGTGATAGAGGATGTCACACACTTTATGAATTATTATGTGGATTGTTGAATGCACACATACAAGGACTTCACTAATTGAATTCTTGAAATAAGTGTTCTCAAAATTACGATAGATCAAGTTGGTTGATTTATGTCTTGTTAACAAGTATGATTGTCATTACTTGAGGCATAATTCATCAACTGGAATTTTCATGCATTGATCTATTTGGTATTTGGATAAGGGATGTTAAACAATTGTTATAATAAATCAAATACTTGGTATGTTTGATTTTATAATATACTGTATCATATATTTGCATGTTTAATTCGTGAATAAATTTATTTATTCTAAATCGTCCGTTGTCAATTAATGATATGAGAGTATCATTAAACTAAGACAAATCTGAGAGATATGGTAGAATATACTTGAAAGTATATTTATGAGAATGCATACCAATTTCAGATGATATTCAATGAATTGAATATAGGACTTATCCCAACTACATAATTTACTTTGTGGATATTGTTATAAGTAAATTATGAATAGTTATCCTCAGACTTGAGATACCGGATAAGTGTCATGAATGTAGTGCATACGTGGAACAACTTAACGCTATACGAATCGGTAGTCATAAGGGTTGTTTCTGAAGTGTTGCAAAGTTCGTGGGTTATTCTCGTAGTCAAGATAGAATTTGTTCCTCCAAATTTATTTTGGAGTTTAATCTCTTGGGCCTCGTAGGGTTGACAAGATGTTTGCATGGTCATGCCCAAAATCTCCCCTGAATATGTTCAGAAGATTTGGTTATCTTGCTCAATCTCTTATAACGAGAAATGGAATAGTTGGATAAAGAATGACTTAATTCCATATCTTTATTTAACATGGTATTAGAAACAAAAGGATAATAATAATGAGAAATCATTAAAAGGTTTTCCAGGAGCCTTACTTGAGTTGTACTAGAGGCATCGAAGTGTTGCTAGACGCTAACCGATGTGATCACTCTATTAAGATATGTCCAAGTGGGAGCTGTTGGTTTTATGGACAATAAATTAATAGACGTGTGTTAGGATCGAACTTGAGACTATGGGATTGCACACTTTACGTATGAGAATTTAAAGTTAATAATTAAATATAAACGTTATATTTATTGATTGATTAAACGAAATAACTAACGGACGTTAAGTAATTAATGTAATGGATTAACGGTCGTTAAATGTAATTGGAAAGGACTAGAATGCAAATCAATATTTGGAAGGTTTAGGAATCCCTTGTGGGATACTCCATATGATCGGCCACAAGGAAACCCAACCCATCTCCAACTCAACTTGTTCACCAAGTTTGCTTGGGTATATATACAAGGCTAGGGGTCTTGTTTTTGCATCTCTTGTATTCATTAGCTAAACCCTAAAATTGTTTTTTGTGTGTGTTTTGATCTACAAACCGATCGGCCACACCCCTTGGTGTCGATCCATCACTTTTCCACAAACCAAGTTATTTGTTTAATAAAAACTAGCATTACTTTAATTCGGTTTAGTACGTGTGTACAAGAACATAGTAATAACATACTTTTGTTATTATTCTTGGATTGAATTACAAAACGGTAAGGGGTAATTCATATAATCCTAATTAAATCAAATTAGGGTTCATCCGTTGCTAGTTTGTGGATTTGATTCTTGTTCGGCTAGAATCAAGAAAAGGTACGCATATTATTTTATGTTAATTAATTGTTCATTAATAAATCCTATACGCTTCCGCATGTGTACTTGATGTTTATTGTTTATATTTATGATTTGTCATGTTATATAATTCCAACAATTACTTCCACTTTCTATATGCCACAACATGTCCATCGGTTATTATAGTCGAGTATTGGTTGCAACTTGGATATAAAGATCACATTTAGATGCAGTAGCTTCACCTTTACTTTCCTTCTGTTTTGACAGTGCCCATTTAGATTCTTTGGGGCTTCTAACCACACCCCAGCCAACCGTTGTCTGCATATAATCAAGAATCGGGCTGCAATCATCTTAGTACATATACGAGGAATTGAGCTTTGGCAACTCAAACAACTGAAAATCTTTTCTTTACGTTTAGATATGCTGCATATAGGGTACAATTGTCTCAATTCTGGAAATTACTTCTCGTCCCAACCCAATGCCTTCAACTGAGGTGGCTTCAATTCAATGTGCTTTCCGAAACTTCCGATAAACAGAAAATACGTGGCCGGCTAGTTTATCAAAAGATCTACTAGAATATAAATCCATCTTTTTTACAAAATTAGACATGATTAAGGAAGGTCAGTTGGAGCACAAAAATCATACTGTAAGAACATATGGGTTGTGTTTGGGTGATACTGGAACTTTTGGGGAAGGAATCAAAATGTGTTACGTAATACTTACAAAAGATCTGGTGGAAGCCTGAATGCTCCAATATGTATCCATATCAGTGAGTAAATCTGAAATGATATGAAACAAAACAAATTCAAATCAAATATGTATCCATTTCGGTGAGGATATATGATTTGTACATAGATCAAGAATCGAAAGTATACCTGAAGTCCAGCACTTTTGACAAGCTCTCGAACTTCATGATTTCTCCCCTCATGAACCTATAGGTCAACTGAATTAGAATTACCCAAAATGTCC
The DNA here is from genome assembly GCA_022545495.1 of Chrysanthemum lavandulifolium. NCBI lineage: Eukaryota > Viridiplantae > Streptophyta > Magnoliopsida > Asterales > Asteraceae > Chrysanthemum > Chrysanthemum lavandulifolium. The sequence goes on from CM040244.1 coordinate 277,518,165, forward strand.
AGCTATACTTATGCGCACGTCACAAGTGTATCAAATTGTAACATGTGTTGGTCGAAATAGATGTTGGACTACCACGAAGCGAAGGCGAGGTCTTGATTTATCAGGCTGTTTGTTAGTAGTTCCACAGTATCTGGAATACAACGAACACCATGGCTATCAAGTGTCGTTTATTCACTGCTCCATCTACTGTTGCAATGCACCTCGAGCCACCAAAAGAATGGTGCATCATTCAGGCCTTATAATTAAATGATAAAGATTAAATAGAAAACATAACCTCTAACAATTCCTGGAATTGCAATATCATCTAGCATTTAACAAAAGCTCATATCAAAAGCACATCAGAACAATGTTAGTGACTAAAATCATAAGTCACGTGTAACGTCACATATCTCAATTTTCCTAAAGAACATAATCCTCATCTAGACATCTCTCCTATATATAAAACATTGGCTACTACTTAGTAACCATGTTAGCAATATAAAAAATATACATTAAATATTACTCCGTACTTCCTTTATCGTAACATTATTGTCCACTTTTTCTATTCCAGGTGTGTCTCAAAATAATTGTCCGCTTTCGGGTTGTGTTGTGTTGGAATGATGTAATGAATTGTTTCACTGGTCGGGTTGTGTTGTGTTGGAATAGATATCATTTTCAATCCAAATTATTATGGAGCATAAGTGAAAGAGGCAATAGAAAAGACAAGTCATTAAAATATAGAAGCCAGAAATATACAAAAGGCCGTTCTAGCTCAGTTGGTAGAGCGCGTGGCTTTTAACCACGTGGTCGTGGGATCGAGTCCCACGGATGGCGTTGAAATTATGTGGTCTTTTACTTTATAAACATGAAAGCACTATGTAATATTTTTTTTCTAACATAAACACTCACAGCCTTTCTTTTCGTTCTATGAGATTCATTCTCGGAAATATTTGATTTGTTCTTTTTCATTAGTATCATTACGTGGTTTCGAGTCTCACGGATGGCGTTAATATTGAGCGGTCTTTCATGTTATTAACATGAAAAGGGCTGTACAATTTTTTTTATAACATAAACACTCTCAACCTTTCTTTTCGCTCTATGAGTTTCATTCTCGGAAATATTTATATATCAATCTGATTATTATTAGATTTGTCCGTGGGACTTGAACCCACGTAATGATACTAATGAAAAAGAACAAATCTAACAATAATCGATTGATATATAAATATTTCGAGAATGAATCTCATAAAAGAAAAGCGTGAGTGTTTATGTTATAAAAAATATTATATAGTGCTTTCATGTTTATGAAAGGGTAGTTGTCTTTGGGATTAGTCGGCTCACATTGTCGGCGGAAATCAAGTATAAAAAAAAAAAAAAAACTTATAAAGCTTGAGGCATTAGGCCATTAGCTTTATAAACTGTGTTACTAATATGATAGTTTGCAACTGACAGCCTTTCTTTTCGTTCTATGAGATTCATTCTCGGAAATATTTATATATCAATCTGATTAGTGTTAGATTTGTTCTTTTTTCATTATACAGCCTTTCTTTTCGTTCTATGAGATTCATTCTCGGAAATATTTATATATCAATCTGATTAGTGTTAGATTTGTTCTTTTTTCATTAGTATCATTACGTGGGTTCGAGTCTCACGGATGGCGTTAATATTGAGCGGTCTTTCATGTTATTAACATGAAAAGGGCTGTACAAATTTTTTTTATAACATAAACACTCTCAACCTTTCTTTTCGCTCTATGAGTTTCATTCTCGGAAATATTTATATATCAATCTGATTATTATTAGATTTGTTCTTGTTTCATTAGTATCATTCATTAATAAGTGTTTTTGTTATACTTGCAAACTATCATATTAGTTAGGGGTGGCAATTTTCGACACGACACGAAGTTAAACAGGTTTGGGTTGAGGATAAACAGGTTTGGGTAAAAAATGGGTCAACCCGTCTAACCCGTTTAATAAACGGGTCGTGTTTGGGTTGAGTAAGTATTAAACAGGTCAACCCGTGAACCCGTTTAAGTATATAAGATCTTAAAAATAAAATATATAATCTGGTTTTTATGTTGGATGTGAATTAAATGTATTTTGTTATTTACTTAGTATGAGTGAATTATAATTTTATACCTTATATATCATGAAAATTGACGCTTATAATTCAGAAAATTGTCGCTTAGTTATTTGTATGTTATTCTTATCATATTTTAGATCCTTATATCATTTTTGCATTTAAACTAGTTAAATTGACAAACCACCGACTTTATTCACCGCTGACCTATTTACTTAAATGGGTTAACGGGTCACAAATGGGTTACACGTGTTATGCAGTGCAGGTTAGGTTGAGTTTCTTGACACGATTAATAAATGGGTCGTGTTTGGGTAAAGGCTATACTAACCCGCCAACACGCGAACCCGAATAGGTTAACACGAACACGACTCGATTGCCACCCTAATATTAGTAACACATTTTATTAAGCTAATGGCCTAATGCCTCAAGCTTTTATAAGTTTTTTTTTTTTCTTTTTTTTTTATACTTGATTTCCGCCTCGACAATATTATGTGAGCCGACTAATCCCAGCACGAATACCCTTTCATAAACATGAAAGTACTATATAATATTTTTTTTATAACATAAACACTCACAGCCTTTCTTTTCGCTCTATGAGATTCATTCTCGGAAATATTTATATATCAATCTGATTATTGTTAGATTTGTTCTTTTTTCATTAGTATCATTACGTGTGTTCGAGTCCCACGGATGGCGTTAATATTGAGCGGTCTTTCATGTTATTAACATGAAAAGGGCTGTACAATTTTTTTTATAACATAAACACTCTCAACCTTTCTTTTCGCTCTATGAGTTTCATTCTCGGAAATATTTATATATCAATCTGATTATTATTAGATTTGTTCTTGTTTCATTAGTATCATTCATTAATAAGTGTTTTTGTTATACTTGCAAACTATCATATTAGTAACACAGTTTATTAAGCTAATGGCCTAATGCCTCAAGCTTTTATAAGTTTTTTTTTTCTTTTTTTTTATACTTGATTTCCGCCTCGATAATGTGAGCCGACTAATCCCAGCACGACTACCCTTTTGGATAGCCCGGAGATGGCGAAAGAAAAAAAAGAGAAATTTGTCACTGAAAGACTCCAACTCAGGACTTAATGATCCGGAGCTTAAGCAAATTAGTTCAAATTAAAGCTTAGTATTTTAATATTATCTAAAAGTTGATCAAATTAAATTTACATATATGTCAAGCTTTTTACTCCATTATATTTTTCCGGTAGTTAAGTAATTTAACTGATTATAAGCTCCTATAATATCTCATAAACTCGTTTTAAATGATTTGGGCTTATGGAGACTTATAGCTTATAAAAACTTTTATAAGTTTGTGTAATAAACAAAGGTTATTATATAGACGATATTATTTTAAAATCTCAAGGCCTTATAAGCTCTTAGTCGAACACAAGGCTTTATCGAATCAAAAAGAGTAGAGCTGCGTAGCGGAAACTAAATGGCGATGCAAGTGCTCCCCCTTGGCGTATGCTCCTCCTTGTTGAAGACATCAAAGAATCGAGCTATGAAGACGTGCTACAAAAAAAAGTTAGTATACAAGCCCGTATAATAATCAACAAACATCACAACCACAACATGTTGGTCCACAACCAACAATGATCACAAAACAATGATCACAATCATAACATGTATGTTCCCATGACAATCAATGCATGCGTGTAAGACATACTACAAACATAAATAAATCTTAATTCTATTATAAGAGAACAAAGATAAAAATACAAAGATGAAATAAAGTATATATGAAAATGAGACATCCTACTACAACTAAAAAGAAAATAAAGTTAGTATATATGAAAGAGGGTGGTGTAGAAGTTGTGCCAAGGTGGTGTTGAAGGTAAGGAAACATAATGTTAATTCTTTCTTTTATCATCTGGATCTCCTCCTTGTATGTTTCGACAACATTGGCAATAGATGCCATGCATGTGTGGGAGGTCATATGGATTCAAGTATTCCATAAGACCTGGAGGAAGGTTGTTTTGTTGGTTATTGGTGAATGGTTGTGGCTTTGAACCCATGACATCTTGATGAAATTGATATGGTGGTGGTGGATAAAAAGGTCTAGGTGGTAACTCATCGAAGTTATTGTTTGTGGGAGTATTGAGAAGACCAACATTAATAGGTGATGGTAAAAGGGCTTTTGGAGATGAAGGTGGTGATATGTTCATGTTTGAAGGTGCCTTAGTTGCTGCTCTAGGTGGACTTGTTGATTGTGGTTTAGGTGAAGGAGAAAGTGTTATCATGGTGAAATTATCTTCACTAGAAGATACAAGGTTAATAAAGACTAGTTGTCTAACCCGAATACATGCGGCTTTTCTCTTGATTTGTGTGGATGAAGAGTTTGAGGAGGTAGTCATTGCTAGTGAGGTTGAAGGTTTGAGATTTGAATTTTGAATGTGCAAGTAAAAATGTGTTACAAGATGGTAATTATAAGGTGAAGAGGTGAAGTGTTTACACGAAGGGTTTTGGAATATTAGGGGTTAATGTTTTATCCTAAATATTAAGAAGATGGATTATGAAAATGTGCGAAAAATGCTAAAAGTTATAAGAAAAAAAGATATGCAAATGTGACTGACAGATCCAATGTTAACACCAAAAATGCCACAGAATATCTTCTGCAAGTGTAGAAAAAGGCAAAATGCAAGCCATATAAACACACAATTCATAAGCAATGCTAAAGCACAAATAAATAGCCAGATAAAACACAAGAGTATAAAAGCAATCATCCTACAAGTACGACATAAACATAAAATCAAAGTTAATAGTCAATCACAATCCACCAAATGTTCGAACTTCACTCTCATTAGATAGCCTTTGATATTTTTATCATGTATCTAGTAAGACACTTGATCATACCTCGTATTTGCTTTTGCTCATCAGACAAATTTTCACCACTTTTAACTTTTGTAAGTTCCCTAAAGAATGCTAATGGAGAGAACTCTTCATCTTCCGATGAGTTTTGTGAAGAGTGAGATGAGGAAGTGAGTGCCCGTTTACCCTTACCCTTTATCTTAGGAACATCTTCGTCTTCATTCTCGTCCAATCCCTCATCCTCTAGATCCTCTGAATCCCATGAGTCGCACAATGTGAGTACCCTCGATCTCCCACCTCTTTGTAAAACATTCATCCTTATTAACGCTGCCTGATCAATTAGGGTCATTTTGTGCCCTTTGGTCAGCTTTCGACGAAACGCCTCTGTGAAGAACGGGTAGGATTTTGCAAGGCGGGTCACAAAATGACCGCCACATATAGTGACCGTCCTAGTTTTCCCTGTAGCGTCATTGAGGTAGGATGCTAGGCAGTGTGCAACATTGCAGTGCTTGTCCTTGTTGAGGAAATTGAATAAGTACCAAAGGTCCATTCGTGTGACGATACATGGGTCTGATCTACCTGTGAAGGAATAGGCAATCATCCTGTGAAGGATCCGGTGGATTGGACTACGGATCTGCGACTCTCTTATCTGACTTATATTATACCTACTATCTGCAATTGTTGACCAGAATCTCGCATAATTGAAATCCTTAGCTGGTGCAACTTCCCCACTCTTTAGAAAACGGAGGAAGTTGTTGTTGTCTGCTAGTGCTTGAGGATAAAGACCCATACGTACCCCAAATTCTTTCACTGAACAACGGTGCTTTGATCCTCCCAGTCTAAAAGTCAAAGCCTTATCATCAGTGTAATCACGGATCTTCTCATTGAATCGGTATGTGGCATGAAATTCCCGACAAAGCTCCGGATAGATCGGCTCCACAATCGAAAAAAGGTTAACCCACTCAGGTGATTTAATATTTACTTCCCCCTTGGTGTACTCAATCTCTAAGAGACCCCGGATCTTATCTGCTAGCTTGAATTGTTCCAAGAGCTCCCAATCCACGATGCTCTCACTCCAACCCCTTTTGAACTGTTTATTAGCAGGAGCCTCTGGTGCTTCAACATTGGCATCCATAATTGCGCATGAGGACGAGGAAGTATTAGCTCCAGCCTGCAAAATACAAATAAATGATGAGATCTTTATCTCATTTAGGGTACGAATGAGAATATTAGAAATTTCAAACCATTTTTATCTGCAGCAAAGCGATACAAGTGTAAAATGAACACATACCTTAGTTGAGTTGTGCGGAGAAGTGTAACATGATGAGATCTTACGCTTTTTAACTTTCTGAAAAACATAGCAAGAAAAACATTAACAACTAGGAACCACAACCTGCTTATAGTTCTATTTAATTATCAAATAATTGATAAAGGTTGATGTTAGAAGCCAAAATTTGAGCACCGGCTTTCTATCTCTTAAGGGTCAGGCAGTATCACATGTGACGTCAAAATTATACCAAGTTTCTATATATAAAGATGATACCTGGGAAGCAACAGCTTGAGCGATGGTATCTTTGGTTTCTCTCTGAAATTGGTTCCACAAGGATTTGCACTGAACAGGAGTTATGAGTGTCTTTGCAGCTGGAACCTGAACGTAAATTAATCAAGTACAAATAAATATGTTGATATAATAAAAAATACAGCATTTATGCAGATAAAGGAGCATGTATCCCATATAACACATGATACCTCTTCCCATGTTGTTGAGGCCAACGGGTCCTCTGAAGTGGTACTCTTACTGATGTCATTATACGGACTCATTAATCTAAGAACAAGTGTATCCCCAATAGTATCAGTGTCTTCATCCAAACGAATTGCAGCCAACACAGAGAGCAACTTCAAAGACTGAAAGATAAGTTATAAAATCACATAAGTCACGTATGGTAAGATTAATAGAGTTAAATGAAGTGATTCTTACAGAAGAATAGGCAGTTTCAGTTATAGCTCGAATTTCTTCCTTTCCAGTCCAGACCAGTGGCATTGAATCATTGTCATAGTTAAAAGTGGATGCAAATCTGCGTAAAACTGCAAATTAGTTGAAGTAAGATAGAAATGGGATTGATTTTATATATACAAGCAGAGAGTACCTTTCCTTCATGTGATACAAAACTCTTTCAGCTTCTTCTCTTGTTTTCCCTTCAATAACCCCTCTCGCATATTTCTTCAATATTAAAATCATATCGTTGTTGGATTGTTCATCCATTTCGAAACCAGAAAGTGAAAAATAAAACGCGGAGATAGCTATTTCAGTTTCATTATGAAGAAGTTTCCTTATTGCAACCCAAGTATCATCACGGCCTCCTTTTAGAAGAGCTTCCACAGGACCATATAACGCCTCTTTTAATTTCGCCTGCAAAGGCGCATATATTGATTAAAAGCTTTTGAAACTACAGAACGCAATTGATTTATCGATTCAAAATTGTTTTAAAACAAGTTATTGTTACCTCATAAAAAGTAGTAAGTCCAGATAGTATGCTAGTTTGAACTTCAACAATATGTGATCTTAAATTGAGTTTAAAATCATCCCTTACTTTATCCGAGTCCCAATTGGAAAGGTTAATGACGGCATCTGTAGATTCAAAACTTATACATTTTAAGCATCTAGATAAGAAAATTGTTTTTAAGAAATGGCTTGTTAGACATACCTTCACATTGTCCATCAAATAATTTCAAGAACTTTTTAGTGCAGTCACGAGCAACAACTGCAAACCCTTGCCCTCCACTTATAGCATGACTTAGTGCTTTTTTGAAGTTATCTAGTGTCCCAATTTGTATGTGTTCCAACATCAATTGGTAGGCCGGTTGAACAAGCTGAATATAGTACAGGACACCGAAAAATGAGGAGCTACTAAAAATAAATAAACACTAATCACATTTATAAATTACCGTATTAAGTATTTAATCAACCAACAAGTAACATTACCTGCTTCAGTTTATCTTCCAATTGCTTTCTCTTAGCAGATCTAACGCTGTCTTCAAAGTAAGTAGTCTCTTCATCGTAACTGAAAAAACCCAAAACATTATTGTACATATAGACAGATCTTCAAAATTTGCGTATCCAAATTTACCTCGATAAACAATTATAAACCAGTGAATTAAGCTTTTCTCCGAAGCCCAGAACAAGATGAGATTGTACAGCCTTTTCTAACTTGAGCCAGTCCTGCAACACTTATTTTAGTTCAAATGTCTATAAAAAATTGTGCCTGGCTCATTAAGTACTAAATTATGAACCTCGCTTTCAACAAAGGAAGAATATTTTTCAATAGCAATTTCTTCACATCGTACATTTGCCACCATAACCTGCAACAGAAACAAAAAAGACCCTTTAAAACCTACGCATTATGTCAGATATTATCAAAAGTGTCACAACGATTACCTTGTGTGCTTGCAAGTCGAGGTCTTTATTGTCCTTAATAACTTTCCAAATCTGCTGTGTGCTAAAGGAAAAACCAGAAGCAGGAACAACTCCTCGCCTATCACCCGCTAGACCGCCAGGTGTAATAGAGTCGAAGAACTTTTGCCTTAAACTAGACACCTTCCAACACCCAAACGAAAATGATTTTTTTTTTTTTTTATAAAAATATTGCACTAAATTGTGCATATCTTAAGTTCAAATTACCTGCTGTTTAAATTGTTCTTCCTTATCTTCATAGCTAGACAGTGCAACTATGTGAACCTGGTCACCCAATAAATGAGAATATAGTATGATAGATGTCGATATAGTACGTTATGTCTCATAAAGCTATTAAACGAAACTGCTCTTACATCAAAAAATTCACTCAATTGTGTGCGTTTGTGAGCTTCTAGCTTGGGAATGGAATCCCATATCTACAAGAAATAACATATGATCATAAGTGGTGTGAATGTGTTACTGTGTAAGGTCACAACTCACGAAAGTAAAAGTATAGCATATATGCAAAGATATAAAAAAGATACCTTCTGAATATCTTCCCTCAAGAGAGGCTCGAGACGTTCAAGAGGTGTCTGTAATGTCAAAGAAGATATGTAAATAAATTTCAAGTGAGATTATGTTATCATTAGTAGTCTCACAAAACCTTACTCTCGTTTTGTCACGTATAACGAACATTAAAGTTGTTTTACGTGGGGTAAATAATCGCAGCATAACCTGTAAAAGAGTAACCATAAGATCAACAAATGAACCATTATATATGGATAAATTTAGATGAAGATATTCTACCTGAAATACGGTTTTCAGTAGAGGTTTATTTGCAGCCTGCACGCGTCCAATATCATGGCACCACCTATGTAACACAACTACGTCTATATAAGTCGAATTCAGTACATGATTCTCTGAAGCTAATAGCAAACAAACTTACATGTTTATAAGCACTATATCTGAAGCAGAAAGGGCAAACAGCGCACTTTGTTTCTCGAATGCAGTATCATCCTGCACAAGTTATAAAACCTGATATAAACAATAATTTGTACTCAAGAATATAACAATAAGTAATCTTAAAGCATCAAATAACCTCTCCTCTCTCTCTTCCATCAGTACCCTCAAGATCCATAACAATGGTGCAAGGTTCAGTACCAGGACATCTTGCTATCCAAATACCTTCGGTGGTCTGAGACCTGATAATGAGAACGTAAAATGAGCAAAGTGTATACCACGAAAACAGAATTGATAGAGCGCGAATCAGAACATGCCTTCCCATGTAAGCATTCATTTCCTTGAAGTTTGTGTTGAAAAGATGATTTAGAAGTGTGCTCTTCCCTGTAAGAAACACATTTGAAACCATCAACATTGATAAAAATTAGGAAAGACCCAAACCGTGTGCATATTAACATTTAAAACATGAAAATAGTTGGAACATACCACTGCTTTGTGGACCCATGATGGAAACAACAGCATAAGAAAGTCCACATTTATCCAGTTTGATTTGCTTGATAAAATTATCAAGTCCGACACCATTAAAAGTACCATCTCCGTCTATGAGGTGGGTGGAGAAACATTCAGCTTCTATATCTGGATTGAGAGATCACTTGCATATTAGTACGAGTTATGACATAGTCCCTCAAGTTTAACAGAAAAATATAGAGCAGAACGTCTCTTGATATAACGTTAATATTCACATTGCATAACCGTCAAGTATTCCCGAAAAAATAGTTACTAGAGTGCAACTAGTAACAATGCAAAATCCTATTAGACATTATCATTAGGAACCCAAAATCGTTACTAGCAGTAAGAGATGATGCATGTGAAGGCCACAAACTATTCAACTATTTTCTTTAAATCGACAAACAAGACTAATTTTATAGGCCACCCTAGTACGTATCTAATGTTATTATACCAAATCCGGCCAATAACATGTTGAACGAAGAAAATGCCCTTCAAATAATAGAAAAAGCTGCCAAAGGTTTTTAGTGTTACCAATTTCAAGGCCGTTTTTGGTCATTCAACATGTTTTCGCCGGATTTGATATGCATGAAACCAAGGTTTATAAAGTAAGCCCAATGCGCCGGGATTCTAAATACTAGTAATACAAGTCGATTAGTTTTATATCATAAAAACTAAATAAGCTCATTTGAGTGTTTGGATGAAGCCACAAGGTTTAAGCTTATCAACTTAATTCAATTACTTTTAGAATGTGTGTTTTTTCCTTTTTTCGGAACAACTAATTGAGCTTATGAGTTTACCAACTTGAACTTATGACTTGTCTAAATAAGCTCGTAAGCCTGAAAAACTTGAAAAGTGGCTTATTGGCTTTCTCAGTTTCAAATAAGCTCAAAGCACTGAAAAGAAGGTAATCCAAGCAATCCCTTAAGCTTGTTTAAGCTTATTTTTGGGCTTGTGAGCTTATCTGATTTCGGCTAATGTTTCATAAGCTAAATTTTCAGGGTTATTTTAAAATTTATGGGCTTATATAAGCTGTTGAGTTTCAAAATAAGCGGGCAAAATTAGAGTTATGAAACATAAGCCGAAATGACATAATGTCATAAGCCCAAATGAAAGCTTAATCAAACACCCCCATACTCCGTGATACATAAGCTTGTAAGCTATTTATAAGACCATGCACATATGAGTCAAAAGACTCGCCCTCGGAATAACATAAACAAGAAAACCTCATTTTTACCAAACAACCCCACCCACCCACACACACCCCGCGTACATCAGAGTCATTCTAAAAACAGACATAGTACTCCATAATAAAAGCATATTAAAAACTATTTTTAACCAACTCGTACATCTAAGTCAAAACACTCGCCCCATCTCGATAACATGAACAACAAAACATTAATCTTTTTAGTCCCATTTACAAAATACCAAACCAAATGTTACTAAACTAAAACCCTAACATCAGCTACATTGTGTGAAGATTAACCAAAAATCATATCAAAAAAATAAAAATGAATTTCGTACCCATTGAAGCCAAGCTGCAATTTGATCTAGTGGCAAGTTCCACAGCACAGTGAAATAATTTATTTTCAAAACTAAAAATACCACTTTAATTTCTCTCTTTTTTATCGGGAACAAAAGTAAAAAATTAATGCACATTTACTTGAGCTAATGTTTTAATGAGTGCTATTATTCCTACCCAAAATTTACTACTACGTAATTAAATATCTACTTTTTTAAAAAGTCAACCTCTCAACCCTATATCAATTTTGTAGCTACAACTCCTAACAAATTTTCCCAAATTTTCATGAACTACAAGGAGGGTCTACTAAACAAAAGAAATCTTTGTGCAATATACTTTCGAATTTATATTTTTATCCAAACAAATTATATCTATGGTAATACACTAATACTTGCTTCGTATATGAAGTGATTTTATAATAATAATAAGTCTATTATATATGACACTTATATTTAAATGTTTACCGTTTATTTGAAGTATAACAATCCTCTTAAACGATGGATTTATCACACGAGTAAAAAGAATCACACAATTGTCATACTGTTGTGAAACAACGGCCTAATATAGCAATAACACATAACCAATTCATGGAAGAAGAAAATAGAGAGTATCGAGACCAATATATTTCATTGAAATTGATTGTCACAAACTACAAATGAACCTTAATTTATAAGGCTCTCATAATCACAATATTTAATACAATCATAAAAAAGAATATAAAAGATGAAAGGTTTAAGAGATTAAGGTATATGGATAGCCACAATCATAAATATTCATAACACTCCCTCTTGGCTATCCATCATTAGGTCTCATACGCTTAGTTATGTTGCCTCGTTAAAAACCTTGCCTGAAAAACCCCGTGGGACAAAACCATAGCTAAGGAAAAAAGAGTGCAACGCTTATATTCTCCCTCTGATGATTAGATTAAGTTTACTGAGTCTTCGCATTCAGCATTAAACCAACTTTTTAAATGTTGCAGTAAGAAATGCCTTGGTAAATAAGTTTGCTAGGTTTTTGCTTGAACAAATAATGTCACCACTCTTCTACAAGTCATGGGTGAAAAGGAACTTTGGTAGAATATGCTTGGTTTTGCAACTCTTGATTATCTTCATGTACAATTGTTGGAGCCTCTGGCCTGAAGAAACCTTACATGATTCTCAAATATGTTCTATCACACCTCTCAACCATACGCATTCCAGACTTGCTTCATGGATGGCAAGATCTATGTGTGATTTGATGAATTTACACTCATTGTCTACTTTACAAAATGCCATGGAATGGAAGTACTGGAACTTGTGAAAACGTATCCAGTTTGGGACTGACTGGTATGGGGATTAGACATATATCCTGCATCTGTAAAACCAGCTAGATTTCTTTCAGATGAGTTAGTATAATACAAACCTATATCTTTTGTACCTTGAAGATAACGAAAAAGAGTGCAACGTGTATTTTCCCTCCCTCTAATGATCACATCACTTAAGCTTATTTAGTCAGTGAAATGCACATTAAATTGTCTTGATAGAATCACATGAATAAATATTCTCAATATGTTGTTCGCATCTTCATTTTAAGGATTAACATACGTCATTATGTCACAAGTTATTAATTGCCAAGAAATTTAAAGTGTGATTATTTTATATCATGTATGACCACTAGCGATAACTTTAAATATTTCATATGCATTCTAGTATCACACTTTTAAAACTATATTGCGATCATCATCTTTATAAATCAAGGAGGTCTTTACAACATCATGTGACCTTATAAACGTGGGAGTTGTTTATCCATATAAATACATAGCTTTGTATTTACTTTTTATGATGCCAATAGATTTCATCCTCAAGATGTTCAATTCCGAAACTATGACAAAATTTCCTTTTGTTTCAAATTAAATTTCTATGCGTTTAATCGCCTTTACAATCATAAAATCAAATTGTATGAAACTTAAACAATATTAAAATCTATATCTCTTTATAATGTTTCATAGGCAAACATAATTCTTTATTTTGCACGATAATATTAAGGCGATTATAACATGTATGCCCAAAACATGATTACTTCACTATAATCAAGTAGAGTTCTCGAGAACTTCTGTTATATGCTTTAAACATTAAAAATCACTAGTATGCTTCATGTATTTTATATCCTATAATAAAATCTCACATGAGCTTTATTTATTTATCTTTTAAGACGTGTATGAATTACCTATTATATAACCAGACTTATAAAATATTAAGTACATTATTAGATCCACCACATGAGAACATTTCTCCTTATAATCATTTCCACGTCTTTACGAAAATATTGCGTGCCATTAGTTTTGCCTTAATACGAAAGTTTCAATACTTTAATTTTGCATTCTCATAAAGACTAATGCATATCTAATAACTTTACACATTCATATGTATGGACTTTAAGTCCTAGTAACCATATCTCATCACAAGAGACTTCAATCTTTCATTAGTTATTTGCGTCTTTACATCTTTTAGCCACTCATTTATACATCTGCACTTCTGCAAGTATGCTTCCATGATCCTCACCATGATTATAGCGCTATCTTATTTATTTACATAATCATTACCATATGTATTATTGTATACAATATCACCATCGACTTCGATTCATTTATATTTTCTATTCCACACTTTACTAGACATTGCAATATATCATTTATTGATATCTCATAGTTTTTCAAGTACCCGGGGTATTTCAATTACCTTCATGTCTAGTGTCTCTATAGGAGAATTATTATGGGGTCTTTTACTACCTCGATTAGACCATCTGAATTTTCTTGCTCCATTTTATCTATTCATTCGAGGACTTTTATTTGGAATCGATTAGTCTATCACGTTGCAGACGTGCCATAGACTTACTACCAATCATTGGTTTTCATTTTGGGACATACATTATAATTGGAGCACTAGCAGGGTATATATGATCTAGTCACTTCTTTATGTCAATAAACAAATCTGGCAATTACTAGATCTGGAATGTAAATTGTCCTTCAAGTTCATATTCATTGGTCCGAGGATCAACATTTATATTATAACTCATTCCATATCTTTCGATGTTCATTCTCCCCCTGAATGAATTATCAATTACAACATCCCATTGTTGTGCGTTGTGGTGGATTTTCAATACAGGTTTCGCACATTTACATAAACTTTAATGGGAAACATATGGTTTGTGACCATAAACCATTTTATTGGGGAGTATTCATTAATCTTGTTGGCATGATGCGGATTCATATTTTATAACATACCCCATAATCTAAGATTTTTGTTCTCATAATTATTGGTTTTGCAATCAACTGAAGAAGTTTTATGAACGTTTCAACAAAAGCAATTCACGTATGAACTTGGGCTACATAAAGTTCAACACTTATTCCAATAGTCGCCCAGTACTTAGAAGTTTTCACCGCCATTCTCAATAATACAATGTGGAAAACCGCTCTCGTATTTTATAAGTCGAGCCACTAATTACGCTAACATTAAGTTGCGTATTTGATGATCATTTTGACGATGCATCGATTTTAAAACTCAAAATGATCCACATGACAGATGTATATGCCTACATACATCCCCTTTTTATTCTTTTCAAAACTTCATAGGACAAAGTCCTTACTTTAATTTGGTGATAATAAGTGAACAATGCACTTCTATTGAGAACAATAAAACTAATCAAATAACCTTTGAAGAACTCAAGGTTCTTGTATATGGTTCGCATCATTATTGATCCGGAATGGTTCAACCGGTCATGCCAATAAATAATCCTGGCTCATAAACTCTAGTTTATGACCACATATGCTTTAATTGCACCTTTTTATATAAAAATAGAATAGTATAGAGAGTCATTAATATGCCATTAATCAAATAAAATACAATCAAATAAAATCACATAATAAATAATTCGCATATATAAGAAAACTCAATGGCATAATTTGAGTGAATTAAAACTCCTTATACACTGACAACCTTAACAACAATATTGCAAAATTCACAATAATTATGGTCATCACATTTTTTTTCCTACTCCACAAGGGATAATTAATAAACGAAATTTAGAGAGAAAAAAAATGGTTCTCATATTTACAGTTAATATGTATATTTTTTATGCCAACTTTACCTCTTGCGCCCTATCATTTTTATCTTATCCCTTATCATGACACTTACAGTGATCATCATATTATCGCATACACTTTTGAGCATATTCAAAAAATACGGTTTAATAGTAATCTATTAGAGCTCGTTGTTTTACATAATTTGAAGCAATTAAGCATCAATTGTCTACAGCATTACTCATACATGACTTCATCTTCATATAATATAAACACTTATTTAAAAGAAAAATGATAGACAGTTAGGGCATCTATTCATGATAATTTCTAAGGAGTATCATAGCATATACTCCATATGGTGTCACATATTAATTTACAACTTATCCAAAGTAGATAACTTTCTTTTTATTATGGAAGCATGATATTATTCGACCGATGAACTTGCAATAATTATAGATCAAAAGAGTAAGTCATGTCTAGCCTTTATTACCAATCACATATCACATTCCTTATAAACAAACAAAATCACATGTCTTTTTTTCACATTTTTCTATCTTGTATACTTCTAGCATATCTTCAATCATGACGTTTAGTGGCTCATCATACCCTTATCATGAATTCCATTAAACGTACTTCAATCATGCCCATAATGAACTACGGTTTATACATTGATCAGAATATTTCATTTTCGTTTACCGTACATCGCAAAAGTCTATTATGAGCATAGACATGAATTGCAAAATATAAAAATAAAAAAATTGCTTTAATATCATTTTCAGAAAAATTTCTTACCAGGGATCATACTAGCGAGTCCAAACATAACATGTCCTCGTAAACAAATAGTGTAAACAGTATTCAGAACACATATACCACATGCATACGTATTATCAAGATCAAACATATAAGTAGCTAGTACATCTTTTAGGACATGTGGTCACATTCTAGTAAGTTTCTAAAATTCTTAATAGTAAATCAGTAATATCATAAACCATAGTAAGATATATTCCTCATAGAAAACATTTAACAATATAAAACTGATGATATTTAGGAAAACTTTGGCATTTTATTGGAACAAGCCATTTGCACAACAAAAGTGCCCTATTGAAGTTTAGAAATAGCAGTTAAATCATTAAAAGTGTGTTTGTTTTAAAAAAAAAAAATCTTACTAGCCCTCTTACTCTTACCAGTAAGAGGTGGGCAGACGTTTTGGTTGTTTGTTTTTTTTTGAGTAAAGGCCAGGTTAGACATATAACGTCTTACTCGGTGAAGGTGGGGACTTGTCTTACTACCTCTTACCGTTTACAAACTTTATACAATATATTTGATTGTTTATTAACTATGTTATATTTATGATAAAAATCTTGTTTCATATTTATATAAGTTACTTATTATCGCATTGCGTTGGTTTAATAAACAAATTGCAAAACGAGCACTTAAAATCATTTGGAAAATTATACAAAACAAACAACATTATTTAGTTCGATTTAGACTTTCTAACCACCTCTTACCAAGTAAGATCACGGTAGTGATTCAGATTCCAAAACATCTTAATGAAACAAACACACCCAATATCCATTCATTCCGATCACTATATTAGCCAAATACTTAAGTGTCCAATATTTTGTTTTAATCACTTTAATTTCAACTATGTTTTCAAATGTGCCTTTCCATTCACAGAAACATAAAATTTATCTATAATTACTTAGAAAACAATTACACTAGAATTACCACATTAATTTAGTGATTGCATACAGAGCACTTTAAGTGATTTATTAGTCACACTACTCAATCATATCATAAAATATAACGTTTAGATCAACAATGAATTAAAACAAAAAGGTGTATCTTAAGTGACGAACCCATGGTTGTCTAGTAAAAAAAAATTCATTGCTTTAAGTTCTATTTTTGATTATTATCATTAAATCTACCAATACAGTAATATGTATGATAAGTTTCTTTTATGTAAAAATTCTTCAAGGATTAAAACAGCTACAACATGATTGACTAAAAGAATATACATATATGTAGATATCATTACAATATTGCTCATGCATGGATCTAAACAATGGTGAACCATGTATATATATGATCAACAAAAACTATAAATCATTGTTTAATAAATTCACGTTTATTCTCTTGATTTTAATAATATATGTTTAATGGATTGAATATAAAATTACTACCAGCAAACGAGAATATATTTACGAAGGGTTCAAGATATACCTGGTTAACTTATAAGTTACTTTGAATCAAGCGAATTGTTATCCTTTGTGCCATGAATATAAGACTCGATCAATTACTTCTACTTTTCATCATGTAAAGTTTTCGTGCTGATAACGTGTTGTGAAACAACGGCCTAATAGCAATAATACATAACCAATTCATGGAAGAAGAAAATAGAGAGTATCGAGACCAATATATTTCATTGAGATTGATTGTCACAAACTACAAATGAACCTCAATTTATAAGGCTCTCATAATCACAATATTTAATACAATCATAAAGAGGAATACAAAAGATGAAAGGTTTAAGAGGTTAAGGTATATGGATAGCCACAATCATAAATATTCATAACACATACATTATTAAATGACAATTTGTTACAATGTCAACTTGGCCAATCTATATCTATACTACATACTAGTCAATGGAGAAAGAAATACATAATGTAATTAATACTCTTATTAAAACACCCCATTATTTAAAAGTACAATAATTTATTCACATTGTAAAACCAATTAAAAGCACATCTACCAAATTAAAAACAACCAATTAAAACACTCATAAAATGAAAAGTACATGTTATTATACACATTATACAAATTAATAAAACACATAAAACTTTACACAAACTAACAAGTTGATGGTACATATAATTTTGAAAACCGGACCGAACCGGACCAACGTGTTCAACCGGAAACCGGTGTCGCCACCGGGTCGGCTAACCAATTAAAGCCATCCAAAAATGAACAAGAGAGGACCCATTGAAACCCATACAAACTGGTGAATCAGGTCTCATCGAGATCTATTTCTCGGTTAATAAATCACGAGGTACACTTGCAAAGCAGTTACCCTGCTATATACTATATATAAAGGAAAAACCAAAAAGTAAAAGTGAAAAGTTGAAACTAAAAGTGGAAATGTTGAACCCAGTGGGTTGACCCGGTTTAATTTGACATGTTTTCGACCCAACTTGTTGGGTTGACTTGGTTTAAATCAACATGTTTTTTTACCAAAACGGTTCAACCAGTTGAACCACCCGGGTCGAACTGGGTTTCATAGTTGACAAAATTATATGAGAAATGATGAAGTAGTTTTGGAACCCGTGACAAATTTGGAAAAATGAGAGACAAAGTAATTGTAGTTTTTTGTTGTTTATTTTGCTTTGACACATGTACTTTGTCATTTGTATAATGTTATTTTAAAAAATGTTGGTCTTGCACCACTTAAGTGACTAGCATATATGAATCGTCTTTTAAAAGTTAATATATATTGTATAGCCCTTTGTCCAGTATACAAATAATGTTATGTAAGTTTATTAGAATCACAAAAATTAAATAGTATTGTTATCTTTAGCGATAATTATTTGTATCCCAAACAAATAGGTTTGAACAATGCTTGAATATCAATGCAAATTGATAGTACAAGATGATCTTATTATGGTGATATCAAATTTGTAAGGTTACAAGTTTAAAAGTCACACACCAAATGATAAGCGTTACACATGTAAAAAAAAAAAAAAAAAAAAAAAAAAAAAAAAAAAAAAAAAGTTATCACCGCCTAAATTACCGACAAAACAAGAAAAGGCGGTCACACACGTTGGCTATAACTCTAAACTACAATATAATATTGTCAACTACATAATACCGTTGTTTTTTGTAATGCTTGAATCTATTATTACTAAAATCTTAATAACTTAAAACAATCCTATTAGAAATTATACTTTCACACTTAGATGGACTCCACATAATTTTTTTGAAAACTGTATATTTCTGTTGTTATGCGATAACGCATCAAAATTATAGTTATTCGAAAGTGATTCTCTAACGCTACATTCACAGTTTGTTGAAAGAAACTTATGGGTCAGAATTTTGTAGAAAACTAGACCGCAGCCGCTAGGCGCGGGTACTCGTCTAGTCAATAAAATGTCAACTTTTTATCTCATGTTTATCAATTTTTAAATATTTTCAATATTGTTTAATCTTTAAACTCATAAAAAATTACGGATTCATTCCCAACTTCTCAAAAGTCGCATATTTAGTCCTAACGTTTTTGACTAATTACGAATTTGGTCCTTTTAACTAACGCTCGTTACCATTTCTCGTTAGTCAACACACTTGAGTCAAGTGTGGTGGGTATCTGTCTAATTTTCGAGTTTTCTCTGTTACACCGTTGGTCCCCAAAGTTTTCAGTTATCAATTTCAAAATTAAAATATTCTAATCCATACAAACATTTTTCTTCAACCTCTCCTCCACGCCACCATTACATTTTGCCTCAAATTCTAAACTTATAAGCAAACTTTTCAACACAAATATTTCATAACCCACTTCTAAACATTAAGTCAAACACCCTCTTAATAGTTTGGGTACTCCAATGGACGTTTTGTTTTCTTCACATACCTCAAGTTTCAATGGTAATTATAATGATAGTCATTTCAGCTTCCTCCGTCTTTTTGTATTCTTTAAAGACGATTAGACTTTCAGGTAATGATTTTAGCTCCCACTTAGCTTATTGGATAAGCTTGTTGTATTTAAAAGGCGGTAACCACACCCCCTATGTTATTCCATACTTACCATAACACATATCTTAAAGAGATTAGAAAAATGACGGCCAACAACTCGAAATCTATTTCAAACAGATTGTGATGCAAGTTTTTAGGGAGATTGGTAAAGAGTGGGAGCTACAAAAAAAAATTAATGAAGTTGTCCAAATAGTTTCTTGACATTGTTTATGAGAGGGGGGTTTTGATAATTGTAACATATTGGATTTCATAAACACATCACATATATTAAATATGGGGCGTATAGTATAGGTTTTAGAGACAGAAAGTGGAAGAGTTTAGGGAACTTAGTGAGACAAAGAAAAATGATATTATGAAGCTCCAGCCCTTTGCCTTGGAAGGCGAAGGGTATTTATAGTTACTTACAAGACACGCCTCCTACGGGCTGTGGATCAGGCATACAGTGGGTAAAGACCCGTCCGTCCTCCACGGTGTTACTTAACAAACTACTTACTAACATTAAACAACTACGACTACGAACTTTCTAACGAATACATATACTTGAGGTGACCGACACTTTAATTACTGGATTTACTAAATCCTAACAATCTCCCCCTAAGGGAGGTCACCTCAAATTACATTGATTACAAACAGTTATTAGATTTTGGATGTTCTTGGATTCTTGATTAAGTTCTTTGCTCTGTAGCCCGTAGTCTTTGATTCTTCATGTTCCGCATGTTTTGTTGTTTCAAGTGGAGGTCTTTAACTGATCCACGTGATGGTGAGTTCTGAGCCAGCTTTGAGATCATCAACCACAGAAAATCTCGGACTCATCCTTTATTGCTGTACTGCCATTGTATGGTGTTGTGACTTTCGGACCGACATGCTCACATTTTGGATCATGATATCTTCTCATCAGAGTTGCGGAAGCATTGTTGATTCGTGATATTTGTATTAGAGTAGCAGAAGCATGGATTGAAAAAAAATATCAGAACCAGTTGATGAAGATATGCACTTATCATGATTTCTTTAGTTGTGAAAGCGATGTGTGAGCATGCGGCTATGGATTGACTTCTCAATTTTGATCAGCTATAACCGTTGGGTGTTCACATAAAACGATTAGCAATAAAGCGCCGCGAAAAGTGTCTTTGATCACTTTTGTTGAATTGAGGTGCACGCCCACGGTTCCCGTTGATCATTAAAAGTAATGCACGTGATCGGTATAATTCGAAGAATCTCCTTGCGGGGTTTCGCGGCTGCTCTCAGCCGTTCTCAAACGGAACGTCTCAAAGAAGACAACACGGAGTGAGTGAACTAGCGAATTGAGATTCACTGATTGACGAAAAATGATTTGAAAACAATCGTGTATTGCTGAATGTAAAGGGTTTTTGCAATACAACGAAGGTTTTATTGGAAAATCAATTATCAATCATAAATACCCTTTAATTTTGAAACATTAATACACAGTCGATGTGCTAAGAACAATATTTTTGAGCACAACGACCGGATTTTCAAAGGTATCCGTCAATCCATTTGATTCAATATTGAATCGCCCCATTGTTTCTATCCAGTTGTCACAAGCTTGATCTATTGGATAGATCTCACATGCCACCCACCAAGAGCTTGTTAGATGTTGGCTCTAGAAGGATTTCCATTTTCATCGTGAATATTTTACATATCACTCGGATGTTCTGGCAATACCACAAGGATAATGCGTAGGACTCTCAATTATTTTCTCACTTTCCACATCGTGTGAAACAGTAAGTCTTCAAGAATCATGTGTCCTAATGAGATTTATTGATGATCTCTTGGCTCTAGACTCAATTGTACATTTTGATTTCCTATGCCGGAGACTAGGGAGAGGTCTCCTTCTTCAATATCAACAATCTCTAAGAGGCAGTCGATAGATTATGTAGGTTCCCGTGAGAATGAAACAAGCCCTTTTAAGAGGAACTTGAGTAGCTTGGGAAGTTTAGTGCGATCGTCCCTTTGGGTCCATGACGTCTTGTCTTCAATACCGTGTTACCTTAGTAGACACGATGGTATATGTATTGTACCGGTTTACGCCTAAGGTTGAATAAATGGAGGGCTATTTCTTTTCACCCTTTTCACATTCAATTCTTTTTCATTATTCAACCCTTCAAGATTACCTAGATTTCATAACTAGAACCTTGTTGGGTGTATTCCGTTCTAGCTCAATCTCGGTCGGCACTCTTCCCATTTCTCACTTTTCTCCTTTTTCATCATACCTAAGGACTTATACACTATCTAGTGGATTGTCCTGGTAGATCCCTCAGCTTTAGGCGGGATCGTGGGAGCAGATACTTAACCTAACCATCCTTATATCTTCATGCATAAAGTAAAATTGGTCGGTCTTTTGGTATTGTTCTTCCGCTTGAAACCAATTGAAACCATTTGAAAATCAATCAAGATACTTGTGATATAAAATCAAATTATTTTGTACCTTAATTATTTTTGATATTTTAGAAATGCTCCCCCTCAACATGTGCTTCAAGTTTGAAATCTTAGATTGAGAATGAAAGGTTCAATCTTTTGATTAATATTTTCTAAAATGATTCATATCTTGTTGATTTTTATTAACATCATGTGCATAGTCCATTCCATTCGATTCTGAATCATTGTCCTCATCAGTTATCTTAACATATGACTCATCATCTTCTACCATTAGAATATGCGCATGCCATGGACCCAAATCACGCGTCCATTCCCTCTCAAACCAAGTATATGGAGTGTAAAAAGCTTGACCATAACAACTATGAATTATGTACAGATCGATCTCATGTTCTTTGTTTTCAAGGCTTATCAAAATCTGAATATCATTTTCTTTTTCAAAAAGCATAAGACCATCATCTACCAAAAACACTGCTTGTTTGCCAGAAACTCTATTATACAACTTGTCAAGTATGTTGTATCCAGTGAAGTTTGTTGTAATCCAATCTTCAATAAAACTCAAATTTATGTACCTTACTTCCATTGATGGTAATTTTACTTCATCCCACCCCAATAAAAACTGTGACTCTTATGAGTTATAATCCTTCCACCATAATGAATGCATACATTTAACATTCTCGATACAAGCCCGAGATGCTTACTGTTTATATTTCTAAAAATACGAAGAAAAAAAATTTCTTACCTAAATCCGTTTTTCAATTACAAAATAAATATATATAATAAAAAATATAAATTATAACTTACTTGTTTGGTCGATGATTGTGGTTGTTGTCAATTATTCCTGGAAATTCAAAACAGGTTGTGCAACAAACGTAGTTACACATGCTTTGGTTTTTGAGTTTTGGATTAAATCTTTTTTACTTTATTGCGTTTTAGAAATTTGAAAAGTCCTTTTGTATTATCGTTTGCGATAAATGGCAAAGTCGGTTTTGTAAAACCTATAAATATTTAATTTATTTTAAATAACGATCATCAAAATCAGAATTATATTGCAAGAAAAATATTGACTAAAATATAAGATGTAATAACGTCCTTACAAATCAGTTATATAAATCATAAACATCTTCAGAGATCAATTATATAAATCAGAATTATTTAATCAGAATTCAGATACATACAATCAAATTAAAATATATAATGTAAACAATAAATGGTAAAGTCGGTTTTGTAAAACTTAATCAGAATCAGAATTATATTGCAAAAAAAATATTAAAGTATATGATGTAACAACATTTTCAGAAATCAGTAATATACATCAGAATCATTTAATCAGAAATCAGACACATATAATCAAATTAAGATATATTTTAAATAACGACCACCAGAATCAGAATTATCTTCAGAAACCAGTTATATACATCAGAATAATTTAATTAGAATTCATACACACAATCAAATTAAAATATATAATGAAAACATTAAATTCATTCAATATTTTTTATAAATAAATATGCATACATTCGGTGAACAAATAAAAACATTTACATCAGAATGTTTGTTTGAAATTGTCACATATCTATATAAATCAACAAAAAAATATTAACATAATCATAATTTTAAAGAATTTACTGTTCGCTTATTACCTCAAATCTTGTAGTATAAATCCTAAAAATAATTTAGGATCATTTTCTTGATATAAAACCTTGATAATAAACTCTGCGAAAAACACAACATAAATTAAATGTAAACAAATAATCAATATCAAATATAACTCAAATGTTTGCACTCACCAGATGTGTTGTCAACATCAGAAACTGAAATCATGAACATGGTTTTGCCTGCGATAACAAAACGAAGGCACGAGGGTTAGAAGACTAATGAACGATGAGCACCCACATTGGGCGAGTATATATAGGCTCAGTATTAGGGTTTCGCACCCATGCCCCCATAGATAACGCAACCCAAATATAGAAAAGATATCAGTGAGGATAACTATTGTTTTTAAAACCTTCTAGAACGTGCCTCTCATATTTAAAAACACGACTCTGATACGCTTAAGTGTTTCACGACACCAAAGTTTCAGAAAACACACCGTTGTCGACACGTTTATGTTTGGGGAGCTTTTTAAGAAACCCCAATACTGGCCTGGCTTTTTCTCAATTAAAAATCCGATTGGCCAATAAAAGAGCTCGATTTCAGAATCGAGTCCTCTCGTTATTTAATCGAATTCCTCGATTTAGCCAAAAGTGAGTTCTCTTATTATATAAAACTAGCGGTACCAGCAGCGTGCTTGTGGTACCTGAAACTAAATTTTTGGCGTGCAATGTTTTCGATTATACTAAAAGTTTTGGCGAGCAAAGGCCACCTAGACCATGTCAAGGGGTGGTGATGCCGACACATGCCGTTAGAGGTGGTGGCAGATTTAGTTGGTGGCGTCGGTTGCTATTTAGCAAAAGAGTGTCAATTTGCGTTTTTGAGAGAGAGTGTGAGATATGATTGGTCTTTGTGTGTGTTTATTTGTGGGTTTTATACCCGTTTGTACTAATCAATACATTTAATGGAACATTGTTAAAGTGAAATGCAAGAATGGGATGTTACAATACATGGCTTTTAAAGTCATAAAAATGGGTTTTAAAATTATTGGAGGGACTTTAAATTTTGTATTCAATGACTACTAATTTTACAAGTATTAGCTTAACTTTTAAGCTAGCATGTGTATGTATTAATTTAGCAAGAGACATTATATTTTCATAATAAGTAAGTTACAAAGTCTGAATTTTAAGCCTTGCTATATTAAAAATGTTCTAAATGCATTTTAAGATAGTAAAGATAAATAAAAAGTTAAAATGCGTCTCCAATACAAAAAACAATTTTAATTATTTGCATAAACAAACTAACCTCTTGACACTAATCTATTTGCTAGCCTTTTGAAGGAAGCCCAACCCATTATAAAATAACAACAATAAGCCACAACACCCAGCAACCTAGGGTTTTATCCACCCTTATAAAAACATACGCACTCTAAACCCTAAAACATCAACTTAAGCACCGCCTGGTGTGTTTTTTATTCGATCTCAGTAGTTGCTTATTTATTATTATTATTTTATTTAGTTTTTAATATTTCTGTTTAGATAGTTTAAGCCTAATATTGCAAATCCCTTGATTGTTTTCGGTAGATTAAGGGATCTATCGTTAGGCAAAACTAAATACTTCGGTCACATATATTTTGAATTCTATATGTGGCTACCTTTAATAAAGTAAGTTTTAGTGATGATATGAGGATGATGAAAAAAATCATTCGGATTCCCAATGAATTTTCTCTTTATAATAGTTTTTATTTGAAGAGGAATGTGATCTTAACATCTTCCATTTCTGACTCATTTATCATCATCACATGTTATGATATAAGTGTTTATTTTTAAATTTAATTATTATTTTTATTTGTTTTGAATGGCCAGTGATGTAAGAATAATATTTGCTACTCTTGATGAGATATAAATCTCATTTGATGATTCTTTATCCACCAAGATCTCTGAGGCCTTTTCACTTCTTATTATTTTGTGCAGCCTCTGCAACAATTTTTTATTTATGTATGATTAAATTGTACATTGTGATTAAATTGTTGTTTATTTTGGTGTAGGGGTGAATTAAATAGTGTATTAATTGACCACTTTAATAGTATTAATGTAGTGTTTTTTTAACATGTACATTATAGTGTTGTACACTATGCTTATGTGCTTGTAAGTCTGAAAATTATGTGCTTTTAAGTGTTGTACATCATGCTTAATTAATTGCAAGTCTGAAAGTCTGAAAATTTAATAAGAGAGAGATTCATTTGTGCATTATAAGTAGTAGTGATATTATCATCCATCCTTATTCAAATAAATGAAGAACTACCAGCAACTTGCAAATACGATGAAATGCATTGATTTTTATTATCATCAATCCTTATTCAAATAATTAAAGAACTACCAACAACTTGCAATACGATGAAATATAATGATTTTATTAGGGTCCCTACTATTACTACGAAGGCTACCCGAGCCGCCACCTCGTCGCTGTCCTCCATTTTTCAAGTCTGTGCGGTTTTGTCGGTTTACATTACGTATTTACGTGAGTTTTAAGCGTTTGGCTTATTAAACTTTATATTCTGATTCCGCATTTTCGGGTTTATAGCTTTTGATATAAAAAAAAAAAAAAAAAAAAAAATATATATATATATAGTGTGTGAATAAAAGCATAAGCCGTATCAATAACTCTACCCTTTTATTATCATCAATCCTTATTTAAATAATTGAAGAACTACCAACAACTTGCAATACGATGAAATGCAATGATTTTTATTATCATCAATCCTTATTCAAATAATTAAGGGTGTGTTATATATATATACTAAAACTCACGGGGATGAACAAGACTGCGTCGTGAGCCGTAACCCGCATGAGCAGTCAAAAAAAAAAAAAAAAATTTAGAAATTCATTCCGTGAATAAAATGATCGAAATGACCTTTTCACGTCCCGCAGCGGGTTAACCCGCTAGTTGTTGACTAATTATATATATGTTACAAGACTTCTAGGTGGTCTGTAGGAAGAAGTTTCCCATATACAGTATTTTTTTTCTAAGAAGTTTCAACAAGTTGGACTTATGGAGCCAATTAAGTCAATCAACCGAAGAATAAAGCTGATTAATATATTTATCATCATCTAACATGTGGTGCTACGAACCGGCAATAGTCAACACATTCATACAACTTGTGGGTCGGTTATCATTACTCCGTTTATAGAAATTCAAAGAATTGTCTCAACAACTTAAAAGAAAACTTAAATGCTCTTTCACAAATTTTCAAAGAAATTCCGTATTTACTACTATACACGCACAGGCATTGTTAATTTCCGGGAAATTCATGCCCCGCTGCCTTCATACACTAATAATGCAAACACTCTATTCTTCATGGCATTATTGACGATTATATTGATACTTATCGTACAAAGAATTGTACTTATATTTTCTTGATGAGATTTAGATCCAAACAATTACAAATATATATTTTCCTACATGTCAAATAAGTCAATCAACCAAGAATAAAGCTGATAATATATCTATCATCATCTAACATGTGGTGCGACGAACCGGCAATAGTCAACACATTCATACACATTACGGAGTAATATGACCTTTTCAGTAACAAGAAATTTCATCTTAAGCTGCTTGAAATATCGTCGAAAGTTGTAAAGGACGATATATTATCGTCATTATCTGACAAACATGAACAGTATAATACGAAGTACATGTTATTGGTGAACAACCTGATAGTTTCATCCAAGTACAGACAATTAAATGAACTAAAAGAACTGCAGAATAAATCTTTTTATAATTGACGTATACAAAGACATTGAAGCTTGTAGGCTTGTAGCCTATATGCATACAGGAGTATTACGAGCCAAGCGAGTTGAACATTATTAAGCTTGAAACTTGACTCTGTCCAAAAACTGCGGATGAGGATTTGAGTTAGGAAGTATAATTTTTTTTTTTTTTTTGTACTCATGGCGTAGGGCCGAATAGATACATCAAAGCATGATAATATAGAAAAATAGATGAAGAACCAAATAGATAATAAAATTAAGAAACTTGTATTTAAACCAGGTACAAGACACATAATCAATAAACATATGATTTCTAATGACCTTGCACTTAGCTATAATCCTTTGTCATGAACCAAATAGGTGTTGGAATTATATAACATGACTAATCATAAATATAAACAATAAACATCAAAGTAAGTGCGGAAGCGTATAGGAACATATAATGAATAATTAATTAACTAAAGAATAAAATATCGCACCTTACTTGATTCTAGTGAACAAGAATCAAATCCACAAACTAGCAATTAGGATGAACCCTAATTAGGGTTTATAGGATTATAAGAATTACCCTCACCGCTTTGTAATTCAATCCAAGATAATAACAAAAGTATGTTATTACTATGTTCTTGTACACACGTACTAAACCGAATTAAAGTAATGCTAGTTTTATCAAACAAATAACTTGATGTGGAAAAGGTTTGAAGATCGACCCCTAAAGGGATGTACGATCGGTTTAAGAACAAACACACACAAAGCAGTTTTAGGGTTTAAGCAATGTGCACAAGAGATCTAGAAAAATAAAACCCCAAGCCTTGTTTATATATCCAACTAAACTTGGTGAACAAGTTGAGTTTTTCTTTCCTTGTTTTGATCCTTGGCGATCGGTGTAGGATTCCCAAAGGGATTCGGAACCTTCCCAACTTTGCAATTTAGTCCTTTTCCATAAACATTTAACGACCGTTAATCCATTACATTAATTACTTAACGTCCGTTAGTTATTTCGTTTAATAAATAAATAAATATAACATTTATATTTAATTATTAACTTTAAATTCTCATACGTAAAGTGTGCAATCCCATAGTCTCGAGTTCGATCCTAACTCACGTCTACTAATTTATATCCATAAACCAACAACTCCCACTTGGATATATCTTAATAGAGTGATCACATTCGGTTAGCGTCTAGCAACACTTGATGCCTCTAGTACAACTCGAGCAAGGCTCATGGAAAACCTTTTAATGATTTCTCATTATTATTATCCTTTGTTTCTAATACCATGTTAAATAAAGATATGGAATTAAGTCATTCTTTATTCAACCATTCATTTCTCGTTGTAAGTGATTGAACAAGATTACAAATCTTACGAACATATTCGTGGGAGAACTTTGGGCATGGCCATGCAAACATCTTGTCAACCCTACGAGGGCCCAAGAAGATTAAACTCCAAAATAAATTTGAAGGAACAAATTCTATCTTGACTACAAGAATAACCCACAAACTTTGCAACACTTGAGAAAACAACCCTTATGACTACGATTCATTATAACGTTAAGTTGTTCCACGTAGTGCACTACATTCATGACACTTATCCGTATCTCAAGTCCGAGGATAACTATTCATAATTTACTTATAACAATATCCACAAAGTAAATTATGTAGTTGGGATAAGTCCTATATTCAATTCATTGAATATCATCTGAAAATGGTATGCATTCTCATCAATATACTTTCAAGTACATTCTACCATATCTCTCAGATTTGTCTTAGTTTAATAATACTCCCATATCATTAATCGACAACGGATGATTTAGAATAAATAAATTTATTCACGGATTAAACATGCAAATATAGGATACAATATATTATAAAATCAATCATACCAAGGAAATACATAAAACCCTAAATACGATCTCTACATGGCGGCGACTAACAAATCTTTAACTCTAAATCCTATTGGTTGATCGCTTTGTTTAATTCGTCTACCCACTGTCCCATTAATCGTGGGTCGGTCCTGCATGATTAAATAAGTATTCACTTTGTTGGGTTAAAGATTTTGTTCTTCGTTGATATTTTGCATGCAAACCGACTATATGTATTAAGTGCGATATCTTTCTTGTTGTTTAAATGCATGATTTTTCTATTTGATTGGTGACCTTGGTGCGTAGTGATTTGTGTTGTCTGGTATTATAATCTAGTGTGCTGCGATCAACGAATTTGATATAAGGGTTTTATTACCTATTAAAGCTTCACTGATCCGATTCATGATGGGTGTTGGTTAGGATCTGGTCGTTAATGGTTAAACCCTAACTTTTCATAAGTTAGGGTTTTAGTCGCTTTGTTTCTATTGTGCATGCGTTTATTTGGTTGATTGTTACTTGGTTGGGGTGATTTGTTTCGACGGGTTGAGGGTTAAAGAGGATGGAAAACGTTTTTCAACAACAATAGTGCTCGTAAGGGCACTAAAGATGTGGGTCTCCTACTAGTTTGGCCGATCAAACTAGTGGTTCAAACTATTGATGCACCGGCTAACTTGGCCGATCAAGTTGGTGTGAATAAAGAATCGACGATGAACCTAATAGTAGGAATGATGAGTTTCTTGGTATTGCTTCCGGTTCTCGTTCGATGGACAAGTGGAGCCGGTTTCACTTGGTTCAAGCCCGATCATGACGCACCTAGTCATGACACGCCGAGGTCATGATACTTTATTGAAAATTCGTGCTATTGAAAAACAAATCTTTGAGGAAAACTTGTTCTTGTGGGTGACGATGGGCAACCATTAAAACCAGCCATGACGATGGATGCTACTACTTCTCTGAGGCTAATCCAATTGAGCATCTTAAGGTGCCGCGATCACGAAGGAGCTAGAGGAGATGCTTATCGCTATTGGTTATTATTGAAACCTCATCAAGATACGAGTGGTCCTATGGCTTCTAATGTTAATGGCCATAATAATGCTAATGATAAGGTTGATACGAATGCACATGGGGCTCTTGGTATTGACAAGGTTGGTGCTTTGAAACAACCTTCTTCATCGTATATCTTGGTGTTACTTCTCTTGAACCAAAGAAACACACATCTAACTTTCGTAGGTTGGAGTGCGAAGAAAGCTAATGGTGTGGATCTTTCGTCCCGATGAAAGTGGTTGAAGAGGTGAACACTAGGTTTGAGAATACTTTGTATGGGTATTTCCTTGGTCAACGCCTTGCTTTTCCCTGTTGTTGATTACTTTGTTCGCAATCGTGGGCTAAGTTTGGTATACAAAAGGTAATGATGAATGCAAAGGGTTCTTCTTCTTTAAGTTCAATTCGAAGAAAGGTGTTGATGATGTTCTTGAAAGCGGTCCTTGGTTAATTAGAAATGTACCTATTATTCTTAAACCATGGACATTGAACACCAACTTACTTAAAGAGGATTTGACCAACATCCGGTGTGGGTTAAATTCCATGATGTTCCTCTTGCTATGTTTTCGATGATGGCCTTAGTCTCCTTGCCACATTGATAAGCACGCCCAAAGGTTAGATGCTTTACTAGCCAAATGTGCAAGGACTCGTGGGGCCGTAGTAGTTTTGCTAGATGCATGATTGAAGTGAAGTCGGATGAGGTGCTTAGGGACGACCTTTTGTTGAGATACCGTTACTTGATGGGTCGGGTTCGACTATTGAGAAGATACGGGTTGAATACGAGTGGAAACCACCTCATTGTGATAAATGTAAGATTTTGGTCATACTCTTATTGAATGTCCGAAAGTTGTTGAACCTCCTTCTCACCTACTAAGCGTGTTAATGATGGTTTCAAGATGGTCAATAATAAAAAGAAGGAAAGCAAGGTGGTTCTACTATTCCGGTCAAGGAGGGTTTACTAAACTTTGTTGTGGGTAGCGTTTCAATATCAACCCAAAAGACTCCTCCGAACCTAAGAAAGTGGAAGTCACTAAGAAGTATGCTTCGATGTGGCTAGTTCGAGTGGAACAAAGATCTCTACATCTAATCGGTTTGATGCTCTTAATATGGAATATACGGATCCTTCAAATGACACCAACAAGGATGTGGATTCGGTCGTACAATGGAAGTTAATGAAGATAAGTCTACTAAGACAGTCTCGCATCACAAGAACCCCTTGTGAGTGATTTGAAAGAGATGGAGTCGGGTGTGTCTCCTATAACTAGTGATTCTTGTATTCGCCCACCTCTTCTACTAAGAGAGTTAACCCTTTTCTAAAGTGGGAGATATCGTGGTGTCGATTACGAAGATGAGGTGGTTGCTAACCCATTTGACGAGTCTCGCTAATCTATTCGGTGGTGGCCAAGAGTTTGAAGATGAGTATGATGACTATGACTACGATGACTATGCGAAGCGGTTTACGATCTTCCGGGGAATTTGGATGCCTTTAATGCCATTTATGGCACCAAGCTTCAAGGACCTAGGAAGTAATTTTCTTCGTTATGTCATATGTTATCATTAGAGTAGTGGTTTGTTTTCTTGTTTAGAAAATAGGTAGTATCTTGTTATGTAAGCTTTATGCCTATGTAACGGTGAGATATGGGATTTCACTCATATCCATTGTACTTAAACGTTTTTGGTTAATATATTTACCCGGTGCGGGATTACTCCCTTTACCCAAAAAAAAATCAATCATACCAAGTATTTGATTTATTATAACAATTGTTTAACATCCCTTATCCAAATACCAAATAGATCAATGCATGAAAATTCCTGTTGATGAATTATGCCTCAAGTAATGACAATCATACTTGTTGACAAGACATAAATCAACCAACGTGATCTATCATAATTTTGAGAATACTTATTTCAAGAATTCAATTAGTGAAGTTCTTGTATGTGTGCATTCACCAATCAACATAATAATTCATAAAGTGTGTGACATCCTCTATCACAAATTTATGACAATTTAAACTTTCAAACATTTCAAAGTTTAAAGTATTCTTATTCTTTTAATGTATAATGCAAGCGTGCTCTTAGATAGCACAACTAGTTCACATGGCCATTAACAAGGATGAAATCCTACCACGACTAGTATTGAGTGTCATCTCAATTAAACCAACATCATTGTATACAAACAACGATGTGCTCATTAAAACTCCGTAAACTTTAATATCTTATTGTGTAATGTTTGATGCTTTCCTAACTTTCAAGTTTAAAGCTGATGACAATTTGCACAACATTTGACATATTGTTCATCCATAGAATCTAGGAGCAATTCCAGGCTGAGGATGTAATTCTTTTAGAATAGTCATTACACAAGTTATCTAATAACTTTTAGTTAGATATCAATGTTGTCAAAATATCTATCATTCAAGAATGATACAACAATTTGAATACACTACATGATGTCCATGATGAATCTACATGTCAAACTTAGAATTCATTCATATTCTATCTTGTCAAAAGAGATTTATCCATATATCATGTTTTATTAGAATCATTTATTTTACTGCACATGTTTATTAACAATAAACATATATTCCAAGGTTGTATGTTTTAATTCTTAAATCTTACAAGTGAAGTTTCATTCCAATCTAAGACTTAACCTTTAGCTTACAAGGAATGTTACTTACCATATGTTATACAACATATAAGATTTAAGAATCTTAACATAATACTCCCACTAGCTTTCAGAAATACTTAAAATTTAACTTATTTTAATTATAAATCGAAAATGGATTTAATAATTTAACATAAGAATAATTTCATAGATGCATGCATTTATCCATTCATGAATTATTGCACTTCATACACTACCAAAGATTATATGAATTCAAAAACCTTTCGATTACTTACCGTCCTCGCTCAAGTAATTTCTCAAGAAAGAGTTTTGATATTCCATTGTCATATTTCATATTAATGAAAACAAGTATTACAATTATCATCTTTATATATTTAATGTGTCTAGAAAAGAATATTCAATCACAATTAATTTCTTAAGTATGATTAATAATCTTGTCATAAGACATGCATTAAATATGTGTAGAATATTGTCCATATGATTTCTACATAGAAATTCAAACCACTAGGGTTTTCATCTCTTTGAAGAAACTCATTTCCATTCTCTAGTCTAACTATTAAGATAAACCAAATTTCCAAAATTGATTATCTTTATGGATGACATGTTTAACATTCATAGTATGAGTAATTTTCCCAATTCAATATTTGGTAATCCATCATAATGATTATCGGGTTTACTATAATCCCAGAACTCATATTTCTCAAACATATAAGTCAAATATCGAGATATCCTTGCAGATCTTATGAATGAAAATTCCATCATCATGAGGTCTATCAATTACATGTCTAACATCATCATGATATTTACTAGTGTGTTTTAGAAGATTATGTATCTTGTAATTTTATCTTTCAAGATAAAAAACTCCCACTTGCCTTTTGTAATATATAGACTATCTATATATACTTAGCAATTAGAGCAAAACTACATTGTTCTCTGATCGGGGCTGAACAGTCAAGTTTTCTCACGCGAGCTGATCACTTGTGAATGACCAGCCGTAAGGAACTTAAAACAGCTCACACACCAATTTCAATTTAGATCAGAGGAATACAGTGGATTCACGGGTCGTTAAGTCCCGGAGGATGACCGGTGTTTAACACAATCGATGTCGGATAATCACTAAGGATAGTGATCGGTGAGGTATTTTGAGTTTTATAAACTACAGGAGATTAAAGGAAATTAAAAGTTAAAATCTATTAAATAAACGCTATCACTATTTTTAAACCGATGTTTTTGTTTTATGTTTTTATAAAGCTGAATTTAAAAACTACGTGACGTCTAATTAAAAGCGTGAAACTTACACAATATTAATCCTAAAAATATGAAAATGATATTTTTACAAACCTAATGATATAAGAAAATTTATAGAAAAGAAAATTATTTTTATAACTAATTATCTAATTATTATTAATTAAAAACTATTTTTAACTAATTAATAATAACCTAAATTACAAGAAAATAGGAAATAAACCTAGAAAAATAAAATTATGAAATGGAAAAGTCTAAAATATCAAATTAGAATTTTCAAAACTATTTTGTATTTTTCGATTATTTTGTATTTTTATGAATTTTAAACTATTAAAACTAATTAAATTACTAAAATTACCAAATAAACTATGAAAATCTAGAAAATTACTTTTTTACTTTTTATATTTATCTAAACTTAATAAAATTGAAAAATTATTTTTTTGGACTTTTTCTGATTTAATTGTATTAAAAGCTATTTAAAATTACCTAAAAACTGTTTTTAATTAAGAAAAATAGTAAACTGTTATGAAAAATTATGAAAATTTCAGGAAAAGTCTAATTTAATATCTAGAATCTAAGAAAAATAGAAAAACATGGTGTTGTTTGGAAGAAATTGAAACTGCTATAGTAAGTGCTTATGAAATAAGCACTAGATTAAGCTAAAGTGTACCCAATGGAAACCAAACCAACACAGAAGCTATATTATGATAAGAGTAATCTAAAACAACTAAAAACAACAAGTCTTGACCTCTGGATTGCAACTACTTGTGATTTGATGTATTTGAGCTTAAGCTAAAAACAGGTTTAGGAGTGCTATTTTGAGCTTAAGCACAAGCCAACCAATAAGCTGGATATCAAAACCAGTTATTGAGATCTAAACTAGACCGGTCAAGTACCTTTCAACCAAAGAGCAGACCAAGAAAAGCTCTAATGAGCTCGGACAAGCTTAGCAACAAGTCGAGAAAATCTCGATGGTCTTGAGTTATGGGCAGGCACTTAAGCCCCTTTTGATGAGCTTGTTTGAGAGCTTTAGAAAATTTCTAAAATTCTACAAAAATGACAAAAAGGAAACAGACCAAGTGAACTTATAAGACCCAAAGTTTCAATTGATTTGGCCTATAAATGAGCTTATGAAAAATCTCTTTAGCTGAGCTTAAAATGGATTTTTCAATTTTTGACTTTTAGACAGTTTTGATGTGTTTGACTTTGGTGAACTTTAGAACCAATTTAAGGACTCATGTTGTTGCTTAATGATGAAATGACACTTATTCAAGGTTTGTCTATGTAATTTAAACACAAAACAAGAGATTGCAATTCCAAAACCACAATGATTAATCGGTGAGATGATTTAATGGAATGTTGACTTTGTTTGTTTTGCGGGCACAAATTTAGGCAGATATGATTACAATTAGACTTAATAAGCAAGAACAAAGCAGATCCTAACTATCGAATACACCTTAAACACGACTTAATCACTTGATCCAAACACTACTTTTAGAACTGTTTTGGCTATTAATCTAAGCTAATCCTCGAATAAACTCATTTCATTACTTTAAACTAACTCTAGTATACTAATTCTCTTGATTAAACTTATTTAATGACCAAAGATTTCAATACAGCACAATTCTAAAAGCGTATTAAAAGTGAAAATGGGAAAACAAGTCTTACAAGTGTCCATTGGTTTTGTAGCTTAAACCAAACCATATACTACCATTCTAATCCATTTCCAACCCAAACCAACTCTCTGCAACAACCCATTCCTTTCCAACTCGCTTGAACCCATTTTGCTCCAATGTTGACTTTCGTTGACCAATGTTCAAAATTGCATGAAATTTAAATTTGAGCTTATAAAAGCTATAGTAAGCTATTTTAAGCTTGTTTGAGCTTACAAATGAGCTTGTTGAAGCTTATACATGAGAGTTTGAGATTGCAATTCTCAACAGTTTACATAAAACATGAAACATGAACTAGAACTTGAATTGATGCTTGAAAATTGTTGCAATACACTTAATTAGCTTTGTTTGATACAAAAATAATGGAAAATACAATTAAGACTTATTTAAAACATTATAAGATTAAAACGACATACACTTTTTAAAATAAAACTAAGCGCCCTTTTCTCTTTGCTTCTCTGCCTCTTTTAAGCTTCAAAATTGCTCCACGTGTCCTTATGAGAAGATCCCACCTCTTATCATGACCAATGGGAGAGTTTTGGGTGAGTTTCTGTTTAATCATTTTGGCGGAAGCAGAGATTTGACTTGTAGGTTGTGTTTTACCAACTAGGGGGGGGGGTGGCATTAATTGTGGTGGTAAAAGTAGGTGAGTATGATGATGAGGGGGTTGGAAAGGTGAGGTGATGGGATGGGAAGCGAGCATGACAAGTGTGGGAAGAGGGATGTGGAAGAAGAACGTTGGTTGGCGGGTTATCTGATTTTGACTTTGGGTTGACCAGGGGTCCAAAATGGCTAAAGACAGGGGTCAAAAGGGTAATATGGCAGGGGGTCAATTCTATTTTTGACAAGGCTTAGATTAGTTAATAAGACAAGGACCAAAACTGCCATTACTTCAATCTTGAGGGACCAATCCTGTAATTTTCCAAACTTGTCACAAGGAATGAAATTGACAACCTTTAATAGTGCAAGGACTATTTTTGACATTTTCATATTTTCAAAGGACTATTTTTGCCAATTTCCAAAGTTCAGGGACCTAAGTTGTAAATTTGTAATTTTAAGTTTCAAGGACCAATTTTGACAACTTAGGAATCCCTAGGGACTCAAAATGATATTTTTCTTTATTTGGATTTACCGAGGACTGTTTTTGACAACTTTTGAAACTTGGGGACTAAAGCGCCAATTATGCAAACTTGATCGTTTTCACCGATTTTGATATTTTGCATTTAAAACACATAAAACACTTATTTGTGATATTTTATCATTTTGATGCATTTCGAGTGTTTTCGGATGTTTTTGCGATCTAAATTGTACAAAATGATGAGTATTTACACACTCATCAATCCCCACACTAAGATATTGCTAGTCCCTAGCAATGTTTTGAGAAAAATTTAATGGATTTCATCTCTTTACCAAAAGCCATTACTACGGAGTAGCCAAATGTTTCATTCAAGTAAGAACCATGGTACACCGATAACCATGTGATTTTGAGCAAACCACCACTTTCAACGATTTGATTTGTCTTTACCGAGCCGTACCCTTCCGGACTAGCCAAATCTTAGATAAATTATCAGTATTATCTTTGGTGAGTCGATTACCAATTATGGTTTTCCAAGCGCCTTTACCACAAGCCATAAACTTGCGGGCTAGCCAACTCTTTACTTTTAAGGATATGGTGGTGAATACCATACAATTTTGGGCAAATTGCAAGCCGTCAACGGATTTGAGATATCTTTACCAAGAGCCGTTTGCTCTGGATTAGCCAATCCTTTTGTTTATTAGACAAGGCGGATCGATAACCAATTGAGTAAGTGTAAAACACTTACTCCAAAAAAAAAAATTTTTGGCCAAAAGCGGGAATTGGGTGGTATAATTACATGATAAAATTAGTGAGAATTCCCCCACACTTAGAAATGAATATTGCCCTCAATATTCAAAGTACCGCGGTTATACGAAACAAAGAACGTAAAAGGAAATACTACGGCCATTATTTAGTAAGGATTTTTTTTTTTTTTTTTTTTTTTTTTTTTTTTGAAACTCTTATATATACACAACATGTGGGCAACTCCCCACACTAGGGTGGTACACACGGTGAAAACCCATGTAACATGCTCTTGTTTTTGATTCCCGAGTCGCTAGCTTGACTCGATCCCCGCATTCATTAGTTCATGGGGAAAGTTTGAAGATCCGGACAATCACGGGAGGAATGTCCTCTCCAGTAATGCTTCAACCGATGACCATTCACTTTAAAGTTTGGACCATCGGGTTGAGATAACTCAATGGTGCCATAAGGATAACCTTAGTGATAGTAAATGGACCGGACCAACGGATTTAAGCTTTCGAGAAAATCTTCAATCTAGAATTGAAAAGAAGGACTCGATCACCAACGTTAAAACGCGGTTCTTGATTTTAGAGTCATGAATCTTCTTTGTCTTTTCTTTGTAGATCAAAGAGTTCTCGTATGCTTGATCACGAGTTCATTTAATTCATTCATTTGAACTTTCCTGTGATCACCGGTGTCGAATATCGGTTGGCATGCTTCAAGGCCCAAGATGCCTTGTGCTCTAGCTCAACCGGTAGATGACATGCCTTCCGTATACAAGCTTGTATGGAGTGCACCGATGGGTGTTTTGTAAGTCGCACGGAAGGCCCAGAGTGCGTCATCTAGCTTATCCGACCAAGAGGCACGGTTTTCGCCAACCGTCCTCTCCGTAATCCTTTTAATCCTCGGTTTGAAACTTCCACTTGCCCACTAGTTTGGGGTGGTACGCGAGAGAGGCGGTGAGTTACACCATACCGCATGACTCTTTCAAATTGGTCATTGCGTAAATGCGTACCATGATCACCGATTATAGCTCGGGAGTTCCAAACCTAGCAAAAGAGATTTCAAGAATTTCACAACAACTCGGGCATCATTGGTATGCAAAGCCTTGGCTTCAACCCATTTTGACAGATAGTCAACGGCCACAGTATGTACTTATTACCATGAGAAAGGAATGGCCCCATAAAGTCAATGCCCCGGATGTCAAAGATCTCACACACTTGAATGGCGTTTGTGGCATTTCATTCCTTTGTGAGATATTCCGTGACGTTGACAAGCGTCCGAGCTTTGACGATTCGTGAGCATCCTTATAGATCGTGGGCCAATAGAATCCGGAATCAAACACCTTTTGGCGGTGTAGTTGGGGCTATGATGTCCCCAAGAGGTCCAAACATGGCAAGCTTTGAGAATGTCAATAGCTTCCCGACCATATACACATCGCGATGACTTGATCCGCGCAAATTTTAAACAAGTAGGGTCGTCCCGAGTAATGTTTAACATCCTTGAAGAATTTGTTCTTCCGTTGGGACGACATCCTTTCACTATGAAGTTACCCGCATGGTAATTTGAGGTCGAGAAACCATGGGGTAGTAGAGTCTCCACGAAAAGAAACCGCATTGAGTGTCTCGAGAGGAAATGTTTCATTTATTTCCTTTTCTCGAACACATCTTGGTGAGGTTCTCTAATCGGGATAGATGATCGTGACTAGGTTCTCGACTCCTTTTTATCACGTATAATGATATCAAATTCACGGAGGAGGAGAACCCAACGGAGCAATCTCGGCTTTGCATCTTGTTTTGCAAAGAGATATTTGAGAGCCGAGTGGTCCGTATACACCACGCATTTGGTCAAGATGAGGTATGGCGAAATTTCTCAACGCATACACCACACTAATAGTTCTTTTTCGTAGTGGTGTAATGGGTTTGAGCTTGATCATAGTCTTACTTGCGTAGTGTATAGGCTGAAAATGCTTTGTTTTGCGTTGCCCCAAGACCGCACCGATAGCAAAATCACTTGCATCGCACATGAGCTCGAAGGGTAAATCCCATCGGGGCAACTAAAATAGGTGCTTCCGTAGCTTTTTCTTTAGTGTTTCAAAAGCTTGACGCACTCGGGAGAGAAGATAAAAGGAGCTTCTTTTCAAGAAGATGGGTCATAGGCCGAGCGATTTTGGAAAAATCTGTATGAATCTACGATAAAACCCGGCATGACCAAGAAAACTCCTAATACCTTTGACGGTAGTAGGATGAGGTAGTTTAGCAATAACATCAACTTTTGCTCTATCTACCTCAATCCGTTTTGAAATCTTATGGCCAAGGACTATGCCTTCTTTGACTATAAGTGACTCTTCTCCCAATTTAGATGAGATTGGTGTCTTCACACCTTTTAACATTTTGTCTAAATGGGAGAGACAAGTCTGAAATGAGTCCCGATGACCGAGAAGTCATCCATAAACACCTCCATTGTTTCCCGATCATGTCGTGGAATATGGCCATCATACATCGTTGGGCGTGCTCGAGCGTTACATAAGCCAAAAGGCATACGTTTGTAGGCAAAAGTTCCGCACGGGCGGTGAATGTGGTCTTCTCTTGATCCCGTGGATCAATGGGGATCTGAATGTAACCCGAGAAACCATCAAGGAAACAATAGTATTCGTTCCGCTAATCTCTCAAGCATCCGGTCTATGAAGGGTAGAGGAAAATGGTCTTTCTGGTGGCGTCATTCAACTTACGATAGTCAATACGAGACACGCCATCCGTAACCAATCGAGTTGGAATTAACTCGTTTTCTTCATTCGTGACAACAGATTATGCCACCCTTTTTGGAACACGGTGAATCGGGCTAACCCAAGGACTATCCGAGATTGGGTAAATCAACTCGCTTCAAGAAGTTTGATAACCTCCTGTTTGATAACGTCATGGATTTTGGATTTACTCTTCTCGATGTTGAGCTAGCTGGCTTGAAGTCATCCTCCATCAAGATTTTGTGAGTACAAAATTCAGGTTGATACCTTAATGTCGGAGAGTTTCCAAGCAATTGCTTGCTTATGTGACTTCAAGACCTTTATGAGAGCGGTCTTTTCATCTTTACTCAAATCTCGAGCAATAATGACAGCAATTTATCATTGCCTTCAAGAAATGCATACTCAAGATGAGGTGGTAAGTCCTTAAGTTCAACCTCGGAAATTCTTGATTTTCTCAACCGATTTGACTTCCTTGTTATGAAGTTTGACGGGAGGAGAGGAGGAGAAGTGTCTGATTTAACAACTTCTCGAGAGTAAGAATATCTCCTCCGGATTAATCTCATGGTGATTAATCTCTTCGAATTGCATCACTAGGGTGAGGGGTTGATGAATGATCATCTTTAAGCATTTTCTCAATGAGAAGTATGTCCCCTCGATATCAATTAGAGCGTGATCAATTTCCCATGGAAGCAGAATCACTAGCCAAGTATGCTTCAATCTCTTCCAAGATGAAGTCGCTTCCTCAAACGGAGTGAGAGAAGGAGTAGAATTGGCTATGATAGGTTGAGAAGATGTGGTGGGATCCCACTCACGTAATTATGAGAATAACCAAGAACTTCTTGAGAGTACTCCTCGGAAGCAACATCAATGATATCTATTCGGTTAACCGACTCGGAATCATAGTTTGCGGAGTACCTCAAGTTTGATCAAGGTTAAAGGTGTGACTTCATTACCAACACGTAATGTGATTTCTTGCTCAAATACATCAATGAGAGCTCGGCCCGTTCTCGTGAATCCTCTTCCAACAACGAGAGGAACCCGTGGATCAAAGATCGAAATCAACAACTACAAAGTCGGTGGAAAATGGAACTTCCCTACTTTCACAAATACGTCCTCGGCAATTCCAAGAGGACGGGATATTGTACGATCGACAAGCTCGAGAGTCATGCATGTAGGAGTAAGATCCGAAGAGAAAGTTTCTTCCATCTTGAATGAGGCATCGGGTTTATGCTTGCACCAAGATCGGCTAAGGCAAAGCATTCAACCATTCCCGAAATACACAAGGTAAGAGGAACTTTCCAGATCTCCAAGCTTCTCGGGAAGCTTCTTCAAGATAATCGCAGAGCGCTCGTTGAGAGGAGTTTTAGCCATTTCAAACAACTTTTCCTTGTTGCTTAACATGTGCTTGAGAGTTGATGCAAACTTGGGCATCAACATGATAGCATCCATGGCTTATGTCAAAATGAAGTTCTTGGAAAATTTGAAAGAATTTTTCCATTTGATGACCGGCTTTTTCATGAGCTTTGCTCATGTAAACGTGATGGGTAAGGAATAGAAGATTTGGATTTTTCAATGGGAGCTACAGGAGGTTCAAAACAACTCTGGATTGGATTTTGGTTTCGGACAACCCGAGGATGGACATTGTTGGTACCTCCGTTATTAGTAGGAAGTTCCTTGCCCTTTGTCGCCTCGGGTTCACTTTCCACTACCTTCGGGAGAAGAAGAAGAGGTAGTAGGAATAGCAGGTCCATCATATGAAACACCACTTTGGTTGTGATCGCCTTTGCATCGCCTCGGATTAGCGATCGTGTTGCTAGGTAAAGTACCGAGCCCGAGGGTCGATCATTTAAAGACTTCTTTAATTCAATGATCCGGTGACCAACAACTGTTTGTCTCCTCTTGAGTCTTCATGAATTGCCTTAAAAGCTCATCGATGTTGACACAGGAGGAGGTGGAGGACAATTTGAGGCCGTATGTTACGGTTATAGCGAATTCCCTTGATTAGGGTTCATATTCCCGAAATTGATTCCCTCGGTTGTAAGTGTTTTGATTAAGATTTCCTTGTTGTTGGAAACCTTGGTTGGGT